>CADDXX010000380.1:58368-124696 GCA_902810485.1 Alauda arvensis
GTGTGCTCTCAGATTGCAGAGCTGCATGTCCTGGTGGCATCACCAGGAGGCTGTGTGTGCTCTCAGATTGCAGAGCTGGGTTCCCTCTCCCCCAGCCCGAAATGGAGTGAGAGCCTCCCCTGAGCTCTGCCAAGTGGGGCCCAGGTGTGACAGGACAAATGATTCTGCAGGGGTTGGCAGCACAGCCAGGGCTTTGGGAGTACTGGGGGATGCAGCTGAGGCCTGAGCTGGACACAGGGAGCTGAAAGCCCTGGAAGCCATGAAGAGAGGCAGCAGGGCAGATGGGGAAGTGCTGTGGGATGGACAGAATGCTGCACACTGCTGTGTTTGTAGTGAAATTTCTAAATTTGGGGGTTAGCTTGTTAGAGACCAAATTTCTCGAGAGAATGATTGGGATTTTTGAGCCCTTTGCTGCTTGCTCTGTGTTGGAAGGCATGGCAAATGCTGCAGAATGTGTCTGACCTTGGTGCAGCTGCCTTTGGGTCCCAACAAGCAGTTCAGGTGCTATTTATGTGTAAAACTCCAAAGGAAAAAGGGTGTTTCAGAAGTTTCTGACCACTGAAATGAACCACCCAATTTGCCTTGAGACTAAAAGGATGAGCAAAGACTGTGCTTGCTGCTTAACTTTGAAAATCTGTCTGTGTGGAATTTTAGTTGTTGATAAATGTTACATGGTGGGGGGGATGCAATAATTGTGTGACTCAACAGAAATTGTCTCCTGCCTCCCTGGGCTGCTGTGTTTGCAGTGCACCAAAGAACCTGAATGTGCTGCATCAGTGTATCAAGTCTGAATCTGCTCCTTGAGCTTTTAGCATCCCATAATTAACATTTCCTATACCCTCACTCCTAGCACACCTTATGATTCCTCTGGGGAAATGAGTGACTGGCAGMAAAGCCCTGTGAAAATGGTAATTATTGTACACAAGGGGGGTGGGTGCACATGCACAAGGGTGGAGGCAATCCAAGGGCAGGAAAGGCACAAGTGGCTGGGCAATGCCAGCCTTGCCAGGGTACTGTGGGCACTCAACTCTTAGGTAAAGGAGGATATATTTTAATTGGTTCTGCAAGCCATTATAACATCAACAGAATCACTCACTTCAGCCTGAGAGAGATGGCTTTGATTCAAGAGACACAGCTTTGAATCTGGGTGACCTGGAGGATTCTGGCAATAAATGTCCAGTAAGGGAGGTGGGGAGATGTCCTGCAGCTCCCTGGGCTGTCCCAGCACCAAGTGGATCTCYTCAAGTCCCAGTTGCTGATATCCCACCAAGTGGAATCTGTGCAAGGCTTGGCTGGAGCCATCTCCATAATCCAGAGAAGTGAATTGAATGAAGGCAGATTTGTGTGTGGGGGGTTTTCTTCTTGTACTAAAGCCCTAACTGAGCTGGCTCTGCCTTCTCTCCGTTTTGCAAGCTGTGGAAACTTACTGGCCTTTATCAAACATGGRAAGGCTAAAATGGAAATCRGGGGAACCAGGAGCAGCTTATGGGRYGAGCTGAGCTGCTGTGCCATGGGTGAATCTCCTCTGAGTCAYCTCAGAACTTGTAAAACYTCCAYTCAAACCTGYCAGAAAGCACAAGTCCACCACTTTGTGAGGTTTTTTGGGGTTTTTTTGAGTTTATTATTTGTTTGTTTTAGAAGGAAGCAGGTAGGGGAGCTGCTATAGAATTTGGAGATGGTTTTTAAAATTTATTTTATTATTCATCCACTTATTCATCCATGCCCTGATACTTCCTGATTCCAGAAAAGATCAAGAGAGGGGAATGCCAGAATGTGTTCAGAGGGAAGTTAATGCATTATGCAAGAAGTTCCAGCAGACAGTTCAGACATTTAGGAGTCTTAGAGTAGAACTGAGCTGCTGAAGCACACGGAGCTTGCCGAGCCCTGTGGCTGCAGTGCAGCAGCCTGTCATACTGAGTGCCACATTAAATTCCTTTGAATTTAAATCATGGCCTCTAACCTGCACTTCTTAGGTGTTAGCACCAGSTTTCCTCAGAGCTGGTTCCAGAATGCTTTGTAACAAAGCAAGGTTTGGGTTTTCAGAGGTGGTGGTTTTTTTTCTTGGATAATATCTCTTTCTTTTTCCATGTTTAGAGGAGTGGGAGAGSCACAGTTCCAGACCTCCTCTCTCCTGAATGTCAGCTCTCCATATTCACTTCCTGACTCACTCCTCAGGTTCCCAGCTTGTGATCCAGGTGCCCCCAAATGAGAGGGGGCCTGCTGGAGTCAGCCTCTTCACTGCTCTAGTCAGATTTAACCAGTATAAAAAGGGCTTCATTCACCAGTTAGGTTGATTTAATGTTTTGACACATGTATATAAAAGAAAAATGCACATAGTATATATTTTAACATAAAGTTTCTACAATACTTGTACAAATATTCAATCCATGTCAGTGTTAATGCACTTGCACATAATTAATTTTTTCCTTGTGGTGGAATTGAGGTATGGGGGTGATGGTTGCTTTCCCCTGGCCACATCAGGTGTCCAGAGTGGGCTGGAACAGGGACCAAGGATCTGTAGCTCACTCTTGGATCATTCATTTTCCATCCTGGGCACTGAGGAAATCATCAATTTTCCTCATCTGACTGCAAATGCTGAAAGGGTTGGAATAACAGCACTGCCTGCATTGTTGGGGGTTTAATTGTGCACTCAATTGAACAATCTAAGTGGAGAAGAATTCTAATAAAGAACAATTCCATTCTGAAAACTTTGCTCGTCCTCCCTCCAGATTTGGAGATCAGAGCACTTTGTCACTGGTGGGATAAGGGCTATAAAAGATGACATTCTTGCCATTATGAAGAAAATGTTTCCTGTTAGACAGTTTATTGCTAAAATGCAGCTCTAACTCTGTAATAATTGATTATGAATGTTCCTTTTATGAGCTGTTAGAATTGGTAATGCAGACACTATGTCTGGAATRAAAATATTTTAGCATTTCAAAATACAAATCTGGATCAAAATCAGGACTGGAGTAAAGATTTCACTATTCCTCATCATCTTTTATCCTTGCTGAAATTTGTAAAAACTACTCAGGAAGTTTTGGACACAGTGCCCAAGTATTAAATCCATTTCTCCAACATTTGACCAGATGTAGCCATGGTTCCTGTGCTGTGTCCCAGCAATAAGAGATGAGAATTCTGAGGTCTCATTTGATGCAATGACTTGGCATTTTTGGTGCTAGTGGTTGGAGTTTTGATTCCTGTTGCTGCATGGTATAACATGCAAAAATACACAAGTGTTTTATGGATACAGCTGTATTTAATTTTTGTGAGCAGGTATGTGACAAAGAGCTGATATTCTTGTATACTCCTAGAAGCAGTGAGTTTTATTTTGATCTTTATGGCACTTGGTTTTTTATAGGTAGGGATTGTTTTGAGTCCACTGTCTGAGTTACTGAAACAGTTTAAGAATGGAGTTGTAAGGTCTGAGCCATTCTTTTTTTCACCTGGGAGAGTTACCATGGATGAAAGGCAGTGAAGATGTGGTTTGTTTCTGACTCAACACAGTCCCATTCCCCACAGCTCCAGCCTTTCACTTCTGTTCACTCATTAGTCCTTCAGCACTTGGCTCTCCACACGTTCCAGAACATCCTCTAGTTATTCCATGGCTCTGGAGTTTTTTACAGGTGTGCTCTGCCACTGTAAATCCCCAGCACTGCCAAATCCAAATCTTAGCAGAGCTCTGTGGTGTTCATTCTCATAACCCTTCCAGGACTGTCAAAGATCACCCCAGAAACAATGGGGTTTGCTTAATTAACAAAGGTCAGCCTGCAGAGCTGAGTGCTGGTTAGCTCAGGAGGAGGCAGCACAAACAGGAGAGTTTGTGCTCACATCTGAAGCAGGAGCTCCACATCTCCCAGAGCTGTTCCCAGTCTCACTGGGACTGACTGGGGTGGGTTGGAAATGTCTGCTGGGGGGCACTGGGGAGCACCAACCCTGTTCCCCTCCCCAGGGACAGCTGCAGCTCTCCAGTGCCAGCAGGAATAACCTCTCCTGCTGCCCTGGCTCACTCMTGCTGCTGCCTTCACTGGCTTGTGTGATGCTCATTTGATGTTACTCGTGGTGAGCAGTTTGTGATAAGGCTGGGAGAAGTGACCATTGAAGGGTGAAGGTGTTGACGTTCCCTTGTAATGTTTTTTATTTCCTGCAGATAAACAAGTCAGTGTGTGGAAGCTGGAGAAAGAGAAGTGTTCTGTTATTATATTTTCCTTACTTTGTTCAAATTACTTCTGTAGCTGTTCCAAATGCTTCACTGTAGCATTGAAATTAYTGGATTGGATGCTACCACAGTGGAATAGGATTCTGGAATAATTCCCATTTTTTAAAACAATCCCTGCCTGGGCTGTTTATTTCAGCACTAACCTGTCTGCTCTTTGACTCACACTCTAGATGTACTGCTTATAAGCAACCGACCCAAGAAYTGCAGATAGTCTGWGAAAAGCAATTTTCARTGGGAGATTTCTTCTCTCTACCCCYAGACCTTTTGACTCAGTGCAGCRTTTAATGAATAGAGCAATTATTTATTTTCACCATGGGGCTCCATTATTAATCCAACCAGTTAAATTTCCTGACTTTGCTACAACAAGAGAAAATAATTTAAGTTGTGGAGATGAGCAGTGCCATCTCAGGGGCCAGCACTGAGGAGATTCCTGCACTGTRGATGACAGGCACATTCCTTGTAGTCATGTCTTATTTCCAAGTGAAAGGGTTTGGATGTGCTTAAGAAAATCAAATCTCTGAAGTCTTTATTTTTATTGCTATTATTTATTCTGATCTAGGTAGTCACAGTTTGTCTCCACAAAATGCAATAGCTATAAAATACTCAATGAAGTATTTGCTCCTTGGCAGGAGCYGGCTACAAACGTGATGGATTAAGCAGAGTGTAGCTGGCACCCAGAGAAATGCAGGAAGCAGCTTCCTAGAATACAAAGGTGTTTTTTAAGAGCTTGGAATCAGCTGGATGATGGATGTCCCCAAACACCAGGACAAAAGGGCTGGGGTATCCATGTGCAGCATCCACTGGCTGAGGGAATTTCACTCAGGGGTTTGAACCCAGCTGTTTCTGCACCTCCCAGAGTGGGGCTGTTCCCCTTTGGAGTGGGCAGCCAGGGCTCTGCATCTCTGTGACACACGGGACAGCAGCACATGGTGTCATGAGCTTGTTAATGTACCAGGAGAAGCTTTAATTCACCCTGGAATGCAGCAGAACCTCRCTATTTATGCTGAACTAGTGTGGAATTCAAAATACCTAGGTCTAGAAGATTGTGTCTGGAATACAAAATCCTCTTGGAATATATTCTGRAGCTGAACTCTCAATTGTGTTATGTCTGGTGATCACTCCTAATGATTTTCCTTCCAAACACCTTGTTCCATTCAATCCCTACAATCCCTTCCTCCCTCTTAAATATGTTTTCCTCGTACTGATTCTGTATCCTTGAGCACCCTTAAGGCTAGAATTTGGGGGATCTTGAGGTCTACACTGAGCCTCAAAAGTGCTGCTAAGGATGTTTTCCCTAAAATTTCAGTCCAGGAAACACTGATCCTAGAGTGAAGCCCTTTGGGATGRAGAGCTGAATGTCCCCTCTGATGTACTGGGAGAATAGTGTTCCATCTGTAACAGAGTGAAGGCTGTGGAAGAAATTATGTCATCACAGAGCAGCTTCAYRAGTAAGTGAAAAAACCCAGAAGTCTGTGTAATAAAAGACAAAAACTGTCATGTAAAACTCTGCAGAAAAGGGAACTGAAATCTCCATGTTGTGAAGGAAGCAGTAATAGTATGTTCCCAGAATTGGCTCTAAATGGGTTTCTGGTGAGCTGTCGGCCCTTTAGGAGCGGTGACATGACGAGAAAATCTCGGCGCTTCACAGCGTGGAGCAAACCTGTCAGATCTTAAACGACTGTCTCGTAAAATTGCAGGGAGGCACGGAGCAGCACAGGCTTTGGGGCGGGCGGTGCGGGGTGGCAGGAGCAGGAGCTGTGTCCGTGCCCGCTCTCTCCCGGTGCCCGCTCCCGGTGCCCGCTCCCGGCACACAGGCGCCCTCTGCGGGACACAAGCGGCGCTGCGGCCACCCACCCCGGGGGCGCGCGGACCGAGGGACAGTGCCCAGGGACAGGGGGACAGTGCCCAGGGCAACCTCCCCGGGGGGACGGGGGGACACGGACCCAGGACACTGCCCAGGGCAACCTCGCCGGGGGGACACTGCCCAGGCTCACCTCCTCGGGGCAGGGGGATACTGCACAGGGCCACCTCCCCGGGGGGACACGGGGCAGGGGGACACCGTACAGAGCCACCTCTCTGGGACAGGGGGATAGCAGCACAGAGCCGCTCTCAGGAAACCCAGAGCTGCCTCCAGGACAGGGGGATACTGCACAGAGCCACCTCCGGGGGATAAGGGGGCACTCGCAGAGCCGCCCCTAGGACAGGGGGACAGCGCACCCAGTGCCCGCGCTGCCACCTCCAGGACTCCCGAGGGCTCCGGTGGGTTTGGCTTTGCGATCTCTGCCTCTGCTCTGAGGTTGGTTTTTGCATCTTCTGAACAAATGGGTGTCAGTGCCCCGGTGATTAATTACTGAGTGTCCACGGAGAGGCTGCGGAATTCCTGCGCTGCCCTCCTCATCCTTCAGGCACTGCAGCGTTCTGGGGAAGGCTTTCCTCGCCTCATTCGTGGAGCATGGAATGGTGGTGAAGAAAAGCTCTAAAAAGGGCTTCAGATGGGAATTAGAAAAAAGGGAAAAATAGAAACAGAGAAAAATGGAAGTAGAGGGGCTGATAGTTTAGCTCTTCAAGTTGAGTTGATTATGAACAGGACATCTGAAAAGTAGTTGCTGGGACAGAGGAAAAGAGCAGCTCTTTATGTAAAAAATAGCACGGACCAATTAGTAAGGGTGTTTTTTTGTTGTTGTATTTTTATTGATTAGTTTAGCAATAYTATAATTTTTGATTAGAGTACTTTTACTGAGAGTAATCATGTAATAGTCTGCTATCAAACTATGAGAAATGACTAAAACTCTAATGAGATTTTAGTTTCCATGGATGCCCATAAAAATAGAAGCAAGAAAGCCTTTCTCTCTTGTGAAGTAAATCACTTTKGAGAGAGAACCTCAAAGCTGCTTGAGTGACTTTCGATTTGAGAGTGTCAGATTAGGGGAAAGTCGAAAGTCTGCAGGATTAGGAAGTCTCAAAGAATGCCCCTAGGGAGGGGGAGGGAAAATGATCCCAATATATCAGTTAAATTATGGCATTATGTGGTATATCCTCATATTTGCAGAGATCAAGTGTGTGAGCTTAATCTGGTGTGAGTTGTGGTTGGATCCATCTCTGGATAAAAGCCTCTGTGCCACAGCTCTGGCTGTTCAGTTGAGTGTTATCCCACCTATCTAAAATATATTACTACTTCTATGCAGGCTTGAGGGTATTAACTTACTCTTTGCTCTCTGTGGTTGTTCCCCTGTAACTAAAATTTGTTTCCTAAAATGTTCACAAAAAAGGATGAAGGACGACTGCTGGTAGAGACAAAGTAAATGGATTTTCTAAATGGCATTGCTTACTCATGCTGAAAGCTTTTGTGGCATTTAAGTGCTGACAGCTGATGTAAAAAATGGCCTGTAGGATCCAATTTTGAGTGTTCAAAAAGTAAGTTTTATACCTATCCCACACCACTGAGTTYGTGTCACGCTGATTAAAGATTGCTTGACATGGCAAGAAACAGTCTGGAGGTCTGCAGATCTTGGTGTAAAACAGAACTTGCAGAGTGGGGGATGTGGGCTGGGAAACCAGAGGAAGGGTTATTTGCAGATAACCAACATGAAATGCTCCCACAGAGAAAGGTGACCTGCCATGGCCAAGGGTYCACCTGGCTCTGTGTCCAGCCTTGGTTGTTCCTCTCCTGGCTGATGCTGTTGAGGAGTGATTATGGGAGCTTTCTTTTTTATAGAAATATTGTTCAACAGTCTTTTTGTACAGTTTTCACTGAATTGTCATGAGGGTTTTACTGTGCTGGCACTCCATGGCCAGGCTCCAAGTTATTAGTGGATTTTTTCTTGTTAGTACAATTTTCAGAAGATCCAAGAGCATGCAGGAGCCTGGGCACCCCTAACTTYTAGCAGGCTTTAAAAGGCTATTTTRGACAATTCTACTTCTAAATTGTCTAAATTTAGTGTGGGCAGATCCCCTCRTTCCTGAGAAATTTAGAGGAATTAAGGGTTTGATCCAAGTAATTAGTGATGCAATATAGGRCCATAAATTAACTTASTAATTCTAGAGCTGTTCAGATCTTYCTGGAGAGCTGAAGATGAAATCCTGAAAGRTTCAGAAGGCAAATCTATGTACTCTGCATGAGCAGAAACATTTCCTTGTAGCCTCTCAGAGGACCAGATTTACACAGGAATTTAGCAGAGGTGGATCTYTGTGAAATGATTCCCAGTGTGACACACAGGAGCCCTTTGAGATAATGAAATGTGTGCTCAAAATCCACTTTAAGCAGCAGATTTATTTCAAACAGCAACTCTCAGAAGTGGCTCTGAGAGGCAGCCACTGTTAGTTTACCATTTGATCCACGGCTGCAATACCAAGGTGTGCATGGATTATTATGAACTCTCACTAATTGTCCAGCAGTTTTGGGAGCTGTAGATCCCCATCCATTAAGATAATTGCCCRTGCCACAAAGAAAGATCACTGCAAAAGAAGCATTTCATGCCTTAAATAGCCAATTATATGTGATTTAAAGCACCATTGTTTGTACRTGACCGTGGTACCCCAGGAAAGAATTGCACCCAGTTAGTTCAAATAGGGAAATGGTTGGAATATTCCTTAACAAACAAAGCTCTGCAAGGTGGTTTCCCTTCTACATGAAGAGGCAATATTTGCCCAGCTGATTTGTGAGGCTGATCATTACATTGGCATCACCAGCATCTCCCAGCTGCCCCTGGCAGGGAGGATCCTGCACATGTGCTGCAAGCCCAGACTGGAGCCAAGACCTGTCCCTGGAGGGGCTGGGTGAGAGTGCAGGGTAAGATTTGGCATCACAGTTATCATCACAACTCATCGTTAATTTACATTTTATCACAAAGGCTCTACCTAAAGGTCATTTGATCTCTGATTTATGGTTCAGACTGGGCACCAAGGAAATCTCTCTCTTTTTCTAAAAATGCAAGGAGCTGTTCCAGTCCTCCGTGCCTCCCACCCTTCTCCTGCACCCTTGGGAACAGCTGGAATGTGGGATGCTGGCTGACTGCTGATGCCAGGCTCGCTTCCTCACCCCCCTGGGACTGCCCTGCTGTGCTGAGGAGGAGTTGCCATTCTAGGTGGGGTATCTGCAGGATCCAGAGGCTGCAAACATCACAGTCTCCTGGAAGTAATGATTTTGGACACTTGGCCATCAGATTTTTTGGGAGAAGCATACATTGCAAAGGCTGCTTTAGACTCCAGGTGTGTGTCTCTGTCTTTGATGTGTTCTTGCTAATTTTAATTTTTTTCTAAAGCATTTCAGGTAAGAACAAGTGCAAACAATATACAAGCACTTCTATAAATACATACAATATATATTTATATACAATATATAAACAATATGTGTTGTAATAGCTACTCCTTGCAATGGGGTGTTGGCCACARCATCAAATTGAGTTTATTCTAAGTTTGAAGCAGGAATGATCCATGTGTTTTACTTAAACACTATAAGTTATAGCAGGAAAACCAATTTTAGCAGTGAAATGATTTCAATTTCTGACTGCCTGTGTGGGAGGAGCTGTTGTATGTGGCACTGTGGATAGTGAGGAAGGGATGGCAGCAGCAACAGCCTTGTCTTGGGACAGTTTTTGGGCTCAGGGGCATAGCTCAGGTGAGTGGCACTCTCTGCACGCTCATTTGAGCATCACAGACCAAACACAGGTGAGCTGTGCCCTGTCCTTACTCCTGCAGCCTCAGGCAGGGAGGAGGCAGCAGCAGAGTCCATGAACAGATTTCAAACAGCAATTTCTCTCAGGTGAAAGGGACATGGGGAGATTTTTATCTCAGGTTTTTGTCTTGGCATTGATGGRTATTACTGGGATGTATTTAATGTACACACAGAACAGGTAAAGGGAATGAGAATGCAGAATGTGAATGGCAATCTCTGGACAGATGAACAGTACAAGTTGCCTTTCTCTCCTGTGAGGCTGAGCTCAGAGCTGATGCAGGAACATGTCTGGTTCAGTTGTTAAACCTGACTGCTTCAAAACTTCTTTTTCCCATCTGAGATCCCATCTCATGTGAGCTGTAACACTACTGGARAATGGATTTACAGTATCTTTGCTGTTTTCCCACTCTTTGTCCCACATTTCCCCCCCCCCCCTTCTATTTGTGCTGTACTTGGATTTTTGCTGCTGCTATAAAAATGAAATTAATCACCAATCTCATTTGTAGCTGCTGGGAGCAGAGTCCATAGAAAAGCAGGCTATGGAGTGGATTTGGAGTAGTGTGATAAGGCAGCTCTAGCTATAAAATCACTGCTTTTTCCCGTGGAATGTCCTTGTGACTGTTTCTAATCTTTTATGACCTGTTTTGGCTTTTGCTCTAAATGAACTTTTGGTGTACAGAATCACTGGAGCAGCTCCCCCTGCCCCCCACACTGCAGCTGGAGATGAAAATAAGACATTTCCTGCTTGTGTCATGCTTTGTAGCCAGGCTTGCTTGCAAAACACACCTGAAATACGCTCTGTCAATATGATTATTTAATGACTGACATGACTGTAGCTCTGACTGACATTGCTGTAGCTCCCAGCATACGGCCTTAACCCTTTCCCCAGATGAGCACAGTTGTAATTATAAAGGGTGTAATCATTTCCTGGGTTTCTTTTTTCCTCTTCAAGGGAGTGCAAAAGCTGAGTCCATTTCAGATTTTAAAGTACATTTAAATCTCTGCTATCTGGAAACCTTTCAAATTGCTCAGTACTTTTAAAATAGTGTCAGCTCATTGTCAGGGCATGATACAGAAAGGAAAATTGCTGTCTCCCTGCTCTCAGCAGTACCAGACAAGCTTTCTGATTTAAGTATTGCATCTGAAATGGAAAAGTTAATCACAGGCCTGTTCTGCATCATCTCTTTCAAGCCAGGSTAAAAGCAGCAATTTCAGATGTTCTATTAGAGCTGATCTGGTTGTTTGTAGTGGAGAAGCACAGAAAGCCCATCAGCACCTGCGTGCTTGGCTCTGACACAGGTGGACATCTCCCAGTGACAGCTGCCAGGTGTCACTGCTCCARGGGGGGATGGACATCCCGGCCTTGGCTGCCTTTGGTGGCCTGTGCTCCTCCCAGGGCCAGTCAGGGTGGGGCTGCTGACAAACCCCTCGGAGCTGTCCCCTTCCCCAGCTGGCCTTGCCCTTGGACTCCTCTTTCAGCCCCCTGTGGCTGACAGAGCTGKGTGGGGTTTTGCTCTCTCAGAAGTTATTTTGAAGCCTTAATTTGTGCCAGGATTAAGGAACCTCTCGTTTGTGCATGGTTCAATAAATACCTGTCCTGTTTGTTGCTGTGGCAGGCCTTTGGCATGAGCCATACACCAGAGGTTACAGATGTGTGTGCCCAAGGGATGTACCCAACTGTGCTCTGCAGGTGACGTGACTTTGAAGGAATTTGACTGGAAATTGTGCCTGTTTGTGGAAACAGGGAAACCTCTGTAGCATTTTCTCTTCATTTCAGTCCTTCCTCCACTTGGTGATTCCTTGTGAGTCCAACCCTGTGGCTGCTGGGCTAATTGAAAATCCACCCCAGGACTGAAGGGYCTTTGGTCACATCTCATTGTTTTGTCAGGAAGAATTGTCTCTCTCTCAACCTTTCTGCTCAACTCTTTACCTCCATGATTTACACCAATTATTTCCTGATTTTATTATCCATAAATCATTATTCCCGTTGTGCTGGCTCCAGCTATGCTGATCCAGGCCATTCTCACAGCTGCTCTAGCACCTTTAGGGGTATTTTTCCTTTAAGACTGAAGCCTGAAGCTCAGTGGGAGCTTCTGAGGACTAAAAAGTTCTTAGGAAATGCTGGTTTGGTCACCAGTCTGACCTAGACCCCATGGAAGGTGTGAATTCTCTGCTCCTTGACCTGAATGCACTCTGGAAAAGGGAGAGATATTTAAACATGGTGCCATGAGCAAGAGCACATTTTACATAAAAGTTCAGTGTTTTTCACATCTTGTGCACTTTTTTAACCAATGTKGAACCAGAAGCATTATCTTTGGAAATCCATAATAATTCCTTTGGGCCTGCTGCATGGATAATTCAATGAGCTTTGTCTGAAATAGGTGATTTTCCCCAAATATACAAATTGGGTTACAGGTACTTGCTGCTTATCTGTGTTTGAGTTTTAATGATGCAGGTGATGGGTTAAAATTCCCCAAACCATTCACAGTGCTGGCTGTGGAAGCTGGCACTCTGATACACATGCCTGATTTCCCAAGGGATAACAGGAATGCTTTTGTAGGCAACTGGCTGAAAGATTTGTGTGTTCTCCTGCCTTTCCACCCAGCATGGAGCTGCAGCTCTTCGGGAGCATTTGCAGCCAGGATCAAACAGTGCCACTCCTCACTCCCACCCCCRTGCATTTCAGGATCAAGCAGCGGCTGCTGAGGATGCCTGTTACTCTCATGTTATTTTAAATCTGAACTCTTCAGCATATTTATGTCTAGAGGTTGTAACAATGCTCAGTAGCTTACAGAGTGTGCACAGAATATGAATTCCTCTGAGCACTGATATTTGGTTTCAGCTAGAATTGCTACYTTATCAAAAAACCAAAGGGAATAAAGACAAGGTTTTGAACTTTTGAAGCTATCAATTTTATTTTGCTATCAGCAGTTATTCCTGCTCCAATTAATGTGTTAATCATGACTAGCAACAGAGAGCAGTTATGGGCAAAGAAATCTGCCCCACCTCACCCTTATGCAGTTGTGAAATGCTGTGTTTAAAAATAATTATTAAAACTGTAAGGAACTGCACCTTTCATTCATGCCAATTTCTCACTTGACATTTAAGAATTTTTTTAAAACTGGGAAATAGTTTACCATCTAGAATGATGAGAATCTTTAGAAACAGTTTGGATAGAAGTTTGGCCTATCTTTTTCACTGCAGATGTACTCAGTGGTTCTTTGAAAGGATTCATGTTGGTTTTCAAATCTAATTTGGTGGAACTTGTTTGCCACTGTGTTCACAGTCTGACATAGAACAAGTGTTGTACCATGTAGAGTTTGTTTTTCTGCTATGAAGCTTTTTTCCCTAGTTCATGTTACATTTTAATGATGGGACTCTTAAATAAATAGATAAACTGGCCCTAAAATACGCAGAGGCAAAAGTGTGCAAACCTGACCCTAAACAGCTTTGCTTATTTATTGCATGGGGTTTTTTAGCCTTCAGATTTCACCTCATTAATAGAGCTTCACTGAATTAAAAAAAAATAAAACTCTTCTAGGTTGTCTGTAAGAAGCTTATTTGAGGAAAGCTTGTCTGCTGTATTAGAAGGTTCCATGTGTGAGCTGGAGCAGGCTGTTGGCAGCACAGCTCCTTGGGCTGAGKGCAGCCCGTGCCCCCATGGATGCCATGTGCATGGCAAGCAGGGAGAAGCACTTCAGGGTCAGCCCTGAGATTGGCTCCCAGCTGCTGTGCAATACATCTGGAGAGCATGTTTTATGCAAAGGAGAAGTGTTGGGCATAATCCTAATCCTGAAGGAATTAATTTTATGGCATTTTGTGTAGTCAGGAATTCACTTTGATCTCCAGAACACGTACTTTCTGAGACTCTTTTTAGGTTTATTTTCTCTTTATTGGCTTTATGTGTTGCCTTATATAAGAAGAAGGGAAAATATGTCATGGACCTTTTTAATATTTGTAATATCTCTGATTGCTGGCATGCAAGGACCTTTGTTAACAGGATGTTGAATGCAATTTAGTGATGCTGGAAGAAGGAAAGGTGAAATTGAAACTCTGAGACTGGTCTGGGTTTTACCACTGGTGTGAACCCTTCCCCTTCCATGAATTAGGAAGTAGGAGAAACCATCCCTGGTGTTGCTGAGATCTCTAGCAATCAGAAATAGAGAGAGAATACCACAAAAACTGTCCAGGTTCCACTTTTGCTCAAAATCTCCTGTAGTTCATGGTCCCCATGTGTGCTAAAATGAAACTGGAAAAGAGATGTTTGGTTTGACAGCAGTTTTTGCTGATCTTCTGGAGATGTTGTTACAGCTTAAACTGGGTTTCACCATCCAGCAGCTGATAAGGGCATCTTTCYAGTGGATTGTGTTATGGCAGAAATTTAAATCAACAGATATTTTGATGCTTTATCCTTCTAAAAACCCTAAGATTAACTCCCTAATTCAGAGTTATGAAAATAATGAATAAGAAAAGGTTATGCTGGCTTTGTTAATCCTCAGAAACATTTTCTGTACTCAGACTAGATAAGATTGAATCTTTGCCAAAGAGCTGAGAAAGTGAAGAAAATTGGTTTCCCAGCAGTGTCTTGCCTTGGGTAACTTTTTTTAAGGTTCATCTGAGAACACTGGATTTCAAAGATCCTCAGCAGACAACTCTGACAAGGTGATAATCGTGCTCTCCACTGCTGTGATAACYCTGAGTTGAAGCCTGGGCTTACTCAGTGGAGTAAGGATGGTGTAAAGTGGCATTGGAGCCCCTCTGTGAATGGACTGCACAGCTGAGAGTGCAGCAGTGTGTGTGTGTCACTGCTCAGAGAGCCAGGGAGGGCTGCTGCTCACAGTCACACTCAGTGCCATCATGCAGGAGCAGCAGGAGCCTGCAGGCTGCTGGAGGAGCAGAAATTCCCCCCCAAAAAATTTCAAATCATAGGAGGAAAATAATAATAAYGATAAAAAAGGGATTAGAATCAATCCATTTAGAAATTGTGCTGGTTTAGATGCTGTGACCTAGCACTGACAAAGCTGAGATGAAAACCACAGTGGGACCCCTGATAAGCCCCTGGATGCAAACCAGACATGAGTTACTGAAAAGGTAAGTTAGGGTCTGAGGTGTAATGCCTTCAAATGACTTCACTGTAAGTTAAAATGACCATCAAAGCAGGTGCTGCATTSTTGTTCAGTGCTTTGTCTCATCCTGCTAACACTCCCAGTGTCCCCCCTGCATCCTGCTCTGTGCCACAGACAGGCTTTATCAGAKGGACAGCTTTCTGAACAAGTGCTGCATCACTCTGCAATGCAAACAATTCCATTAATTAAAACAACAAGTGGAAAATATTTTGATTACACAAAGCTCTTTGGGAGGAAATTAGCAAACTGATGGCTTATGGTGTCCACACTTCTGTGATGTGGCCATATGGAGAAATTAGACACTGAAYTGAGCCAGTCACTGTTCCAGTCTCATGCAGAGAAATGAAAACTTTGATCAGTTTGTAGCCAGCACTGTTCTCGGTGATGCACACACACTCAGGAAGTCTGTGCTTGTGTCTGGGAGCTGTGTGGATGAGTTAATTCATTTACWGAGCTGACAAATAGCTGTAAATGAATTTTTGGGCCCCAGCTGAGGCAGGAAGTTTATCTGCAAAGAAGGTTTATTAGATCTTGCAGTGGCAGTGGAAGTCCCCTGGTGTGTGTCTAGCCCAGCTCGTTACTGTGCTGAAGGTTTATTTGGTTGCTTTGGTGCTGTTCCTGGTCCTTGTGCAGATTTGTGATGATTACTGTAGATGGCAGCAAAAGCTAAATAAAACACAGCGATTTCAAACATTAATTAAACCCCTCCCTCCTGCTGTCCTGAGTGTGTGTTTTGTCTTGGTGCCTGCCAGCTGTTCTTGAGGATGCAGGCAATTACAGGCAGCAGAAGCCAAATTAAATTACATATTGAATTAAGGTTTCACTCCCAGGCAGTTGGGGGGTTTGTGGCTGTGTTGGCTCTCGGTGTGGACTCAGACACCAAAAGCCAATTTYAAAGCTCTCCTGATGATCTCTGAATTCCCCCTTTTTCCCAGTGTGTGCCATGGCATCAGGAAGGAGCAGCAGCAATTTTGACAAATGATAATGCCTCTGGGAGTACTTTTATTTTTCCCCCTGTGCTAAGTCTGCTGCTTGCTTTCTTTCATTGCAATTAAATTGGTTTCCTCTTTTATTTTTAACTCTATCCTTGCTCCTTTCGTGTGTTGGCTGTTCTCAGCTGCCACTTCCCCTCTGCTCAGAGCACATAAGGAAAAGTGGTTTATTGAGCCATCATGACAATTAGATGTTTAATAAGACCCAGGATTTTCTCTTGCAATAGCTCAGAATGCAGGAGGAGCACAGGACAGCCTCAGGACAGGCCCTGGCCTGTTGGAAGTAGCTTGGAACAGTGGATAGATCTTTAATGGGAAATTACTCCCAATGTTAAGTTTATCACACAAAGTAAAAGATGATTTTTTAAATATTGAAAAGGCATAAACCCCAAATGATTATGGGTGAACTTGAGAGCAGGATTTAGGGGCAGGCAATAAATAATAAATGTAGCAAAAGGTCCATATGTGATTAGCAAAATTGCTTGAAAAGGATGAGCTGTGAGAGCTGGGGGTCTGTAGTCTTTGTTTTTACTCTGAAAACCATAAAACTCAATTTTCTGCATGGCAGGCATTTAAAATTAGGCAAAATGYAGTGCATCAAAATGACCCTGTGCTTTTGAAATATTTCTGAAATCCCTTTAAAATGAAGAAAGAGGACGGGAAAGTATGGAACTGCTGTTTGACAATTGTGTTCAATATATGATGAAGGTGGGCACAAAGCTCTAGGTATTAAAGCTTATGAATGTATTAATGCACTGCTTTGGGGGAATTAAACTTTAATATTGATGATAAACCTTCCATAATAAAATGTGTGGAGAGTGAGAGTAAATCTCTCTTGCAAAGTCCCCAAACTATTTAAATAACTGCGTGCAAGCTGCAGCATCTCCTGAGATGTGTTATAAATGAACTGCTGCATACGAATGTACACTGTGCACAAAGTGCTTTTCCAGCAGAGCTGCTTTCTGCCCTGCAAAAGAGACTGTCCCACATGACTGTGTTTCTTTAAAGTGATTGATCTCTGGCATCGATTCCACAATATTTCTCTGCAGATCCACATCATTCACTACCAGAGTGCATCCCCCTGGGAGATTCCCCTCTTGCCTGCTTGGAAATGGTGTGAAATTTCTGCAGTGGGTTTTTCTGCCAGCCTGGTGTTTTTATTTTTAGATAGCATTATGGAAGGGAGATTGTAATGCTTTGAAATATGAAATGCTGAGGAGATAGAGGAAACTGTGAGTTACAGTGATCTGGAATGTRGCAGCAGAGTATTGAACATGTCTGGAAAAAAAAACCCTAAACTTGTGCTACCCATCAGGCTGGAGTAGGAAAATGTCATTTTAGAGTGCCACTGAGGCAAGTGAAGGTGTTCTGGAAGCTGAACTGCACAGAGCTGACATCCAGCCTGTTCATTGCTTTCCTCCCAGAGTAGGGGAATATAAAATTTGCCTTTAGAAAACCCTGTGTGATGGACTGARCTGCACAAACCTTAGGAACAGTTAATGACTCGAGCAGCTCCRGTGATCTGCTGATCTTGGGATGCTGCACTGTCAGTTCAGATCTGTATCTGAGCAGCAGAACTGTTATCTCAGAGCTGCAGGTTTCAGAGGGTGTCAGCAAAACCTTGAGGAAAACAAACCYGCTCTCTGTTCTTTGCTCCATTTACAAGGTGGGAACTTTAAGGAGAAAGTCCAGTTGTGGAAAATTCCTGAAGAACAAGGTAAGTTAAAGCAGGAGGCAATTCTRGAATCCAAACCCAGATACAGATCAGACCTGACAAAAAAGGCTTTTTGCAGATGGTTGTCAATAGCAATTACACAGCASTGAAATGTTCAACTGCTGCTCTGGCAGCTTTTATTTCAAAAGCTTTACTTAAAAGTGTGGCTTTGTTTACTTTGGTGTATTGGGTTATTGCAAGTATTTTATATTTTCAGTTCCTGTAAATGTGGTATTTTCTGGTTCCTGTAACAAGCTAAGCTGTGCAGTCACCAAAGGATTCCTGGTGCAGTGCTGTGTTAACCTGGAAAAACTTCTCCCTGTGACAAATTCACCTTTTTGGGAGATGTCCTAACGACCTTCCAAGTCAACAAAATGGTGATAGGATCATGGCAGCCTTCTCATTTTACTTTTGCAAARAGAAAGGCATTTCTTAATTGTGATATTGGAAGAAATATTGTTTTTAATTTCTACTTAACAGGAAATCCTTATGTCTGATCAATTCTGGGCATTTTGAAGTAGTCATTGCTGCTTCTGAAGTTAATCAAAACTTACTGCTGTGTAAGAAAAATCAATGGAAAACAGATTGAGATCATATAAGGATAATTCTGCTGCAGGGCCTCTCCAGCTTCACCCACCAATAAGCAGCAGCCTGAGTGTTCAAAGTTTCATGTGTCCTCCTGATGTCTTTATTAATCACCTGAGCACCAAATCCTCCCATTTACCAAACTCCAGGGATCTGTTCTCAGTTACAGGGTGGGGGTTTGTGATGATTGGGCCATAAAATTTTGCCTGCAGGATCTTTCAGAAATGTCAAGAAGTTTCCAGTGCAGATGCAGTGTAGTGAGTTACAATCAGATCTGGTTGGAAAGGACACTTGGATTGAGAGTTCATTCTGGGCAAAAAGTGCAGGAAAGCTTCCTAAAGGTGTTYCAGTGTTCCATTTGAACAAACCCTGAATCTTGAGTTTTGGTCTCTGTTGTGCAAAATTACATTCTGTATTTATATAATTTTAGTCTCTATTACTATATAAAGGATATGCAATTATAGAAAATTTTATATTTTTATATAAATATAATATATAATTACAAYTATAAATGTACATATGAGATGAAATATTCTCCAAATATAAATATTTTTATAGTAATTTTTTTTGGCTATAAAGCACCTTATAAAATCGAATGGTGGTGTTTGAACAGGTCAGACTGCAGAGTGATTTGTGGTTAATGGCAGAACTAGGAGTGTGCAATGCTTTGACTTTGTGGAATGTCTGCAGCCATTGTCATTGCAGGTGAATAATYGGCAATGCCATCTGTTCCAAATGCAGGCTGAACCTCTGCATGGTGGCTTTGGGCAGAGCTGGACACTTATTGACTTGGGGAAATGATTGAAAACAGGATTTGCCCAATACACGAATTACTGTCCATTAGATGATTATTTTTCTGTGCTATTGACCTTTTCCTGCACCTCTCCCTAAACTTGTGGGCACACTGCAGTGGAACTTAACAAACATTTGATGGCAGGCTGTGAAATTCCTCATCAGCTCTCAGTGTTTGTCTTCCTGAGGGCTCTTCAGTGCCTTCCTGTGAGTGTGGCTGACATGGATCACACGCCAGCAAAAATATGTTACTGCTATGGAAAAATGAAATTTCTSTCTCTCTTTGCAATATATTTTATTCAATCACTCTGGGAACAAGGTRAAGCTGATTTTGCTTTTAATCCAAGGAATTTGTCATTTTATCTGACTTCATTTCTTTGTGCAGAGGACAGGCAGTGATTGCTCCTGTTTGGGTTGTCTGTGTGCTCCCCCTGGTCAGCTGAAACCCAGATGTCTGTAAAAATAGAATTGATGTCCCAATTAGCTGGAGTTCAGAGGAATTTTGTGTCCTGTCRCTAGGCTATGACAAAGAAAAAGGAATTACAGCTTTTGCCTATTTATAAAAGTACTGCCCATATTTAGCAAAGGGTTTTGGGACAGTGGCAACAAATTTACTTAATGTGCCCATTTAAAAATGGCTGCTCTTGAACTTGCCCTAATTATGCTATTTGAATTATTTCAGGAAACATATTAAATGGTCTTTTAAAGTCTGCAAGCAGTCAACAATCAAMCTAGGTAAATACACAGATATTTGCATGCATTTTCCTGTGCATATCAATATGCCACAAGAGCCTACTCAGTGGAGTGGAACAGCATCTTAGCAGTCATTAGGAACCACTAATGTGTGGTTGAATAATGATCATTCTAAAGACCTATTTACCTGATAGATTTTATGGTCCTGATGGAACTGTTAGAAGCAAAATACCAAAGATTTTTAAAATGTCCTGAATATTTCTAGAAGACTTAATTGTTGCTAAGGAGCTCCATTTGCAGGCAGCCTGGCAAGCTGCAGATGAGTCTGTGTAGGAATGGACAATCTCTTTCTGATGCATGGCATGCAGCAGCAGCATGGCACCCTGCAGCTGTGGCATGGAAAGAGTCAGGTCAAATGGAGCTTTCTTTAATAAAAAAGGGGGGAAAGGCAGGTATGGGTGTTGTAAGGACATGGTGTTGTGTTCTTTMCATCCTCTTGGCACAGAAGTTGTGTGTCCCAGTTCAGGATCAGTGGAGCCCTGCCCAGGGAAGGTGAGCATGTTCAGTTGGTGCAGCTCCTGTTAAACTAAGCAGTGGAATAGCCTGAGATTCTTCAGCCAGGAAGGTGGGGAGGTCTGTATTAACCCAAAATTTCCAAGAAATTTCTAATAATTTCTCATTTATTGTCAGTTTAGGGTACTAGCAGATGAGTTTAGCTATTAGCAGTGGTGTTTCTCTACCTGTGGCCATTGCTCCTCAGGTGCTGTGTGTGTCACTGGAGGCCATGGGCACACAGACCCTGGAGCAGTGCAGGAGCAGAGCTCAGCTGCAGGGCTCCAGCCCCTGCCTGGCCTGTGTCCCACAGCAGATGCACAGCTGTCAGCCCCTGTGCCTTCCAAAGCAATCTAAAAACCTYCCCAGCTCCCAGGGGCCCACCCTGCCCAGCTGGGGCTGGAACTGAGGCACCTGGCCCTGGTGCCCCTTCCCACTTCACCTGCAGTGGCATCTCAGGGGTTTGGCTTCCCTTCCACCACACAGCCTGAACTCCTGTGAGAGATAATCCATGTTAAATAGAAGGACCACTGTGACCTGAGGGCTCTGATCCATTTGGGAAAGCCAGGTCCATCCAGGTCAGGTCCTAGGAATGGGAATGTTGTCTTTTAAGAACATTTTCCCATGCTTAGGAGTTTTTCCTCTTTACTTCAGCTACAGATCTTTATCTCTTACCACATAAATCATCAAATGGAKCTCAAATCTCATGTCTCTGTTGCTTGAAACTGTGTATGAATTTGTTTTTTCCTTTTGTAAGACAGGAGAACTCTTTTATTTTATGTTTTAAAGCAATGATCAGTGAGTGCCGTGTGAGAGCTGAACTCTGCTGTGACACTGGCAGCACTCCTGGTGTGCCTGGGCAGCTGCTGTGCTCTAGCAGATGCTTCTTTTACCAGATTTAGCCTCTCTATTGTTTTCTGAGCTCATTATTCTACCTGCAGTCGGTTTCCCTTTGTGCTGATCCAAGGCAGGGGTGTGTGCCAAGCACAGCAGAGCCCAGTTCCTGTGTCCCAGGGCATGGTGCTGTGCTGGGGGAGCCCAGCCAGCCTYCAGGTGACTTTGCTGCTGCTCAGGCTCCCTGACACAGCTTCACTGCAGCACCAGCGGCTCAGGAGACACCTGAGCAGGAGAAATGTCTGCTTGTCACTGCCAACCAAAGAAAGAAATGTTTTCCTTGGTTTATAACGATTACATAGGTAAATGTGTTCACTGTGCAACAAAAGAATTTTTCTGTTATGGCGTGGATAACTTCAAGGATGTTTTCTTTTTCTCAGACTATGCTACTAATGAACTTAATAGATGTTTGGCAAAAACACCTGTAAGAAGGCCTTGATTCTACAGAACACATCTAATTTTGTTGGGTTGGAAATGACAGGTCATTAAAAAACCAATCCATAATTTGAAGTATATTTTATTTTAGTTCTATGATTTATTTTCCACRTTCTAAATCTCCAGTGRCTTTGGTTTATCACTCCAGCCTGGCAAAGGTGACCAGGCTTTAGAAGGARTAGATGRAGAGCTCTGTCATGGAACTTCCAGCCCAGAGTTTAACATGTGCTGCTCTTCCACAGATGAAGCTTTGGGAATAGTGGTGTTGGTAGGTACAGATCAGGTGCATAGGGAGCCCAAACAGCAGATTAAAACTGCAGATGCTGTGATTAGAACAAGCTAAGGCAAGTGCACACTTCTCTGGATCTCATTCTACAGGAATAGTCTCCTCATTAGCTCATTTGACTCAAGTGGTTCTCCTGCTGGGTTGCTATTTCTGGGTTCAAAGTGAAAAAAAAGAAAAAAGACAAATAATGTGTTTGCTCTTTGCTGCCATTAGTTGTTAATTATGTTTAGAGAGATATTTCTACAAATAAACCCATCTGCAGCGGTGTGAGTGCATTTCCATCTGTCCCAGCAGCAGGGCTGATGTGCTGGGAGTGGGACAGGGGTGCTAGAGTGGAGTGGGAATGAGGAACTGGACACTGGAACATGCACAAAGTGTTTGCCTGTGTCCTTCACTCAGARAATCCCTGTGGCTCGGAGATGCTGGGTACAGGACACATCCAGCATCTCCAGGCACAGGGCTGGGAGTAMCAAGCTACACTGGGAGTTGAGAATCTGAAAGAATGACCAGATTCTCAAATCTGCAGCTGTCTCTGGTTTTATGGGCCAGCTGAGAACTCTGCATCTGAGGGGAGCTGCCACTGGGAGTTTGGTGCTGGAGCCAAAAGCTGCCATCTGTGGTTGTGCTTTCCAGGCTTGAATTAAATAGCCAGCTCCTGAAAGCTGAATAAAGCTCCTCTTTGGGAGTTTTGAAATGACCAGTGGTGCTCAGGAGCAATTCTCTAGTCCTGAGGGCTGATTTGCCTCAGTGTGCATGTGGTTAGAAATAAATAGGTATRRAAATCTTTAAGGCTTGATCCACCAGTGCTAAAATATCCCAAAAGCAAAGAGGTCTGTAAATACGTGTGCATATCTGTGTATGAATATTAATGATTCAGGTGCTACACCACTTCCCAAAATTGTTGAAAAATGCAAGATCTTTCCTATTCAGCCTCACCTCCAATTCTTGTCATGCATTGTCTGCTCAAACTTATGTAAAACAGCAACTTTTATTCATTGTGTTATTGCAGGTGAGTTAAGACTGGAAAAGTAGGGGTTGCTGAGATGAAGGAGGAGGAAAACCTCTGAAGCTGTACTGGTGGTCTTTAGATGCAGGGAAAATTGCTGCAGAGACTCAGGCAGTGAGGATAATACAGACCCACGGGAAAAAGAGCAAATGGTAATGGGCTTAAATTGTACAAAAGAGATTGAGATTTGGCATTAAGAAAAGCTTTCTAAAAGAAATGGAATAAACGACTTGGGGAAAAGTGGCGTTTTCATAACTAAAAGCTTTTAAAACCAGGTTAGATGGATGACCCTAAGGAATGACTTGAGCTGTATATCCTGCTTTTTGAAGTTAATTAACTGTCTTATTCTTCTGGCTCCTRTTTTATTTTCTTTGATCCTGTTTCTTTATCTTTGTGGATGTGTGGTAGTGTTCAGGAAAAGTTCTTGGTCAAATGTGCTATCAAAGGAAAACAGTTTATCAAAAATATTTTTTTAAATGGCAGCAAAGCCCCCAGATATTTTCCTGGTTACATATTTTTCTTAAATAATGAAAGTCAAATCAGTTCAGTTAAGTCTCTTGCTCTGGAAATTCAAGCTTTGTTTGYTTTTTACTTAAAAAAGAAAAGCTCTAATTGTAAACTAGGTGCAGGAAACTCCTGTTGCCCATTGCACTGCTGTTAACCTCCTCAGCACCTGTRATGTAGAGCCAGCTTTTGAAAACCTTGGACAACCAGTTAATTACAGGAACAAGTTATTGTGAGCTTTGCAGCAAAGCAGTGGCTGTGGTGGAAGGCTGGCAGGACACCTCTGTGATTATCCTGGAGCACTCCTGGGGCAGGAGCCTGCCCTGGCTGGGCACTGGGGCTGCTCTGCTGGTTCTGCTGAGCACACTGCTGTCACAGCACTTCCAGCTCCTCTGGCAGCAGCTCCTGCTGCACTCACTGCACTCACAGGGCTGCCAGTGCCTGCTCTGGGCTGGTTCCTCCCCCTCCTGCCCTGCCAGCAGCAGCTCCGGAGCTGCAGCACCTCATCCCTCCATGAGAGGCTGTGCCTGCCACTGCAGGTGGCAAAGCAAACACAAAGCATTGGGGTTCTGGTCTGGAAAACGGAGCTGATTTCCTTACCAGGACAGGGGAAGGCTCTTGATAGGGAATCTGATTGTTTGTGTGAGTTAAATACCACAATTCCATCTTGTTTAGCCATAGCAGACACACTGTGCTGAGTCACTCCTGATTGCTTTATGCAGAACATGCTCTGCCTGTGCCTAAAGAGGGTTATTAAAGACTGCTGAGTACAGAGAGCTTTAACAAAGAGATCTCAGAGTAAACACTGACATTTGTTACTGCCTCTCTTTAGCACTGCTGAAGGTCCCTGGGAACTTGGGAAATTGAGCTGTCAGATCTACRAAGATGAAATGAAACTTTGTTCTGTGGCTCCAGTCCCTTAGGAAAGTTTTTCACATCATTTAGTGTCAGTACTGTGAGGAGAGCTTATTATTATTTTCCTAAAAATTATTCCCTTTTGCTGATAAATGCAGAGTGACAGCTTGGCATWGCTGCTAGTCCATTTGTGTTTGGTGAAGGCAGTGCCTGAAAGACTGACAAGGCTTTTTGCAGGCAGCTTGCCTGGTCTGTGGGCAGGACAGGATGACTGATGGGTGTCACATGGAACCACCTCACCAATTGACTTGTAAGTTGTAGTTAAGCACATTCACRGGATGACTTGGCAAGAAAGCACAAAATGTTCTGGGAGGAGGATTCACTTCTCACTGTTTCCAGGCCTAAGCAGAGCTGCTGTTWAAAAAAGAGAGAGATTCAGGGGAACGATGGAATGACAGTGAAGCCAAGGTTTGACTCTTAGGAACTCTTAGACTGGGCCTTGCCTGAGGTTTTGTCATTCTGATCTGCAAGTAGGAGAACCTCAGTGTTCATAAAAGTCTTCTTAACTTTAACTTTCTTTGGATTGCTGCTCTAATGAGTTTTTGTAAAATGTGTRCATTGTATTGCCAAGCAATATCAGACATATAAACATGGGCATTTAAAACACAACAGATATTCAAGCTGAAAATATTAGTTGTAAATCAGAAAAACCCCAAGAGGCTTCTCAATTTTCACAGTGATTTTCACTTCCATGACTAAGGGCATGGAAAGGGCTCTTTCCATAAAATAAGGACAGGCCAGCCCTGATCAGTGTCTGGATCTGAGCATTCCAAGTTGTGTGAACCTGGGGGAAGAGGGAGCTGCCATCACTGCTCTGCTCAGTGTTTTGTGCTGTTCTGCTGGGGACCCAATTCTGCAGGTTTCATCTGTCCCTCATTCCCCTCCTCCCCCAGCCATGCAGGCAGAGTGGGGAGGGTTCTGATCTCTCACCCTTCCCTCCAGTGAGATCAGAGCTGGGAAGATGGAGCTGCTCTTTGCACAGCCCTGGGTGATTAAAGACTGAAAATGTAACACAGGCTTAGCATTAAATTCATGTTTCCAGCTCCAGGCAGCTGCACTGTGAACATTGGCTCTCGGAGTTGCAGTGCTTATCAGTACTTTTGTGAATATAAAGGGATATTATGACTTCTGGTATCAAGGCCCACAATCTGCATGCAGGATTGTTCTCCTTTAAGACCATAATCTCTTTTCATTGCTTCCTCAGTGCCTGAGGAGTCAAAGAGTGAAGGCCAAAATATGACATGTGCCAAAATCCCCTGTTCCTCTGGACATGCAGCAAGAAGTCACCCTTTATTACAGAGATGTTATTTACAGGCTGACTGTTGTAATGAAGCATCCATTAACACGTGAAGAAAAGAGTTTCCTTTGGGACATTAATTTTTGGCTCTGTGTTCATTTTACTGAGTGTCCTTTTCTGACAGGCACAGCCCATACCCCTGCCAAACAGTGAGCTCTAAAACTGCTGTGGTTGTTTTTYAACTAGATGCCATTTGATTTATAACCCAGTGACTCTAATTTAAGAATCAGTAAGCCTCAGATAACAGAGCAGGTCCCAGGTAGAGCAACTTCCCATGTAAATTCAGCTTTAGTAAATAACCAGGGAGCTGGTTCTGTGTTTGGAACAGATCAAAACACCAGGAGCCAGCCCTGGCTGCTGGAATGTACCTGCTTTGGGTGGGGGGATGTTTGGACAAACAAATAATACAATTATAGTTCATCTAGATCTACACCTGTTTGAATTTCAGCTGTTTGCTGTGGATATGCAGAAGCAGAGAGGTTTGCAGTGACTATTCTCCTGATGCTGCCAGAGCAGAGCCTGCAGCTCCACTTGTGACTGCCCAGAAGCTGTGCATGAGCTCTGGGCTGGGTTCAGCTCTCTGTGCAGACTGCTGCTGTAAGCTGGGGGCTGATGTTTCCTTCCCTTTGCCTCTGTTTCCTTCCCTGTGCCTCTGTTTCCTTCCCTGTGCCTCTGTTTCCTTCCCTGTGCCTCTGTTTCCTTCCCTGTGCCTCTGTTTCCTTCCCTTTGCCTCTGTTTCCGTGTTGAACATGTTGGTGGTGCTGCACTGGTATTTTCAGTTTGGTTTGTTAAAGCCAAGCAAATGCTGAAATGAGCATCTCTGTATCATTTCATTTGCAAATCCACCTCTGGTGAAATCAAAGCTTCCTCTCTCTCTCAAAAGATGCAGTCTTGTCATTTCAGAGGAATGTGTGATGATGGACACAAACTTGGAAAGCTTTTGTCTTGGAGCAGTGGATCTCTCAAATATCCAAAGGTTAAGCATGCTCTTAAGTCAGGACTGGTTTGTATCTGGAGCCTGGGATGTCTGCTGGGCACAATGACCCAGGGAATACTGGAGCTGCCTGTGCTGCAGGATTTCAGTGCTGGAAGCCTCAGGAAAAGCCTGGGTCACTTGTGTCAGGGGACACGAGGTGGAACCTGTTATGCAGCTGCTGAGACAGAAACCACATCAGGTTACAGCTGGGTATCAGWGCAGAGTCCATCACCAGGGGAAAAGGGTGAAAATCCTCACCTTGCACTTTTCAGTGACTTGGAAACTTGCTAAGTCACTTTTATAAACCAGCAGGAACTGTTTAAAATGCTYCTTCTGTCCTGTAAGCTTCTTCACATGTTTAATCCTACTCAAAGCCTATTTTTAGGGAAATGCTGTCTGTTTTGAAAGTATTAGAGATCTCTTTCCTTGGATTTGATGTCCATTTCAGAAGTGAATTCTCAGCTGTCACATACAATTCTGTGTTGGCAAACAGCCATCCAGAGCTCTGGCTGCACATCCTTGTGCCTTCAAACTAAAACAGCCACAAATCGTTTTGACTCCCAGCTCTGTTTAGGGAGCAACCAGAGATGAAAGTTTCATCATGAATAAATGAAAGCTTTTTRTGACTTAAAGCTGCAAGTTTGATTYCAGTGCTTTATTTAGGACCTGATTCAGCGTTATGACATAAAGGGGTGAAGGTGTCTGTGTTTGGGAATTGTTAATATTAACAGGGCTTGGTGATGGGCTGCCATGCAGAGAGGTGGGGTCTCCAAGGTGTTCCCAGGTTTCCCCCTCCTTCTGGGGGCTGCTGCTGTTTTTTTGGTGGGACCTCAAGGAAAAGCGTATGCTTTGTTTTTTTAATTTCCTGCTCTGCAGGGTTGTTTGGGTGCGTTTGCATTTCTGTCAGGAGGGCACATCTGCCCTCTGTCCTTTGCTCAGAGGTTTTTGTGCATGCTGAACTACTCCAGTGAAACAAATCATTACAGAGAGCTCCTTTTGCTGCAGCCAAGGAATGCAGGTTACTTCCAGAAAGCCCAAATCCAGGCTTTCTTCCCTTATTTTAAATGGCCACATCCAGTTTATAAAGAGAGTGGGGATCCATGGGGGATGCAGAGATCCATGCACAGCCCCTGGGGATCCATCCACAGCCCCTGGGGATCCAGGGGGGATGCAGAGATCCCCCCACAGCCCCTGGGGAAGGTGCCCATCCCAGAGTAGGAGGATGCCTGGAGGAGGCTGAGACCCAGTGGGAGACCCAGTGGAGAGAGCAGCCTGTGCTTGCAGGACTGCACCTCGTGGAAAGAGAGGATTTTGGCAGGACTGCTGCTCGTGAGAGTGGATCCATGCTGGAGAAGTTCACAGAGAACTGTCTCACAGGGGAAGGACTCCTCTCCCAGAGCAGGGGGAGAAAATCTCAGTGATGCACTGACCAAAGCCCCTGCACTGTCGGTGGGAAGGAGGGAAGAAAAGGTGTTTTTAAGGGCTTGTTTTACTTCTCATTATCCTCCCTGATTCTGTTAGTAATAAACTCATTTTGTACCTYTAAGCTGAGCCTGTTTTGCCCTTGCAGCCTGTCTCCTGGTCCTTAACTCAAGAACCCTCTGTGAATTTTGCCCTCCTCTGCCTGGCTGTGGCAGGGGATGTTTGAGTGAGTGACTGTCGTGGGTGCCTGGGGTTTGGAGYGTCAAACCATGGCACCCATCAAAACTCCAGCTTGGCATTCATTTGAGGTCTTGAAGTAGTGGCAAAACTCAGTGTCTCTGTGGAGCATAGAATTAAATACAAACCATGGCTCTGGGTTCCACTTTCTTGAGGAGAAATCTTTAGGAAGAAGAGAYGGGTCCAGCACAGGGGATATGGAGGGGTGGCCTCATTCATTTTGAATGCAGTCACAGCTTTTTGCTCTAAGTTCCAGTATCTTAGAGCACCTCAGAGACACTGAGAATTCTGGCAGARCTCATCTGGCTGCTGTTATTGCAGTTTCCATACCATGGCATGGGGACAGGCTCACCCCGATGGCAGAGAGCAGAGGGCAGGGGGGGTCATGGGGAAGTGGTACAAGGATTTTGCCTTCATTTCTGTTCTTGGTACCTCCATTCTCTGCATGCTCCAGCGCTTTCTCAGAGCATTTCCCTCCCTTCTCTCTGGCTGCTGTGTTTTACTGCTGTTTTTCTTTTGCTGACAGCTACTGTGGCACATTAGCACCAGCTACATAATTTCATAGCTTGTATGCTTTCATAAACTCACTGTCCAAAGTATTATTTCCTTGCAAGAGATATAGATTTATTTTTCTTAAATATACAAATTTTAAATTGCACTCAGGACTCGAGCMATTTATTCTTAAATTGAATCTTATTTATTGTACTCCAGTTCCAACTGATAGAGCATTCCTCACATTATTCTGACAGGAATAAACACGGAGCTGAAGTGCTATCTTGGCAGAGTTAGATGAGCTTGTAATAGCTGCATGCAACTGAATTTTCATTTCACTTTTATTTATTGGAAAGCTATCCTAGGATTTTGAATTGATTCCTCACTTTTGTTTGCATTTATATGTATTTCTCCAATAAAAGGAAGAAATCTCCTGTTATTTCAGGCCTCATCAACCTTCCTGAAAAATAACATGARTGCTAGTATATAAGCAAAATTGAAATACTTAACTGTAGTTTTTCTATCCATGCCAAAAGAAATCTGTGCTAAACCAGCAAGTGTTCAGGGCAGGAGGTGGTTTGGAATTGCAGGTGTGCATTGAAATGGCATTCAGATAACAGGTGTGATAATGTTTTAACCAATAACAGCTGGTGCAGATGTTAAATTGTCCTGTGAATAAAGCRAACCCAGGATTGCAAATCCTCTTGGGGGAGCTCCCCAGGCCCTGGGCAGGGCACAGGCAGGAGCTGAGGGAAGGTCACTTGTTAAAAATCACAGCACAGGTGTAATGTAGTGATATTTCAAATATAAATCTTCTTTAGTTCTTCTCATTGCAGAGCCATGGRAGTAGAGTCCCTGGCCTGAAAGGAAGGATGAGAATGCTTTGGACAGCTAAATGMTGCTCTGTGGTACCCACCAGGCAGCTGAGGAGCAGCCAGTGTTTAGCCTGTGAAAACTGCTAATTCTCCACAGCAGTGAAATATTTATTTTCTGAGTCAGGACTCTGTCATGTCAGACTTGCAGCAGTCCCTACAGAGGAAATTTATATGTGTGTAAGGTAGCAAAGAGTGCACAGAGCATGTTCTGGTGGGTTTTTTTCTGAAGACTCCATGTAATGCTTATTAATTTTACAGTAATATATGAGATACTAAATTCTAAATCAGTGAAATTCACAGTCATGTGATTGTTCCCAGTGATGTAACAATGCACTTATATTGATTATTTTCTGAAGTCTCAGCCCTAGAAACTTGATCCCAGCTTGTGTAAGCATTGTGGGGCAGGACAGTGCAAGGTGGGTGGTGTATGGCTRCAGCAAATATCAGTGCTTGGATTTGTGCATGGCTCCCTTCTCACTGGAGCCAGAGAATCACATGAGAAGTAAATCCTGTGAGGAGCATCCTGCAGGAGTGATCAGGCAGGTAATAAATGTAAAATAGAATCATTGACTGAAAACTCTGTAGCATAAGAAATATTTCTGTGCCTGRGGGAACAAATAATGTGGATGCATCCTGTGGCTGATCTTTTGCATTTAAATCCACTTATGGAAAGTGTTGGCCAGTTGGTGAATTAAGCATTTGCTGATGGGGTGTTTTGATGATGGGAGTCATGGGAGAAGGTTCCAGCACTTTCTGCTTTGCTGGGTGAGAATCAGGAATCACTGGAAACATTACCCAAGGCTGATTRGAGCAGAGATCCAGCCCAGCTGGGTTCCTCTGAGCTTCCAGCAAAGACAGAAACTTTTGATTCCTTATCTGAACTGGGCTGCAGTGTCCCTGGGCTGTGGCAATCAGCACTCCCTGAGCCAGGGCAGCTTCTCTGAGCCCCGTGGGGATCTTTGCTGCTGTCACAGTGCAAGGGCAAACCCTCCCAGCCCTGAGACCCYGGTGATGATTATCAGTGCTCTGCAGATTCTGCTCCTGATTGTCTTCTAACACTCCCAGATAAATGTTCCTGAGTGACTTATAGGTTACTGAAATCTCCTGCCTCAGTAAACCTGCAGTAATTCTGCTGGGGAGGTAATGGGCAATGTCAGACCTGCTCATCTGGGCCCTTTGTGATTACATTTTTTATTTAACTCTCCCCTTGTTTTGTCTTTTTCTTCACCTTGATTTCACAGCAGGCCCTGCAATAACTGACCCACTTCATGGACTGCTGGAGGATTAGGAAATACATAATCTTTCAGTTGGCAGTAGTTAGGAATATTCTGGGTTTCTTCTTGCACWGCTTCTATTCCTCATCTTTGGGAGACATCTCTCCCTGTTCTTTACAGGGCTTCACTGTTCAGGATTCTGCAGCTTCTTCTTGGCACATGGAAAAAATTATTTTCCATTTAAAAAAGCTCCTTGTGTGTCTTACACTGGTTTTTCTGCTGTGCATCTGAAGTTMGTGGTTGTTTCTGTTCCTTTACCTCAAACAAATAAACCCTTTAAAAAAGTTGCTCTTTTCTTGTACTTCTAATCTTTTGAGCACTTGGACAGCCATGTCAGGCTTCTGTTTGTTTTTTCTACTGTGGAATCTCATGCTATTAGACACATTCAACTGCAAAATGAGTATTTGTATGATTTTAGATGATATAACATTAATATGCTTATCACTGCTGGTAAATCTCATCCTTGTTTCGTGACTCACTGAATCAGTATATTGGCAGYTCCTGACATGCAGCCATTATCCTTGGCTTGTGATAGTGGGATTTCACWGAGAAGTTTGCATTAAATAGGATTCAGGACCATGGATTTAAAAAATGAAATATTTTCTTATATCCAATAAATAAATTAATTTTTTTGTAACTTTGTTTTCCAATTTATTTCTCTGTAACCTTTGATTCACTGAGTGCTATCTGTTGGAAAAGAGCAACGTTCCTTTTTGCTGGTGTATCATCATAGGAGAATCACTATACTCTATAAATATATGAATATATCACAGTTGATTAAATATATTTTGATTATTTGGTGGGATGTTGTCTCCCAGATAAAGCTGAATACATGCAAAGACTAGATATCTAAAGAAAGGCTGCACATTCCAGTGCTAACTGAGAATTGGAAACAGGGCTGGTGCTGTGTACTCCCTGCTCTGAAGGACAGAGTTGGGGTTGGTTTTCTCTCTGGGTACAGCAGGGAGGTATTTCAGCTGTGTAGAACAAGAAGTGAAACCCCTCAGTAATTCCAGATTCACCCTTGCAATAGTGATGGGGAGGACCTGGACATTACCTGCCACTGCCCACCAGTGTGAGAGAGAATTCTGCTGCTGTCACATTTCTGCATGGAGCATGGCTCTCTGCATGCCTGGAGACACCTGGGCTGTTCCATGTCCTGGAGCAGAGCTGTGCTCTGYCCCTGGTAGGGAAGCCACAATCTGCTCCTGGTTTCAAGGGTTCCTATGCCAGAGCATTTTCTGTACATTGGTTGCAGTTTGCTGTCTGCTCAGCCTCGTGCATCCTTATGTTCTCAGCCCTTTGCAGAGCCTTGAGGACACTGTTTTATTTTCATTGCAGAAGTGTTACAGGAATATGGARTCCCCTTTCCAGAATATCTGAATATTTGCTTCATTCAGGATCTTCTGCTGCTTGGGTATTGATTGTCCAGATTGCCTTCTGCAGAAAAAGAAATAAAAACTTGTCAGGAACTCTGCATTTAACAAGGCACCAGCCCTGCTGTGAATTGGACATGGGGAAGGAAAAATAGTTGTATTCAACTTATGGGAGAGGAATAGCACAGTGGGGAGGATTCAGTGACCAGACCACCCAGGCCTGGGGCTTGGGAGCTTTTCTGTCACAGCCCAGAAAGGTTACAGAGCTCAAGGCAAACTTCAGGAGAAGGACATGGATGTCCAGCCCCTTTAGAGCCATCAAATGCAGCCTTGTGCTACAATGACTGCACTAAGTATACTTTAAAGAAAGGGTGGACAGTTTTTGACCAAAAGGAAAATGGATTTCCACTTAAAAGTCTGCCCTCCATGGAAGCAGGTGAGAATATTTCAAGCCATTTCCCTTTGCTGAATTCTAGGATAGGAAAAAACTCATTATTCTATTTCCAGGCTCTGCCATTCCCCTCTGCTTTGCAACAGAAGGAAAGATTTCTTCTTGTTACTATTATTTTTTGTCCTTTCCCCCTTCTCTGAAGCTCATGCTTGAGGCTGCCCTCCCTTGATGGATTTAATGCTCCCAGCACAGAGCTGGGACTCCCTGGATGTCCCCCAAACCTTACAAGGCACAAGCTCCTTGCAGACCCAGACCCCTCCAGCTTCCCTTGGCTTCATTTTCTGTGGCAAAGCCTCGTGCTCCTGTTGCAGAGGTGTGATGGGAAGGGACCTGCTCTGAATCCTTTCTGGCAGCCCCAGTGGGTGCCCTGCAGCTCAGCTGTGCTGTAGCATGCAGCACCCTGATTGATGTGAGACATCACGTATTGATGCCTTTATAGACAGCAACTTAGTGTTTCAGAGGAGTCTGCATGTTACAAAAAGGGCAGCAGGTGTTATTTAGACTAAATTGACCTTGAAATTGATTTCTTTATTTTATGACTTACTGAGGGGAGATTAATACTTTTTTTTTCCTGCAGCCTGAAACAATTTACATGGTAATAGAAGGCATAGTCAGTCAAATAAATTGCTGGAAGTAGTGGTGCTCCAAGAAAGAAAATATGGATCTTACTTGCATTGATTCCTTCTATCCCCAGGGAGTAGCTAAGACTTTTAACACTGGGGAAAGACTGCCAAAATTTATTTTTCCCATTAAAGGCAGAAGAATGGATAGYAATGTCTGCTAGCTGACATTTACTCCAAACTTTCAGTTTGAGGGGTGGGGAGAAGGCTGTGCCCCACTTAAAATTTAGGGAGCGTTTTATTGCTGTTTCTTGATTTCTCTAAGGGCAGATGGATAGTAATGGGAATCATCAGAAACTTCTGGAAAGCCTGGCATGGACACAGCATAGCTGCCCTTGGTAACAGAAAAAATAAAATAGCCTGTAAGTGGTTGTTGCAATTCCACCTTCGAGTTCCAAGCAGAAATCAGCTCAAAATAYAAATGTTAATGGAAACAAGAGACCCAGAAGAAATCACCTGGAGGAGGCACTGATTGGAACATGAAGTGTAGCTCTACAGGAGGGAGAAAGTTTTTGTTTATTGTGTTGCTGTGTTGWTGAAACTGTGTGATTTCCATTTGCCTGTAGCCTCCAAGACAAGCGCATAGTTAAATGATTTGTCAGTGGCACARTACTCTGCATAACCTGAACATGTGGCAGATATTCTGGTGACACATTACCTGAAAATGAGTGCGAAAGCAACTCCACAAAGCAATTTTTTGTTTGCTGTAAATACAGAAATGGTGTAGAGGAAAGTGTCTTATATGTGCAAATCGTTATGATGAGAATTAATCTCCTTTGTCTGTCAGTGCTGAGTGCTGCTGTTGCAGCTGTGCTGAGGGGATGGTGATTTCAGCCTGTGATACAGGAGGAGCAGAAGGGTCTTTGCTGCATCCCAGTCCAAGCATCTGGAATTACTGGGGAAGGGATTTGGGCTCTTGCTAACAGGTTTAGATTAGTCTGGATTGTTGCTGGAATTCTCTGCCCCCCTACACCTGAGGAATTTTGCTATTTTTACTTTTGTTTTCTGGTTCAATGTCCCTGGATTTTCACAGGTGSTGAGTTATTAACAGGGAGCACACCACAAGCTTCCCAAGGAGGTGTCCCACATGCAGCACTGGCCTAAAGCTGTTTATTAATTTGTTACTGGTTCACAGAGCTGTGCAATGCTTAGAAATTAGCTGGGTTGGGGGAAAAAAAAGCATATCTGCAAAATAGCTGCTTCAAATGTCATATTTATTTGGAACTCAGGGCATTGCCTTCTAGAAGAGTTGTGTGAAACAAAATGTGTTGTGTCTCTGCCTGCCTGCCTCTCCTGTGGAGATTCCCAGGAGGAACAGCCCTGCAAAAAGGTTAGTTTGGATTCCCAGAGTCCTTCCTGAGCACTGTGAAGCTGTGATCCCAGGGAAATGGTGCAGCCTGAGGAGCTCTGCAACAASAACATCCTGCTGGGAAGGGAGGGGAAGGAGATGGGCAGGGAATACAAATAGCTGCACATCCCTCCTGCTGCACAGGGGGTTTGTGGGGGCACAGCAGAGCAGGAGCAGGGAGAGGGCTCTGGGRGCAGCAGGGAACACAAAKAACTGTGCATCCATCCCTCTGCACAGGGGGTTTTTAGGAGCACAGCCAAACAGGAGCAGGGAAAGGGCTCTGGGGGCAGCAGGAGCAGAGCACGCAGGTGAAGGGATGGAAGGGAGAAGAGTGGCAGGAGTGAACTTGAAGAAAATCTGAGAAGACAGCAAAGCTGCTCAGTGGMACAGCAGTGAGTAAGGAGGCACTGCTAAATCATCCAGGGCTGGAAAAGGGAAAGGTTTGCTTGGTGGTTTTCTTCAATGTTGGTCTCAGTTTCAGCTTAGTGGTCAACAGTGRCTGCTATCTTTTGTGGGAAACATGGAATTGGGCTGCAGGGGTTTGTCTGGGAGGTGATTTTTGATGGTAGTTTGGCATCTATTTACACATTGTGAAGTTTGTTGGCACTTCCTGTCAAGGAGGCAGTGTTTGCAATGGCTAAATTGAATGGAGAGTGAGGGATACTCTAATTTATACAATTCAGGGACTGGGGATATCAGAGTGAAGGAGTGGAGAATTATTACCAGCTCCCTGAAATTATCTGTCTCCTGGGTCATAGCACATCTCCTATAAATAAAGGGTCTAGGAGATTTATATATGGAGGCRTACTTGATGGTGGTAATTAGAAGAAGTTGATAGTAGTTACTCTKTGCTGTCTTGGACAGATAGGCCTCAATTTCAGTTTATCAGACTTTAATTCCCAGACAGTGGGGGGAACTGTGYAGCTTGGCCTGCCATATAAATCTGATTTTTATTGATAGGAAAGACGTGACAAGAGGAGGCCAGCCCTGGGAGGCCTTTTCAAAATGCAAATATGAGTGTACTGGCTGTATCCATTAGGGAAGAGGCAAAAATGTAATGTGCTAACTCTTTCTAACATAACCTCTTAAAATCAGAACTGTTTTCATTATTGCCCTGAGTCTTGCACTTGTATTTATTGCACCTGTATTTAAACACTGTGGCACTCCTATCACCTGTAAAAAAGCCCTCCAAGCCTTTGTTTCTGTATTGCAGTAACAGGAGAGCACTCAGCTTTCTCTCCTGCCCMAGCCCCAAACTGCTTTGTGAACAGTGGAATGCCAGCTGGGCTGCAGGAGAAGCTTCCTGAGGGGTACAAAATGAGGGATTTTCCATTGCTTTGGGGATGGAGATGTGACACAAGARTGGTGAGCCAGCATAGCCACGGGCCTGCCTCCTGCCCAGCCTGTGCTGCAGGGGTTTGGAGCAGCATTTCCAGGGCTGCTGCTGAGCAGGAATTAACCAAGGCCCCTCTAATGGAATAGGGAGTCATATGTCATAGGATGCTGAGAGAATTTTGAGTGGCTGAGAAACTGCCACCCAAATCTCCCGTGCAGGCTGTGCACCTGGCCCAGCAGGGCAGTGGAGCTCTCCCCAGGTGTCTGGAAGGCAGCAGCTGTATCCTCACCCTGTCCTTCCYACCCCACTGCCTTCCTAAAGAGACATCAGGCTGCTGGGGAGCATTATGGTAACACCAAAACCGTGTGCAATTGAGTCAAAAGGGCCTAAGGCACACAATGAACAGCAATGAAAATCTCCCTAATCAAATGTTTTACTAATGGCACCTCTGAGTCTAATCACAGCACTGCTCAATGATGGTCTTTATTCCTGAGAGGTGAAGTGCCAACTATTATCTTTAATCTGACTGTGTTTCCACTCTTCTCTTTTCAGGACTATAAATCTGATGTTATGACTCTGGTTTCCAGTGCCAAGAGCAGTCCTCAAGGTCCAGTAAGTAAAGCATTTTGCTGAAGAGATTAGATTTTGTAACTGAGTTTAGATCTTTTTTTAAATTGTTTCAGYCATCAATCACTGGCACTAACTCCTACCTGTGACACCTTGCTGCTTTTKAAGTGACTGCACTTGAATTGGCTTAAATGCTCTTTAACATGTGAATGTATAGTCCAGGGAATATCTGTCACAGCAAAGAGAGGCAGGGTGATTAGAATTGTTGCAATTAGGTTCATTAACAGCCCCGTGGCTCTCTCTGGAGCGTGCTACAAACTGTGTCACCTGCACACACAGGATGTGCCACTGCTGTGCAGAGGGGACGACATGTGAGGGAATGGGAGGGTGGGGAACAACTGCAAGCACCTCTGGAATTCTGTGTTATAGTGAGGGGGGCACATACAAGAAGAGAAAGCAAAAGTGAGTTCAGAGCCCTGAGAGAGCAAAGCATTCATAAGGGCAAGGTCTCTGTTGGCTTGGAAACTGAGCAGGGCTGGACCAAGCTGGCCTAAAGGCTGGATGTAACCTCCCCTGTGTCTTTGCTGCATGCTTCATTTTCTGTCTAATAGCACATTTTGGCAGGAAATGTGTACATGAACCAAGGTTATGCTAAGGWGTTACACACCTGATGTACAGAGGGGCTGCTGGTACTCAGCACTGGCTGCTGTCACTCAGAGTTCATCATTCATTGCAGTCCAGTTCCTTTAATCTTTGTTTTGTCTCTCTGAAGCAGTAATACAGTGCTACAGGGCATTTCCAAGTGCCTCTCCTCGGACAGTGCCAGGAATTGAAATGATGTCACTGTGAACACTTAGCTGGAGTATTTTCCTCCCACCTTTTTCTGATTATCTCATCTGCATCCCCTGAGACTCCAGGGTGTAGGACTGTGGATTTATGCCAGGGGAAGGAAACACTCAGTGTTTGGAATGTTTGGCAACCCCCTTTTCCCWGTTTGCAGGCATGATTAATGCTGTTTTAAACATGAACATCAAACACTAACAGCTCCCTGAAAGGAGGAGGTGGTTGGCCCTCCTCCAAATGAACACTGTCTTTCAGTTGGAAATCTCTGCCTCTCAAACTGCTTAGTCACACCAACGGAAACACAAAAATATCCTGAAAAGTGGAAATGCACACAAGAGATTTTTAGCTTCTCAGATGATTTGACAGGATCCTTTTCTTACCCCACATAGTAGGTTTCGGAATAATATCTTTTGATAATTCTTCCTGCACTGATGCTTCTTGCTGGAACATCTTGCTGCACAAAGTCACAGCCTTTCTGTTGGTTTGTCAGAAGTTAACTTTCAGAATGATGCTCTGAGAGGTGGAGCTTTATTTTTAGAAACTTGGGTTTTTGTGCTTYATATATTTGCATTGAAATCAGGTTTGTGCTGGTTAAAAGGGAATGTTTTGAAGAATGATTTAGTGTATCTCTGTCTGAATCTGTTCTCTAAAGTAGAAAATGTTTTTACAAATGCAGAACAAGATTTGATGTGCACCTGTCATTTTGTACTGAGAGGGTGGGGGCTTTCCTGAATTTCTTGTTCAAACTGTCTCAGGGAGTTCAATTTTTTTTTTCTTTCCTGTGGCTAAATCCTTTTGTTGTCTGTAACAAAGTGTCCTCAGACTCTTTGGCTTTACAAACAAGATTTCAATTGTCTWCCTTGAGCCTCAGTAGCTTGGACTTTAATTATTCTTTGCTTATTTTTGAGTGATGGAAAGAGTTCTAAAGGCACATTTAGCAGTGCATTTTGATGTACTGAAGAGGGCTGTGATGGAAAGAGGAAAAAGTTTCCTGTTTTCCATGATATTTCTTATGCCACACTACAATGGCATAAAAATAATGAGTTAGGAGTTGAGCTTATTGCTCTTGAAATTACACTGTCTCTGTTGTTGCTTGGAAAATTGTTTGTTGTGATGGATGAGAAGGAATACGTAGATTTTTCAACTGTGTTGCCAGATCATTGCTTATAGAACAGTCTGGTAATAAAAGGAGAGTTGACAGATGAGAATTCAAATGGACCTGAGAGCGAATTATTGAATAATGTCCCAGTTCCAGAGCCTGAAAAGCTTATTCCCAGGGTTTTTTTTTTTAGTTTTTAAATAATTGTTGGCTGCTTTTCCTGCTCTTAGTGACAGATCCTATATGAAAGTCTAATGCAGCTCAATCTCAGGCTGAATTCACTTCTGTGTTACATCACTGAGACTGCATTGCAAGGGTTGGAGTCACTGTGATATAAAACTCCAGCAGGGAGTCAGATCTATCAAACTTCATGTTTCCTGATAGCTAGAGCTGCCTAATAGATTGTTTGTTAAATAATTCAAGATGTTTTCATTAAGCTGAGTGATTGAGTCTTTTAAAGCCTTTCTTTTGTTCTTAAATCTCATCAGGCAGTTGGTTGTACCTGCAGAGCTAAGAACATCTAACTGAAGGAATTATTACTGCAAGCTTTAGGAAGTTGTAAAATTACTGGCTGCCAGATTCTGGAGGGATGGATTTGGGCTGGATCCTTGCATTTCTGTCCCTTTTTCTTATGGCTCCCTCCAAGTGCTGCACTCTTCTATCTGCAGCTTCACAGTCTCCTTTTAGGCTGCTTTAAATTCTCCTTCCTGCTTATTAAAGGTTTATGTTTTCTGAAGTGCCTTTGCTTTCCCCCCAGTCTCCATTTCTCACACTCTCATCCATATATTGATATTTGATAACAAATACCATGTACTGTTTTTTAATCAAGCAATGTGGAGAAAAGGTAGTGGGAGTAAAATAGGACTCTTCAGGGTAATTCAGGAGGGACAATAATGATTTTTGCTGAGAAATAAAATTGCTGCAAGAATTGCTGCCTGTGATCTGAATAGAAATGTGATAGCACCTGAAATTACTTCATCTCTGCTGYTGCTTCAGGAGGGATATCTATTAGCTGGGGATAATGGCTTGCAAGAAAAAAAAGGTGGATTTCTTTAAATTTCAGATTCCTATTGAATGGAATCTGTGTTAGCATTCTTAAAAAAATATTAAATGAATCTGTCACTAGCAGGGAGAGAACAATAGAACTGAAAGCAAAAATAACTCTTCCCTGAGCATCATCCCAGAGCATTTGGATAATGGGTTGGGTGGGAGGGGAGAAGGGAACGTGCATTGTGCAGGCATCTCAAAGWGTAACACAGAGCTGATCCAACTTGTGCCAAGAAAAGCAACAAATCCAGGCAATATCTGGCTAAGTTTGGGGKTTTTTTTCTCAAACTTATTTCTTGAACTACTGAAAAATAGAGGAAATTCCTTACAGCTCTGTCATGAGGATTGGAGAGTGGTTTTGATGAATGGAACACAGCATGAGGGGAAAAGTTTACCTGAGGAGATTTTGTAAAGTTCTCCATCACATCACTGATGTGAGAACCCAGGCACACGAAATGTGGCTGTGTTCATGCACAGCAGCTGGGAGAARTCAGAAGCAGGTGCAGAATCCTGAGTTTTGCTCCTTCCACCTCCATCTGCTCACAGTGTTTTGCTCCCTGTTAATGCCCATGGCTGTGTGTTTTTATCCCAGCAGAGGAACTGGCACAATGGCTGAGGGTCACAACCATTATTCCATGTATTATGGATAATATTTCCACATTATCTGGAAATGTCCCCTTGCAAATCCCCCCTCATCATACAGAGGATGAGACAGTGTTAGCATTACTGGCTGTATAGGGGAAAATCCTCACATTAGAAATGTTACTGAGTGATGAATGACATTAAGACAAACCAGTTACTCTTAGATTCAAACTCCTGTAATATATTGGCAGCTTTTCCTTGTTTCATCAGCCTCTACTTGTGTGTTATTAAATCAGGTGCTGGATGTTGTTTATCAGGGCTAACCTTGCCTGGAGTGGTAATGGTGTGGTGTCCACAGAGCTGCAGCTGATTTATTATTCCTAGGGAAGCAGATCTCCAGCATAGGTTGGCACGGTTGAGATTTTGAGTTTTTCATTGATTAAAATCAAGTTAGGTGTCATCTTTTCTGGCAGGAGAGATGAAACTGAGAAATTGCCCTGTTCTCACAGCCTTCCTTCATTTCAYCATCAGAGATCCTCCTGTGTTTGTGCTTTAGCCAAGGAGGTGAGAGACTAAATAAAATAACAACAAACTATATTCAACAGGAGAGAATTCAAGTGCTAACAGGCAGGTGAGTCCAGAGAGCTGCTGAAATGCCAGGTATGATTTGATAAAAGATCCTTGAATCTTCTTGAATACTCATGATTCTGGTGTGGAGAGGAAAGCTGGGGTTGGACAGCAGCTCAACACAGACACAGGRCATGCCTAAAGAAGCAATGGGGTTCTTTTAAAAGGAATTGAAGAAAAAGCAAAGGAGAAAACCAAAAGCTTTTTCTGCTGTTAGTAATCAAATGTTGGTACTTCTAAATACTGGAATTTAGGAGAGTTTCAGGGAGGGGTTTGTGAGCATGCTCACAATCTGAGGATAAATGGAAGAAAAAGCAGGGAAAGGCTGTGTCTGCAGCAGAGTTGTGYAAAAGCTGTGCAGAAGTTGATGTTCACTGCCAGCAGCACTGRATTGGTTGTAGGGTGCAGGGTGCTCCCAGAGTGGATATGGGACACTGGAACAATGGGTGTAAAAATACATTTTGTACAGCACTCCTGTAATTTCTGCCTACATCATCCAAGTGAAGCTAAAGGGAGGGTGATTGTTTTGCCTTGCTTGGCCTTTGAATCTGAGTTTTCAGTCAGGATTTGTGAAAATGTGCTGTTGGGAAAAGAAATGAACACGATTATTGATTTGCATAAATGTTTGCACAAAACTCTCAACCATCAAGCTGCCCATCAAGCCAGGCCTGTTTAGCTGTGCTGTGGGAATCACATCCCGTTCATGCTGATGCTTTTATCAGTCTTAGAGGCAAATAAATCAATGCATCATTAATATGAAAARTATTTACAGTTCACTTAATATCTCTTTATTGTGGTTTTCTTTTGCATTATACCCATGTTAGCAGTGTTTGTGAAGTGCCAATACCCAGGATTAAAAAGCAAACAAAACCAAGCAAACAAACACCAAAGTAGAAAACCTGCTTTAGAATCCAGCAATAAAAAAAACTTGTGAGAATTCTGATGAGAATGGGAATGTATATATCAGGATGAGGGGTATAAATTAGTCACAGATATTAATCCATAGATATATAGATGTAAATCCAGTTATCCCTGCCAATGGTCCAATAGCAGCACTGCCATTTGGACAAACGCAGTGTGATGTGCATTAGGGGCCAATGGATGGGGATGAATGCTCCGAATTGCAGCAGGACGGGGCTCAGGGCATGGGGAACAGGGCTCTGTGTGTTGGGTAGTTGTGATGGGTTGTGATGGAAAGCTGAGCTCTCAGCACACGCTGGCCGGGCTGCGGGATGCGCTGATGCTCGGGGATGCAGCCGCGATGCCGAGATGCCATCTAGTGCCACCGGCAGCGAACTGTGCCTGCTCCTGCTCTGAATTCATGGCACTCAGGAGYTGGGCTTGTCCTGCAAATCGCTCTGCACTGCACTGAGCCGGTGCTGTGCTGAGTGTGGGAGCCCGAGTCAGAGCCTTGGCTGTGGGTGTGCTGTGCCCGACACTGCCCCTGCCCTCCCGAGCCTGTGCTCTGCCTGAATTCAGTGTCCCACCTGGCAAGGAACAGGTGTAATAATGGCAGAAGAGAGGATTTTCGGAATATAGAACATTGTCAGTTTTAATTTTTTAAAACAACCTAGATTCGTTCAAATTTGTGAGTATTTGTATGTTTTTTCCTGTTCACTTTCGAAAGAAAGATATGGTTTTTAAACTATTTTTAAATAAAAAATACTTTATTGCTGCTTAAAAATATCAGGTTCATAAACTGTCTGGGGTTTATTGTTGGGATTTTTTTTTTTTTAACTTTTAGTGGGAAAGCACCACTTTGTCAGAGACTGAAATGAGTTACCACATGCCATGGTCTGTGTTTTTTGCTGGTAATAAATTGGTAATAAATGTGGTTTGCTTGGAGAGAGTCAAATCTGGGAAGAATGATGTCTGAGGTAGTTTAATTTTGTTCCAGATCTAATCTTCATTGGGTTTAGGTGGTAATTTGCAGTGACAGTGTCCTCTTGGCCATAWTAGCACCAGTGTGGAGGAAAGTATTCTTGTCTGTATAAATGTCAGATGATAGGAGGTTTTACAGGACAGAATTTTGACACCTGAGAGTTGAAGTCAGCAAAGTCCAGCACATCTCAGGTTCCTCTGGGAAATGSCTGTAATCACCCTCTTCTTATTTACTTAGGAGAGAACAGAATGCTCTGATTGTCACTGCACTTTGCAAAAGTGAGAGTGTGTACAGATGGGGAGGTGGCTGAGGGGGTGATGGGATAAATGCCCTCACACCCCAGAGCACTTGGATATTCTTCATGTGAACCATGTGAACACTGCTGGGGAAAGGTCAAAGCATTTGCTTGGAGCATTTTAGCAGGAATCTCTCAGCCCCAGAATAAAGGTTTGTGGGTACCTGTTTAAATAGACACATCTGTGTTTGGATATTTGAAACACAAATGCAAATTAGGTGCAAAAATTAAAACAATTTGCAATTACCACACGTGGAGATTGTGGCAGTGTGACTGTATTAAGGGTGAAAACCAAACAGCTGGAAATAGTGTGCTATTGATCTGTTCCCTGGGCTGTTTGTGCAGTTCCACAGGAGCTGTGAGGGAAGTGTTTGTGCTGAGGGATAGATTTGCTTCTGAGGAGATGGCTAAACATCCATTTAATGCAGAATACTGTCACAAAAAAAAGGCAGGAAGAAATAAGCTCCCCAAAGCAATCTGTGGTATCGATGTTTTGCGAAAAGGAAGGGGTTATGAGAGTAATTGAAGCAATTGCAAGTTGTGCCTGTTGCTCATCAGTGTTTTCCAATTTACATCCCAAGAAAACTGCCAGTAATTTCCTGCCTAAGTAAGATGGAAGGTGTTGTTAGGAGCACACCAGTGGTTGTACTTGGTGGGAGTGTTGTGCATGGTGCTKTATTCCAGAGTGGCCAGTAACAGGAGTTAGGAACCTGTAAGAAACAGCAACTGTGCAAGGATCTTTATTGTGCTCCTCAATTTCCCCAGCTTAGGACCTGGATGTTATGGCTTGTTGGAAATTTCCATTTTTGCCTTTWATAACCTCTAATAAATATTCTTACCAAGTTTTTTCTCTAAATAAGTTTTGAACCTTGACATTTTTGGGCACTTGAAATATTTTTAGCTCTGTCTTTTGATCCCTCAGTTGAATGGGGACTCTCCCTCCTTGGAGAAAATATAAGTTTTTTACTATTACAGTTTTTGCCACTGTTTCATTTTAAGTTTATACACAACAGTGGCAGAAATCTGCTGCTTTTTCTTCTATGWATACAAAAAACCATAGCAGAATAATTCAGAATTACAGTCTGTATCCAAGTGTCTGTTTAATGCCACATGATTTTAGATTATGTAAAAGCCACTGCAAARTCTCCCATGAGTGGAATGTTTATGGTGAGTTATAGCTGTTACTAATGCCAAATATTGTCAGAGTAAACTGTGGSTTTGATTAAACAGTTCTATAATGATGCTATCAAGGCCTCAAGCATCTGAAATATAGAAAACAAATGTGTGAAAGCACCAGCAAAGAGAAAGTAAAACTGTGAGGCCTGAAGTGGATGTGCCAGAGTGTGGGTGTTTGTTATTCCATCTTCATTAATAAAACACTTCATGAGCACAGCCACRAAATGTGAGTCACTGACAAGAAGGCAAGGAACTGGGACTTGAAAGGGATTGAAATCTGATCCAAGAATCCCCAAATAACAGGAATGGGTTGTGATGTTCTTTTACAATATGGGAGAGAGCTTGAAATCCCTGCTTTGAAACTTTTTGTTTTATGGAGTCACAACTCTAATATTGCTGGGAAATTCATTACCCAMTACTGGGCAACAGATCTAACCCCCGAAAGGTGTTTTAACCAAACAGCTGGTGAAACAAAGGGTTAACAGGGGGTTTTCAATGAGTGGGGTAGAGCAGTGAAAGGAGACTGAAAACCTGAATTACCCCCTTAGAGGGGGAGTTTGTCCCAGGAAGAGAAGCTCACATGGCCTCCAGCTGCACCAGGAGCAGAGGTTTCTCTCTGGATCAGTGTGAGGGACGTTTTGAGGTGAAAACATCAGTGGAGAAGAGAAATACCCAGGGAAAATGACATCCCAGTGTCTCACAAGTAAACATTTGCCCTGTTACCTCCACTGACATAAATATCTGAAGTGTTGAAAATCCATTCTAGTATTCACAATGCCTGTTTGCTCATTAAATGAATTAATTCCTACAGAATACTGGGATGAATAATAAATACTGAATTGAACTCCTGTTAGCATCATATACAGTGGCTTATCTTCCACCTCAGCTCATTGGGAGAGTGCAGGTGTAAAAGTTAATTAAAGTTCACTGTAGTCAAGTTATCTTTTTAAGCTGGCAAAACAGGTTTTTCCTCTTTCACTCAAACCATGCTGTTTTCATATGTTTAGTACAGRATAYAGAATTGGTGTTTTTAAATTTTWAAAGTAGTRTTTTTATTTACCAATGAAATTGTARTATCTACTTACCCTAACTGGGGRAGAAGAGTCAGTTTTGGGATGAAAGTCTTAAAAGGTACTACACACACACAAAAAGAAAGGCAAACATTTTCAATTTTTTGTTGTTATTTCCTGCTTTCTGCTTCTCAAATCAGACTCCATGCAGAAATCTGTTGTSTGCAGCACTGTATTTAAAGACAGAAGGTCAGCTGACCCATTTGCCACCTGTATCTTTTGGATATTTTATATTTATAAYAGAATTACGGACAGAAAAGAGCTTKCCATGTAACAACACATAACTGATGTCAGGGTTTAAGTGGGTTTCTCTTTTTTCCCCTCRGGCAGAGCAGGTGCAGCATTATCACAGCCTTATCACCATGGGCTGGGCTGTGGCTGCTGCTGGACCAGGGCTGGGTTTAGTGCTGAGAGGCTGCTCTGGGCASTGCCACCCAGGGCCAGGTGACACAAACTCCCAGTGCCATTGCAGAGCACTTAAACCCCCMATTTCCCCAGGCACAGACAATTCCCAGTGCTGTTTATCACGGGAATTGCTCTGAGTGCTCTCTGCACAGCCACAGGACCTGGCTGTGTTACAGCCCAGGGCTGAGGGCAGGTGCAGCCCAGCAGGGCTGGAAACATCCCCTGCAGAGGGGAATTTCCATACTGTGCCTGCCTCCATCACGGGCAGGGAACATTTAAATGTATCCTCAAGAGCAGAAACCCTGATTTTCTTTACCTGCCCTGGAGTGTGAGAAATGCCCCTTGTGTGGGTGATATTGCTGAATGACCCCAGCAGCAGATGCTGACTTAGATGAAGCATTTCTGAAAGACACTTYTGTAGCCTTGAGGTGTTATGTCTCTAATACTTTAAAAAATATTTTAAGACTACACCGTGTGCCTGCTGTTAATGTTAATTTCAGGAGTCTTTTTATCTTTTCTCCTGAGTCCTAAATATGTCTTTATGAATTCTTTAGCCCTGAACTGACATCTCTCTTCCTCTCAGTTAAAAGTACATTTATTCACTTGAAAGAACTGGGACAGAACCATTGTCACACGCATATTTCCTGCATTCTCTGATTAAAACTCAGGTGGAAGCCAGGCATGTTTGGATATCCTCTATCCTAGTGTGCAGCCAGGGGCCTTTTACTGCTTGATACAAATTGGACAGTTTTTATATGTTATAGGGAAAAAAATCATAGCTAAAAAAGTGATTTATTGCAGCTGTGCTACTGGGCTTTGTGCAAGGGCAGCCAGTGCTTTTTGTTTTATGGAAATCTGGCACTAAATCTTSCAAGTTCYCTTTAAGACTATTAAAGAAACTGCYGTGGCTTAMACTGTGGTSATGGGKCACTGCAAAAAGCAGKTGTGGTTGGTGATTTTTGTGGTGCTTGTGGTCATCTGGAAGCAAGCAGAGCAATTTAGAGAACAAAGCCTCTGTGCTCTTGTGCCATGGAATCCTACAGACCCATGATTGCCATCTCTCCTGTTAACCAGGTAACCCTTTTGGTTGTGATTTGGGTCACAAAAAGTGAATTATTCTTCATGACAAAGCCATGAAATGACTGTCCAGTGTCAGGGGTTTACAGCTCAGAGTTCCACCCATCTGAGCCATCAGTGCACTGGCAAACTGCACCTCTGCACTCAGGTTCAGCTGGGTGAGAAGTGTTGCATGAGAAGGGCTGTTATTTCAACATTTGCTCTTGGTAAAGACTTCACAAGGGTCTAAGATGCATCTCTTCTGCTTTAGGGTCATGGRCTTTGTTCAAATGGGCTTGTGATTTGTTTTCTGCTCAGGGTTCAGCCTTTCTGAACATTTCCCCTTTCCTGAGGGACTCTGTCAGGAAATGCTTTTTGAACAAAACAAGACAGATGAACAGGCTACAGCTTCATTCACTAGGCCAGATCAGTCAGCTTTCATGCTTGCATGCCCTCCACTTTAAAAGTAAGTTGGAATTAATATTTTAATCTTCATAGAAAAAGTTGTATGTGTAGTTGAGCCTGAACTAACAACCAAATCTGGGAGGGAGATTGTGTTTTTAATGTGCTGTCCCAGCATCCTGGATTATCCAGGGCATGTGTTAATGCAGAGGTATTTGCTCTCCAGACCTGCAGGCATTAGGGGGAAGTTCTGCTTGATAACCAGAACACAGTGTCAGTGTTTYCTGACATCCCCATGTTATCTGTGCATTATTAGCAGTGCCTGAGCTGCTGCATGACTGATTTCCCTGGGAATCTGATTTCCATGTGCTGCTCTGCCCAGCCCATCCTGCTGGGGAGCAGAGGCTTATTCTGCTCTGCAGCACCCACATCCCMAAGATTTGCCAGGATTATCCCAGGTCCCTCTAAAAAGCTGTGGAATTAATGAATTGTCKTTGTTTAGGAAGCTGGCCAGTGCATAGAGAACAGGGTGAAACACCCCATTACCACTTGTGCAGGAGCTGTCAGACAAACCCCTCTGCACAAGACCAACCAGTTGTGGTGGGAAGTCCCAGCTGGAGATAACTGGAAGTGTACAGAGCACATCTTCCTAAATTAATAGAATAAATGGGGAAGCAGGTGAAAACTGATTAGTGAAGCAAATGGTGGGATTTCTGTTTTTGCAAAGGGAATGAACATCCCAGCCTGTGAATGTAGTTGAATTCCTGTGTCTCCTTTACAAAAGTGAGTCATAGACAGAGAAGGCTCTGCCACAGAACCTTCTCTGGGTCAKCAAAGACTGACTGGTCTGGCTGCTGCAGCTTCAAAAGTCTTATCTGCAGCTGCAACCCAACAGAACCAAACTAAGGCATTRCAGTGTTTGACTGTGTTTGCAAAGGCCTGGGTTTTGTGTGCTCTGTCAACATAAGGACATTCTGTTCTCTRTTTGGCCTTCTTCCCATTGTGAATGGTATAACTGAAAGAGGGGAGTAGAAATGARGTGGCTTTGCAGAGGTCCTGTTCTCACATATGGGYGCCCTTTCATCTGGTTTCATCCCCCTGTGGTTTTCTGTTTTAATTAATTCCTGAGTTCTCTGAAGTATGGTTCTGTAAAAAGAGAGTGAGCTATCTGAAGTTCAAATCCTAGGAAAACAYAGATWTTTAACATMATTTTCCACTTCAGCTGCAACACTRTCTCTATGCTAWCCTGCAGTCTCTGTGACAAAACCTTGTAAACTTCCTTTATTTTCCCAGGATTAGACAGGGAAACTCAGGTTTCTCAAAGTGAAATGTTTCTCTGTCCCATGTTGTTATTAGTGGTGTTTTTTGATCTGTCCACCCCCAGATATGGCTGTAGTAATGTGTTCCCCAGAATGAACAACTCTGAAATCCCCAGTAATGTGAGTAAAATCCTGTAACTTGTCCTTACCTTCCAATAGCAAGATCGAGTTTCACCCATTCCTGATTAGCTGTTTTATCAGGTTGGCACAATTTCTACAGGCAAATTTGCTGTCCCCTTAATGATAAATGGAGCTGCTCTCCCTTTACTTAACATGTTCTCCCTGGGGACTATTATGGTGTCAACAGCATTTTGAAAAATTGCTGCAGAAATAATGAGGACAGGGAAATATGTTTGTGCCCCTTTGATTCATCCACTTCTGTCCCTTTCTCACTYACTCTGTGGCCCTCTCAGTCTGGTCTGAGCCACTTAAAGCAGGAAAGTGCTGGAAGATTTTTTTTTCCAGTGGTATTTTCCCTGTCTAGTTTTGCTTAGAAATACCAGTTCAAGGTCAGATTAATTGGGATGGGGGAGGAAAGATTTTTGTCCCTTCATTTGTAAGAACTTACACCTGATTATTTTCCAGAGCATTTATTTTTGTGTGTTGGGTAACCTCTAAATGCTCTGTGCCATCAGTTCTGCCCATTGTTCCCCCTTGCAATGAGGAAATCACATCAATGTAACCAGGGAGAAGGAATATGTATTTTCTCTTTGGCCAAACAAAGAATTGCAAATGCAAGGGCTCCTTTTCTGAAAGTGATGCTGCTCCTTCATAACACAGAGACACTGCGTGGGGGTCATGTGTGTCTTTTTAAAGAGCTTTTTTAGGGCACTTCAATATTCTGTATTTTTGCAGAGCTTTGAAGGTTTAGGATTGAGTCCAAGAGCCACAGACTTTCCCAGTGCATGCTGTGCATATATTTAACCTTCAGCTCAGACCCTTTTCTCTCTCAAAGACCTTCCATTTCAAGCCTTGGAGCTTGTGTTCTGTATGTGCCCTATGATCCAAAACAAATGCTTTGCTGCTTTTTATGATGTGTGGCTCCTGTTTATCTATCACATTTCTGTTCCARTAAATCAAGGGTGAGCCTGTGGTTTGCCCTCCTCGGGCTCAGCCTGTTCCCAATGCCTGGTGTGCAGTTGGGGATCACTGAAATGACTCTGACAGGGAGCTCTTGGGCTCTGCAAGTCCCCCAAAAGACACTCATTTATGATGGCTGAATCATTCTTACAGCAGAATGCTAAAGTGATTCAAAATTTACCTCTACAGTGTGCAAGGAATAGGGAGTATTTTTATTTTGGAGTGTTTTCTACCTGAAGGGTTTCAAATAATTTGCTTAATCAAAAGATTAAGCCTGACTCATTTGCAAAGGGGATGAGAGCAATGCTGTGGCACAGCAAGCCTTTAGCAGGGGGTGTTGGGATGAAAACCTTGCTGCAAACCCCCTCCAGCCCCTGGGGTTTGTGTGCTGGGTGGGTGCAGTGAGAGCAGTGCAGCCTTCAGGGCTGGGAAGGGCACAGGCACATGAACTCAGGCTTTACAGCTCTATCATAAATTATGCATTTTAAACAYAGGGTGTGCCCAGCTCAGGGGGGTTGGGTTTGTTCTTTCTCTGAGTTTGTTGTGAGCACATCAAGAACGGCGCTGTGACTGACAGCATTGTCCCTCCGTGTTCCTGCTCGTGCAGAAATGGAGCAGGGCCTGGAGCTGGGCTGAAAGCAAATGGCAGCAGCCACAGGTGTGGGATGAGCCTYCCCAGCTGTTCCCTGTGTGCTCAGGTGTGTGCTTATCCTGGCAGTGGAACACTCTGGAGCTCAGCTGTGGTGGGCAGGGTTCCAGCTCTGCAAGGCTGGCTGGCCACTCTGGGGTTAGCCTGAGACACAGCAATCATCAGAGACATTATTCAGTGTTTCTTGGGCTTTTGGTGGGGTTTTTTTGGTTTTTTGGGGTGTTTTTTTTATTATTAACTTGAATAAGAGTAAGTGCAGGTCCTCACATTTTAAAGACACTGACAAGTGTTGTTGTACCACTGACCCTAATGAAGCGTGTTCAATTTTTACCTTTTCAAGGCATATCACTTTTTCCCAATGTTAAACATAACCTTTATAACCAAACTGAGGACCTTGTAAGGCTGGTTATTCTCATGATGCAAATTTCAGGGCAAATGGAGCCCATTAACAAGATTAGCAATGCAAAAGGCAAAGTTCAAGGTAAGGAATCAATCCAAGCTTTTCCAAAAGGTAAAACTTTGTGTTATTGTGGTCCAGCTATGTGCATAATATGCTTTCTTTGGTTTCTTTTCTCCCTTTAGAATAAATTGACACAGAATAGAATGCTATTTATCTAGAAGAAATCAGCATTTTAGAAGAGAAAGTAATTCTTAGGACACTGTGTTTTGCTTTTTAGAAAGCTATGATTTCCAATCCATTGCAGTATTAAARGAGGCAGCTATTTAATAGTTTAAAGTGGTGAAAGAAAAGAGTTTGCTCTTGAATAGGAGCRTTTATGATTACAGAGGGTATTTTTTTATTTTATTTTGAGGAGGGAACATGCAGGGGAAAGAGAATCCCAGCTTGCAGAAATGGAACGGTTTTCAGTGAGGCCAATTATGCCTTTAATTTCCATCCACTGGCAGCCCYATTACTGTAATAAGGCCATGACAAGGGTCTTTAACCAGAGCACCTTCAGCTTTTGTCTTCAGTCATCACTGAAGTCTGATTTTGAAATTACGTTCTCCTTTTACAAAGGCTTCATTCTCTGAAGGTACTTGAACATGCTGAAAAGATTGCTGAAATTTTGGATACCACGATGAATTAATTATGGTGTGTAGGACGTGCTGTGATGGTGCTGCTGCTGAGWCTCTGTTCTGAGCAGTTCCACTGGTAATCTCTGCTTTTTACTGCTTTATCAGTTGTCATTGTAACTTCATCTTGTAAACACTTCAGAGTGATGAATTTATCTTGGTTKTGGGGCTTGGCACAACTGGTTTTGATTCTTGAATGAAATAAGACACTGAAAGGCTCAGAATGTTATCAGAAGACACAGATGCTAATTTTAAGGGTTTTTTGCATTTATTCATACTTTTATTCACTTGCTCTGCTCTATAGGTGCTGAGWTTTGAATCTCTCCTATAGCATCTCTGGACCTCTCTTCCAATGTTTGACCATWTTTCTGATTAAATTTGTTTTCCTTCTTTCTAGTCAGCAGTTCCTGCATATTCCAGGCTGTGTCTGTACCTCTCATTGCTGTGCCCCTGTGTCCAACTGGCTCTCTTTCCCAAAAACTGCTGAAGGGAGCTGAAGGGAGCCAGGGCTGAGCCATCCCAGCTGTGTCACTGCCCAGTCCTCAGTGTCAGCCCCTGACACCTGCAGGGGCTCTGCTGCCCTGCTCTGCTGTGCCAGTGTCTGCCTCAGGCTGTGAGGCCCCAGACTGGGCTCACATTTGGGTTCACAAGTTCTGAACACAAGGAAAGGGTCATTTCTCTCAGCCTCAGTCCTGCCAGCTCCTATGACACCCATTAAATCACTCAAGTTTACTTTGTTTGCCACTCTTAAGCAGCCAGGGATGCACAGGGTCAGTTCCCACATCATAGGACATTTTGCCTTTTTATCTTTTTTTTTTTTCTTTTCTTTTTCCCTTTGAGACAGTTTCTAGTCCCAGCAGATGATGGAACACTTGAGCTGTGGACCCAAAAGCTCAGGGAGCAAAGTCAACTAGAGGTGATCTTTAATCCTGCAGAGRTGGCTCACAAGGAATTCTGGAGATGCAGCACCAGAGACCCTTTGCAGGCTCTGGATGAATCCTCTCCTGAGAGCTGTGGGGTTTGTGCTGTCAGACACTGAGGAGCACCTTTAGCATTTTTGGTGGTGTGAGAGGAGGGTCTCCCTTGCTCTCAGAGGCAGAGCACAGAGTAACCTCAGGTTCAGAAATGCCTTTCCCAATGCAGTTCCCTCCCTCTGTGCATTTCGGGCAGAGTTAGCTGTCAGTGTGGCCCTTGTTTCTAGGTTGGGATGTTCAAATAAGCTGAAGTGGGAAGGTAAATAACACCAAGCAGCCAATTCAGTGTGGGGTGCCCAGAGGGCTTTTTCAGCATTTCATTAGCACCAGAAAAAGTGATTATTTCTGGAAAGTCTATGTGCACATGTGTGTATGGATGTAAACTAGTTTAATGTTATTCTGTGCATGGGGAGTTGGGTGTGGGTTAGGATCTGAAAGTCAATTCTGTGTCTTTTAGCAAGTGACAAAGAGAAAATTTGTTCTAGTGACAGAGAACCTTTCAGCAGTCTGTTAATACAAGATTCAAGTCCTTTTGTGTATTTTTTTTGCTGTAAAACAACAAGGTTAATGAAGGGAGGTAATCTTTGGGCAGAGACTGAAAAAACTGATGTGATGTGCTGCAATGATGATATTCTGCATTTGGTTATTTTTGGTGAAGTTGTGTTAAGTGAAAACCTTCAGGCTCAGAAAGATGCACTGACACGTCTCATAGTGTCCAGAGGCTTTCAGTTTTTAACAAAATTCAGGTTTATATTATTGATTTTGGGAAGAGCCGAGTTGCCATACTGCAAATACAGAAAYAGTCCAAGCCTGTTCAATTCTGTATAAATAATAATGCCTTGGGAAGGCTGAGCTGGAACAGAGACTGCACAGGGCTGGAGAGTAAAGCAGATATTTATTGAAAGGCTCTAGGACACACCTTGGGCAGGACAAGAGCCTGAACCAGGGCTACACTGAAGGTGCACCAAGAATGGTCACAAAATGGRCCCCTGRTCAMGAGGTCTGACACTTTTACACACTTTGGTTCATTTGCATATTGGGTTTAATTGTCCAGTTACAGCTTCAGGCTGTGGTCTCATCCCTCTTGTTTTCTCTCTTCAGTCCTCCACTGTTTGTGCTTTTGGACCTAAAGTTGTACTCTTTGTGCTTGGTCTCCAGCAGGAAAAGGATTTGTTTTGTCTCCCTGCTCTGTGAAGAGCTGACTGACACTGAATGTGAGGCTCCCAGCCACACCCCTGGGCAGCATAGAATCTGCAAAACATGAAAGCTAAAATTTAAAACATCAATAATACCRAAACTTTTTTTATTTAGAGATGTGGGAGCTCTCAGCTAATTTCCCTTTTCCCCCCACATTGCACTACTTGKAGTTAATCTCTGTTGTTTACCCACATTACATGCAAGTGGTGCCAGAGCTTGTGCCCCACTGCTGCTGTTGGTGGTGTGTATTAAAGCCATAAAGGACAAGCCCTGAATGGCAGAATTCAGCTGTGGCATTTCTTGCAAGCTCATGCCAAGGAGCTGCTGAGCAGGGAACATTGGCACTGCTCTGTTCTCTCCCTGTCAAGAAGCAGCTTGACAAAAACAAAAGGGAGATCTGCAAACAAAGCATGGCATTCCTGACGTGGCCTCAGCAGTTTCCAGTCTCCATCTCTGTGATTGCTGCAGGAGCAGTCTCAGCACTGCTGCAGGGAGGCTGCAGTGGGGGGCTGCTGTCTGGGACCCCCGGATTTGTGCAGGCACCCCCTGCACAGCCCCAGCACTGGCCTTGGCAAACCCTGCTGGGGGGTTCCACTGCTGCCTCTGCTCTGTGGGACCTCATTAAAGCTCAAACACAGCTGCTCTCCCTGTGCTCAAACTGATGCCTTTTGGGGCTGCTTAAAAACAGAGGCCAGAGAATAAAAAGACAGAGTTCAGAGAATAAAAAGCAGTTCTGGTTATTGAAGGGCCTTCAGGTACAGTCAGGGCAGATGAAGCCCCTCAGGGGGGATCGTGCATTACAGGTTTTCACACTTTTCTAAGTTTGGTCCTTTTGCATAGTGTGGATTAATCTCCCAATTACAGCTTCAGGTGATGAAGTCATTCACCCCAAGTTTGCTGTCCCYAASTCACTTTTGTTTCCATCTCCCAGGGCCTGAGGCAGTGAGGGGTCCCTGACTGCCAGGCCTGGAGAGGAATTGTTGTGTGTGACCAGAATGGGGAAGCAGCAGCTCACACTGTGTGTGGAGTTTGGAGTTATGCACTAAAGAACTRCTGGATCATAAATATATGAAAAATATAAAAGCWAAAACCCTAAGGCATCAYTGCCCTGCTGCTGTTGGGAGATCTGAGGTGTTTGCTGTGGAGARGAGCAGCTGCTCCATCACCTGCACACACCAGTGGCCACTGGTCCCTCACAGAACAGAGCTCAGAGCAGATTTCAGCCACTGCTTTGGAAGTGCAGAATTGAAAAAGCATTGCAGCTTCCTGCAATTATTTGTGGAGGAATTAATTATAGTGGGGAGAAATCCATCCACTTTAGAGATTCAGGAATGATTTTTAAATGTGGGAATGGATGTTAATCACCACAGCAGTGATATTTGGGAGCCCTATTTAGTGCTGCTGGCTGCCTGGATAAGCAGTACTGCACAGTGTTTATCTCTCAGTCCATCACTCAGTTGTTCTCACTGTCTCTGTCTCTCTCTTTSCCCGCAGTGTGATATTTTTGTGTTTCAAAACAAAGGCTCTCACTTCTTTCAKTGCGAACATTTAGACTATGCCAAATGTAAATTTGCCTCCTAAATACCCCACTTCTCTCAGAACAGAATGGCACYGTATTGTTTTCTAAAGAGCATTTTGAAATGCACTTTAATTTCAGGAGAAATCAGACAGCCAGTTTTGATGTGAGTCGGTTGTACACGCAGACCCAGTTTTGCTCTGCATACCTGCCCTGCCTTACCCAATCTTTTTGTCCTCCAGGAACGGTAGAACTTTTTGTTCTCTTACTTTCTCACAGCAAAATGAAGTAAGATAAGTTTGCCTTTATTTTGTTTCTTTCCCTGCAGCTTGTGATGTATGAAAGCAAAAGGATATGGCAGTGACTGTCTCCCCAGTATTCCAGTTTTTCAGGTTTCTGAGCTTCAAGCATTCTGGAAGATGAGCAAATAGTGTTTGCTCAAGTTCACTTTACTCTTCCTCTTCTTCTAAGTCTGAATATGGAATATAAATCCATGATAAAATCCTAGTCCTGGGATTTACATTAAAGGTGCTGTCGTTGGGGAATCTAAATCCTTTTCCAGGGATCTTTCTTTTCAGATTCTGGTCCATGTATACTGTGAAATCCTTCTCTTTTCCAAGTGGAACTTATTATCTAGTGGCTGGAATTAGTGACCAAGATATTTCCTCTTGTTATGAATGTAAATAGAGAGGATTTCCAGTCARGGGACCCTAAATTCTTTCAATGCATTGGGACACATGAGCAGGGTCTTTCTGGAAAGACATAACAGGTACAAGGAATCTTTAGCAAGAAGCTAAAGCAGATGAAAAACCCCCAAACCAACAGATTGTAAAATATGATGGCAGCAATTGTTGTCTGCTAAAACTGAGAAACTGGTGATGATGAATCCAAGTTCAGTTGTGATTTAATAAAAAGGGCAGAATTAATATAGATCTATGGCAAAATGGGATTTTTAACTCTCTGCAATAAAGCTCTCAGCAAACTGGCAACATTTTACCCAGCAAATATCAACAACTGCTCACCTTTCTGAGCAAGGCAGTATCCAGCTGYACACCTTCCATCTGCACAGGTACCAGCCTGCCCTTCCTCTCAAAGGTCTTTTTTCCCCCTTTTTTTTTTCCCTCTTTAAAGTTCCAAGCAGGGGGACTGTTAGCAAGATGGATCTCTAGCAAAGTATATTCAATAATGTGCAATATAAGGAAATATTTAATTGGCACTGCTTTTTAAAATGCCTGGCAGTCTCCAGACATTAATTTGGCAAATGCCTRAAGCCTGAATAATATTTCTCCAAGCACTTTAAAAGCCTGGGGAACACAATAGGAAGATCTGGACCATTAAAACAGTTAACTCAATGTTTTAGTRTTTGAACAGCAACAGAGCTAAGGTAGGATGAAAATTCTAGGATCGTTTCARAGTATCTCTGTCTCATTTCCCTTTATAGCCTCATGCAGATGCTAATCCATCATGTTATTTTGTAGGACCTCAGAAAGTTTAAAGGTTGTTTAGTTGGTGGAAGTGCTCAGGGTGATTACTTCTAGTTTGCTTATTCTGCACTTTTTTTTATAAAACAGTAACATTTTATGCCCAGTAAGCTCTATTACTCCTCATTTGTTTGTAATGCTTCACGTCACACGCAGGTGCCAGCTACCTGGGTTATTACTCATTTTTGAAAAATGCTTAGCACTGTTCCTTGCACTGCCTCCTGCAGCAAACGGGCTCTGATTGATGGTGCTCAACCCCTGCAGCTCCCCGGGCTGGGGCTGCCAGTGCCACTGCCACAGCTCCCCAAAAACACCCCTCACACACCTCCTGGGCAGCCTGAGCAAGAGCTGCTCATTCCCATGGATTTGGGGAGTCATGGAGCTTTGTTCTTTAGGAAAGTTGGGTATATTTAACACTTCATGTAGGTGTCATTTATAATTCAAGAGGCCAAAATATTTTATTAAAGGATTTATAAGAGCATCATCTATTATTTAGAGCATATTTATTAAATCAAAGAGTACATTTTATAAGTTTTAGCTAGTTAAGTGTAATTAAATCATCTATTAACAAGCTCCAGATCATGTCATTCACCMTGCAGGTGTTTATTCTTTAAGGCCATGAAACTGAGCAGTGATGGGTGGTGATGGCAGTCACTGAGCTGAGACTCTAACTATTGATTGGCATCTCTGGGTGTGCTGGTTTGGGTTGAGAAGGGGTTGATTTCCCCACCACCCTGCAGCAAACAGTGCAGGCTGAACCCCAAACTGTGWGTGTGTTGTGAGAACGGATCAATAACTGGGCTACAAACAAACTCCTGCTCTGGGGTCGAGGCCAGCGCCTGGGCAGGCTGTAAATATCACAGAATGTATTTATTTCTGCTGCAGGGAGCAGAGTGAGGCCTCCTGCAGCATTCCTGAGGGCTGKTTGTGCCTCTGCACTGCAGCCACCTCGGGGAAAGGCACCTGTGCTTAAATTTTCAATGCTGAATCTGTTAGGCCTCATTAGGGGGGTGGAAAGCTTTGAAGAAAATCAGGCTCAATTATCTCTGTATTTTCAGATGCTGGGAGAGGTCATCTTTAAACCTCATTGCTTTATTCAGGCTGTTGTTGTAATGAGACAAAGCTTTTTGCTCTCGTTGTCTTGCAGTAGTGGAGAAGTTTAAGGAGTGCTGACAGGTTAAAGTGGAGCAAGGCCAGAAGGTGAGTTACTGCTCCACAGAATGATGCGGAGTTGGGTATTAACTTGTCATCTCAGTTCCTTCCAGTGACACTACTTTCCGTGAAGCCTCCAAGCCAAGTCTTGGTTTATGGCTGCAGAGCTGGTTTGTGTCACTGCTGTGACACTGTTGGCACACCATTGCATGGGGCAGCCTTGCAGCAGGACTGGTGGGTGTCCATGGGGAGTTTGGGGAGCAGAGGGCAGGATGGGCTGCCCCATGCCAGAGGCAGGCTGTTCCCATCAGTTCCTTACACCCAGGGATCTCTCCTTGCTGTAGGGTTGAGKTCTTTATCCCTCTTCAACACRWTGTCACAYGCTGTTTRAWYAGGAGTGGTTCAGCTTATTCTTCTATTTTATTAGGAGGAATGCAGATAAARTTGTCACCTGCTAGGAACAATCATTGGCTAAACTGATGTGTAGGGAGCCACAGGATCTCCCTCAGCCTCTTGTGCTTCCCAAGTCTGGGTTTGTCCATCAGCTGTGGGCAGATCCTGATTGAGGGGTTCATGAAAACATCTGTCAGGGACTGACATCTGTACCAGCAGCTGGCAGGAGGGAGGGAGGGCAGAAAAGGAAAGAGGCTGAAGATATGTGGAGTTCTGAGTTATGAGTTTTAATTATTTACTTCATTTTGCTGAACTGGACATGGTCCTGTGCATGAAATGAAATAGAAAAACAACCATTTGTGGTTATTGGACAATGCATGAGCAGCAGAGCAGAGATTTTTTTGTCCTTAATTCTAAAGCAATTCTACCATTTTAGGGTGTGTTTATATGATGTACTATGAGAGATAKGAAGAAAAGAAATGGGGAAAATGTTCAGGCCTGGCTCCTGAGAGGGAACAGACCTGCATTTAGACCCCCTGATATACCTGGCCTATTTCCAGTAGCAATGCCTCAAACTCCTTTGAAACAGCTGGCCTTGATGTCTGTATGTGGAAGCTGAGTGTGGCTGTGCTTTGAAGAGCTGAGGAGCAGCAGTGCAGCAGCTCAGGCCCTTGGCTGAGGCTCCTCTCTGCTCTGTGTGCAGTGGAACGTGCTCAAGTGAGTCACTTCAGCCAGGGAATACAGACTGTGCTCATGTTTCACTTGATGATGAACTTCATCAGTTAGGGGAAGAGTCTTAACTAGGGCTTTCCAACAGTTTTATTTTTTCCAAGTGGCAATCAGGAGCTCTGGCTAATTTATCTGCCAGTTTGGGGTACTGACCTCTTGAATGCACTTCCTTCTGGTTCTCAAGGCAGTGAAACCACTGAGCCCTGCAGGATTAACAGTTCCCTGTCATGAGCAGAGACACCCACACTGCCACTGCCCCTGTGATTAGCCATGGAGAAGCAGAATTCCCAGGGCAGCAGGGATTCCAGTAGTGCTGAACACAGGAGGAATGACTCCCATCAAAACAATTGCCTCAAGGATTTTAAAAGGGATGCTTGGGAAGGGATCCATTAACTGGGTGATTCTTAGAGCCCAGTTCCTCCCCARAGCCCAGCTGTTCTGCAGGCAGGGTGTGTTCCACTCTCAGCACACACAGAGGAGCCTCCTGRATCAGCCACTGCTGCCTGTGGTGGTGCTCACTCCTGACCATCAGCCTGTGCTAGCAGGGCACCTAAAGCAGAAATGAGCTGATGACTCCCATGGCCCAGGAGCTCTGTGGAGCACTCTTCCGTTCTCAAGTCTTTGCTGCATTCAGAGGTTTTTTACATAGGGTACATAACATAGGTTTTTTACCAGGGTTCATTACTTTTTTACATAAGAAATGCAGAGAACACGTTCAAAATAACTATTTGAAGCCAAGCTGATAAAACAAGCAGCTGTTAATTGTCACAAATTATGCCCTGGGATGCAAACAGTGCCAGCAAGGGTGGATGAGACTGAGCTATATCTAGAATGATGAGGCTATAGATTAATTGTATACAGTAGGAAAGACCAAGCTGATCATGTGTGTTGCTCACCTGTAGCCCAGGCACATGGGAATAGAATGGAAGCTGACCTCCTGCAGGGAAGGAGCAGAATCTTCCCTCAAAACCTYATCTGGAAATGTCTGAAGTACAATAAGTAACAAATCAGAGGGCTTGGCTGAAGCTGAACAAAGCTCAACACGACTCAGTGCAGCAGATCCTGGTGTAACACATGCATCAGGCTCAGCACACACCTCCCAACACGACTGGCACTGGTGTCCCTGCATTTTGAGGATGCCCTTGTGTGTTCCAAGTGCCTGTTTCCCTGCATGCCATTTGCATTAGCATTTTAAATGTTAGTCTCCATAAAAAAGCCTATATGGGACATTTTCAGCTTACAAACGAGGCTCTGAGATAGGGCAATGTTCACCTGGAGGGTCATATATTTCATGCTTCATTGCTTTGTGCTGGTGATTTCTGAGGTAATCTGCAGTGTCTCTGGGAAGGGGTGCCAGTTCCTGTGCCATGATTGCTGCTTGGGGAAGTGTGCTGTTAAAATGTCTGTCTGGCAGGCAGATTAACCACAGATTTATATGCATTTGCTGAGAAAAAGGTTTGGCCTTCGAAATCCTGATTTCTAATTGGAAATAAGCAGGATTTTACATTCTCTCTCCCCCYTTTTTTCCCCCCTCATRAAGCACAAAGAATAAGAATAAGCTCAGGTATTTACTGGGATCCTTTTGTTGCTTGGCAGTGCTYCTCTGTAATTTAGGTGTCTATTGGTCATCTCCTGCAGGCTCTTTTATTCCTTCTCCCTTGATTGTTTTATTTCTTGTGAATCCTTGGGRAAAAGTATTCCTTTTAGTGTTTCTCTGCTGTGTTTCTTCTCCAATATCAGTTTTATCAGCTGGAGATGTTTATTACGTTATTTAAGTGAAAAACTTCTCACCATCTCCATGTGACTGTAAGCCTTCTTCCTGGAGTTAGAACAGSTTTACCTGGGGCTTGCTCTCTTTTCTCTCCAGCCAGCACTGCAAGATTGAGAAATAAGTTTGCTCTGAAAATTGAAATCTTCTCTTACTCCTCTTATGTTTCACCCAYTGGTGAGACTCTCCTGAAGGATTGCTGCATTTCCAGGATAGTTCCTTGTTTTACTGAATCACTTTTCTCTTGTAAAGCACTGGCCTGGGTTAGAGTTTCCCTTCCTGGCACAAGGTATCCTTTCCCTTAGTTGTGCAGCTTCTCCCCAGGCATCCAGGACACACTGTAATCCTACAGCTTTTTTGGGAAGGACATTTCCCAAACCAGTGTGCAGTCAACCACAGACATTTTCATAAATGCAGTCATAGTTGTTTTTTAAAGAGAAGACAAATGACAAAAGATTTTTAAAAAAAGCCTGTATTTCATATACCTTGGAGTAAATAYACTAAAAGTCTTGCTGGAATAAGTAAGAGGAATCATGTCAGAAGTATTGGATGTAGAGAGAAAACATAACCAGGAGACCAGAGAAAAGCAGAAGGGGCAAAAGGGAAAGATGCCGAAACAGTGGTGGTTTAGTATTTTGTATTATAATTATTAATGGTTCGTTCACTCATTTAATTATGTTCTATTTTTTACTTTTTTTTTTTTAAAAAAAAGTCCTTTAGCCAATAAAACCTGGGGCACAGGGTCTGGTGTCTGTCTCAGAATCAAATCAAACCCGACTGCTTCTGAATGATAACCATTTCCTGCAGAAGGCAGTGACAGTGTGTGTCCCTGGTGCCAGCTCTGTCACTCTGGCTGTGCTCCGGCCACCAGAGGGGTCTGCAGGGACGGGCTGTGTGTGCCAGGCAGGGCAGCTCCCCCAGCACAGCCCAGCCAGGAGCAGAGGCTGCTGTCAGCTCTGCACAGCAGCTCCCAGCACAGGGACCAGGCATGCGGGGCTAGCAGGAGAGCAGGGCGAGGCTAAAACGTGCCAGGAGGTGAAGGGTGGATGACAAAGATCATCAGAAGTGCCACAGGCTCCAGCCTGTCAGGGCTTTGCAGGGAGTATTCAGTATTCCAGGAACGCATCCACAGCGAAGCACAGAGCTTGATGGGGCTCAGGGAGGAAATTTTTGTGACACTTTTCCTGATAAAAGCTTCTCTCAAACCACACACCACAAAATGCTGGGCTGCAAAGGGACTGGAGCCTCTTCCAAGCTCTTTGCAGACTTTGATGGAGATGACATTGCAGACAAGAAAAAATAAAGGCTTCTGACATGCAGAGGCTTTTGGTCTTTGAGTGTTGTGCTGACTGGATGACCTTGTGAAAAAAGGAAAGTGTTCAAAACAAGATCTGTAGGTGGATGCTCTGCTTGATATTTGCAAGGTTGTGGGTAAGGCATTTACTAGGACTAGAAGTGCATTTGGCATTTTCCTACTTACATGGTTTGAAAATGAAGCAAAAGGACACATTGAGAAATTTTTGTAGTCATTTTAACAAGAAATAACARTCTGCAGAATTTGAATCTATAAACAATAGAGAAGTTGCCACAGTGACACTCCCAGCTCAGAATGCTTTAAAGTTTAGAAGTCAAGAAAGCATCTGCTTTAGTCTGTGTACTTTTAAGCTGGCACATTTTTTTTTCCCAAGTTGATTTAATTATTCTGTTTTGAAATTTCAGTTCCATTTAGATACACATTTAAAAGTGAAATATAAATCCAGAGCATATCAAAACTATCTAACAAAGCATGGTTGACTTAAACTGATAAGTTCAGTGCATTGGAATTTGGGCTGTTTTACTGAAACTGAGGCAGCTAACACACATTTATTCCTTTGACATTTTCATGGAAAAAGGAGAAAACCCACCACATTTTGTGCTCAGCCTSCAGCAGAACAGACCCTGCAGTCAGTCACACATGCCCTGGGTTCTCTGAGTGCTGCTCCCCCCAGGCTCCCACCCTTGCAGCCACTGCTGAATGGCATTTCCAAGCCTTGGGGGTCTATTTTTGGTTTGGTTGGTTCTCATGGAAGTGAGACACTTGAAAGCAACCTGCAGAGTTAGGAACAGGAGACACTGAGCTTTCCATGCACAATTCCAACACTGAGACTGAATCTCTAACTCTATTGAAGTGCTTCACAGTGCTTGCCAGTTCCATGTAGCTAAGAGCTTATTTAACTCTTTATACCATGAGTTTTAAGAGACAGGTGTGAAATTCCATGAAATTTCTTTTCCTGAGAGGTCTGTGATGACAGAGCTGATCTGAGCAATTTAGGAAAGACAAACAGGTGGTTTAGCACATCAGCTACACGTTTTTGTGTGGTGAATTTGTGAAGATATTAAAATATTTTTGATCAATATTTGGAATACATAAGGTACAGTCASCACTGTGATGTTTTGCATTTTATTTTGGCTTAACTCAGTCAAAACCAATTATTCTTAATTTTGGACCTAAAACTTAGAGGTGTTAGTGACTGGRCTGCTGGAAGGCTGTGGGAAATAAAACAAAGCTTTGCTGGTTTCCAGCTCATCTTGGCACACCAAGTTAAGGTTGTTTTCTACTTCCCAATCTCAGCAAAGTGACTCTGTTTTATTCAGCCTTGGGACTGCCAAAGTGAGACATCATGGGTTTGTAGGATGCCTTGGGTTCAACTCAAATGTCATGGGGTTTGGGAGGCCAGATCACAATAGTATTTATGAATAAAATAGTTTTCAGAGCAGCTCTAATACTCAATTTGCTTTTCACATTATCCTACTTACTTCCTTTCTATGATTTTTTTCCTACCACTTGCATCAAAAATCTTATTTCAAATGGCAGGTAAAAAGCCAGTTTAASATCTCTCAAAGGAGAGGGATTTTTAATGTGTTAAATATTTTTCTCCTGCYACACAATACCTGGCCCTGAAATCAGGAACAGTTGCCATTCTCTCAGATCCCCTCCAGTTCAGAGTGATGCAGAAAAAAAGCCCAGCTCTGCTCCTGAGTGAAATGTGGGAGATGTCAGCTCGGAGCTTCTGCTGCTTTTGAATATGCTGATTGTGCCTCTGGAAGGAGGCTGGGATCCCCTGGAGATCTGTGATCTCTGGCTCCCCAGYGAGCAGCATGAACCAAATACATAACTTGATGAGTTCTCCTGGCCTCACATCTACACTCAGATGACAAAAAGTAAAAAGAATTAATCAGGGCCTAATGTAGCAGAGTGTTCTGCATTGTATCTTCATTAGGCTGCCTTTGCTCTCCTCTTTTGGAAGGGTCTTTTATTTACAGATTTCAAAGCCAGATGAGAAGGAGAGCTGSTAATGCACTTCAGCCACTGCAGCACTGAAATTCAAAGGCAAGGACACAGGAGGAGAAAGATTATCATCTTATTAGTGAAGGAGGATAAAGATTATCAGGCTGCAATGATCCATTATTTATAGGAATGCTGTCCTTTCCTCTGTGTGTTACTGAGGCATTTAATGTATTTGTGCTGGAGATTAACATTGATGTTATTTYCTTTAATGTCTGTTTTCAGTCTATGCTATGGAGGCTGGCATTCAGGAAGCTCAGCCAGAGGAGACAAACAATRGTATTAATTAGGAACGTCAGTCATGGGTGTTATGGAATTCAGAATTGCCAAGTTTCCAGTCCAGTTTGGGGGTAATTACAATGGAGTGTGGAGACAAGCTGTTCTGTTCCCTCTAAAGCAATGCAGGGTTTGTTGGATCAAAGTGCTAATGCAAATCCTGGGGAATGCAGTGCTGTTTCCAGAGTCACGTGGGCTTTTTGGGGTTTGTTTTTGTTTTTAAAGGAGGTGTTGCCACAGCTAATTCATCAACAGCAGCACTTGCTTCTTCTTCAGGGCTGTTTRTCAGTCTGCTCCATAAATTATCCTCAATTTGCAAATGAGAATTTTGGCATAATMAAATAAAACAAATGGAATGGAGCTGGACATTGGAACTGGGATGCACCTGAGCATTTCTTTATCTCTCCTGAGAGTCAGAAAGCCAAAGCTGCACTGAGCTCCTGGGGAGTGCTTCTGCACCTGCCCTGCAGGCTGCTGTCAGGAATTGGCAGTGGAACCCTGCTAACCAAGGCTGTGACAGATCACTTGCATTGCCTGGACAAGGACTTCTGTCCCAATGGAAAATCTGTCCTCTTCCACAAAATACCCCCAAACAAACAAACAAATAAACAACCAAACAAAACAAACCACCCCCCCCCAAACAACCCCCAAAACAGCAAAAAAAATACAACCAGAAAACCCCACCCAACCAAAAAACCTCCCCAAACTCCAGGAAACCAAACCAAACCAACAAAAAAACACCAAAACCCCCCCAAAAACCCACACAAAAAAATCCCAACCAAAAAACCCCAAACCCCCTCACAAAAAAACCCAAAAAGACAAAGCAGAAGTTTAGAAACATGAGGGAGGAGAGCTGGTGCTCTGAGCCTGCTGCAGCCTTTGCTGAAAGCCCTTGGCTCTTTGCAAGGTTGGGTTTTGAGCCTGCAATGTGAAAAAAACATGCTGTTTTATTGACAGCAAGTTAATTTAAAATTTATTGTCATTATTTTTAATGAAGAAAAGTCTTCACAAAGTTATGCAAATCATAAGCAGTCTAAGGGTCTCTCTTGCAAAAGAAAAACATCAGGCTCAGTCTGTGTTTGCATTTGAGTAATGCATTAAAAATCAATTAAATCCATTTGAATAATTGAGGTAAATTGGTAGTAGTGAACTGGGTTGTCCTGACTGAGGATGTAATTAACTTCCAACTAAGTAATTGTAAATTAATTAGAAACAATGTATGCTCTCCATCTTGTAAACATTTTAGTTAAGGATTGTTGGGAGTCGAAATAAGGTTAGATTAGAATCAACAATCAAATTCAGGGAACATTTAAGGAAATAACTCAGGGAATGATCTTATTMTAGGAGAGGATTCTTGGTTTTCCTTTTCCACATCAGGGAAATGGAAAGAATAACATTTGTTGTGCTTGCACAGCTTTGCTACAGTCCTTATTTAGTATTTGGCTGAAGTTCCAAAGTAACTTCTGATCTGAAAGATTTAATTCAAATGCTGCTGATGGAACAACCCCCTCAAACCTCAGTGTTTGGTACAGATTTGTATTTCCAGCACTGCTGTTAAGTTTCTGGCTTTTATTTTACCAGTACCAGGTTGTTCAGAAATAATTGGGTACTTTAATATCAAAAAAGACGCAAATAACTTAAATTGCTTAAGTAATTTTATTTTTAAATTCCTTTAGTGTGTATTTCTCTGCCAAATTTCAAATTATTAAAGTGTTTTGATTTAAAATATTGAAGAAATGTTTTAATATAAGATTTGCAAGTCCTCACACAGGTAACTCAGTAGGATTTTCTTACAGGCAGGCAAGCAAAAGGAAAAGGTAGCCTGCCCTTAGAACTTCCATCTTTTCCTTTTATCAGTGCTTAATAAACTCACTTAAGGGCAAGTTTAAAGTGCTGACATCTATCACTGAAATGGAATTTACAGGCTTAAACTTTGGAGAAAATTTCCACAACTGTCAGTTTTAATGTAAAAGCAGATGAACAGAAATTTCTGTAATTTTAACTCCTCTAATATATGGCAAACAGTTTGGTGGGAGCATTCCTTTTCCCTCAGATTCTGGAAAGGACTGCAGTGCCACTTAGCTGACATGTTTATTGCTGAAGTGTTTATTTTGGTATTAATGCYTAAAAGCCAATACAAATTGAATCTTTTCATAGCTGTAGCATTTTGTGATTCAGAGTGAGTGATGCGATGAGTAATGGTAATTCTGCTGATTGCACAGATTTGGGTATGAAATACTTTAATCAATGAAT
>CADDXX010000380.1:125301-153475 GCA_902810485.1 Alauda arvensis
CTGAAGGGGACTCATGGGTGATTTGGGGTGGAGACCAAGGCAGCCTCACCCAGTTTGCAGGAGCACATCTGAGTGCTCAGGGATGAAGGATGAAACTCTGCAAAACACCTTGTCCAGGGCATTATTCATCCCAGCCCCCATGGGCAAACCTTGGCCATTCAGTTCACAGCAGAAAGGACTCTGCCCATCCCAGATGTGAGCCAGGAGCAGAGGCTGTGTTGGGCTGTGCAGCAGGCAGACACACAGGGCTGTGAAATGCTGAGGAGCAGTGGTGACAGCTGCCTGTGCTCATGTTCATGGAGCAATACAATGGTGGATCAAAACTGAGCACTTCAAACTGCAGACAATTGGCAGTGCTGAAAACACAGCTGTCCTCATCCCAGTCAAGCCTATTCTTTAAGCCAAAYAAGAAATAAAGCAGACAATGTTGAGGGCAGAGTAGGCAGATAAACATAAACACGGAAATTGAACTTGAATGCCCAGCGATTTTTGTTTGTTTTGCAGTATCACAAAMCAGCAAATGCAATGGCTCTGGGAGTGCTGTGGAGATCTCCAAGCCTCTACAACMGTTCCATCTGTCCCGAGGTTTGTGATTAATTACATCTGCTGGGAGAAAGGAATATGGACGTTTTTCCTTTCCAACTGTTTTTCAGTAAACTCAGCTGATAAAAATGCATGTAGTTTCCTAGAACCAAAAAAAAAATTCCCTTGGCTAATTGTGAAATAAGTGGATTTTCCAGCAGGCTGTATAATCCTCTRCTTGGGGAAATATGATGTAAGTAATCACACAGCACTGATGTTATGAAGAGGAGCTCTTGGCATTTGCTGAACAGTATGGCTAAAATGTCTTTTTCCCAGGCTAATCTGGGAAGCAGTGTGAAYAAAGTAATCAGATTGAGATGAAAACGTTTAAGTGGATCATCAATATGACAGGAAAGGTTTGGAGAGCACTTCAAAAGATGGAAGAGAAGGGTATATCTTCTATTTCAGTTTTTAATCTTACTGGATTCTATTGTGCTTGTTTGAAAAGTGACACGTTATTTTTCACAAGGATTCCCAAGTGAACCCAAAGTTGTGTGCTAATACAGTAAAATCAAATAAGGGAGCCAGGTATTTTTGCTTCATATAAACTGGAAATGAATTTGGTTAAAAAAACATTAGAAAAGTGTTCTGCTTATCAGAGACTAAAGATTTCAGTGTTGAAAAAGAGTATTTTTGCCAGAAGTGAAATATTATACTGATTTTTATTAATTAGTTTAATMCTTACATTGAGGACATACAGGCAAGTGGCATAAGCTATGTATGTAACTATTTTAGTATTTTTATACTATATATATATATATATAGTATAAAAATACTAAACAAAATTAAAGACTTGAAGTAGAACATTTATTTTAGAAATGCACAACCCAGGAAACAAGATTTTTCCTGTGAACAGGATCACAAGATAAAGAGCACAGGTYTGAAAATAAGTGCCTTTTTCATTTATTTGGCTTTGGATCATGACAGAAACAAATGTCTGCTAATGTTACTTCTCCCAGTGCTTATTTTATTTAACAGTAGGGACAAATGGATCTTTCCCCAAGCTTCCTTGCAGATTCCCTGATGCAACAACTCTGTGTGTGTTCAATTCAAAGCCTTTGGAAAGCTGCCTTCAGTGGGCTCTGGGTCAGGTCCTGGTGTGACCCTGGCACCTCTTTGACCAATTTGWCTTTTCCTCAACTTGCAGTGGAATGTTCCCATGAATTTGGTGGCATTTGAACAGAGGGATAAATGTCAATAGGCTCCAGGAGGAGCTGATTCATGCCCTGGACTGGTTGGAGTCACTGGAAGGAGCAGGGCCAGCTTCTTCCAGGTTTTSCTGAGTTCCTGGAATGCATTACATGCTGCTGATTTGCAGGGATGGGAAGATTCTGGATTTTGCCATTTTCACCTAGGCTGAACTTTCTCATCTGGAAGTCAGATCWGGTTTTGGAGATCAATTCCAAAAATCTTGTTAAAAATGTAGTTAAACATTTTGCAGCTTCTCTAAGAACAAACTTTCTTTCAAGTCACAGTACTTGGTTATCACCTTTTAACCTATGGCAAAAAAACCAAAAAACCCAACCTTTTTTTTCTGTCAGCTGCTCCCTAACTTGCTGCTCTACCCCAATGGTGCAATATCTATTTCTATATTCCCTTAATGCTGCTGAATTGGTTTAGTCCCATGCTTTGGCTTCATCTACAACTGTTACTTTATTCCCCAGATGAACACAGGAATGTGGCACCCATYCCTTCCCAAACCCTCTGCAAGCTTTCAGCTTCATCTCTGCAGGTGTGTTCCCCTGGTGCAAAACCTTTGGAGGAGAACAGTGTTCTGTGGCACCAATCACCCTGGAAGGATTAAGGATTTSTTATTATTTAATAACAAGTTATACAAAATAATTGTGATTTTATTCCAATGAGGCCTTCAGGTGCTAATTCCAGGCTGTAACAGAGCAGTGCAGGGAATAAACCCAGCAATCTGCACTTCCCTTGGGRGATGCYGTGCCTGCAGCTCTCTTGCAGTGARAGMTGGGATTTTGCTCAAGTGCTATTTTTACAAGCTTAACTTTCTTAGTCTTGCCTGCAAACAGAGTTCCTTTCAGGGCAGGCAGTAGTAGAAGGATGCTGCTGYTCCTTCCCCACGTGATCCATCTCAGCAAATGTGCAGTATTTGTAGAACTGGTTACTATTTTAGTAGTTTGTGTGATGAAGCAAACACAAATCATGGACATATTTCAATTCTTGTGCTTAGCCTCCTGCTACAAATTTAGTTCATCTCCTCATTTCTGCAGATGTTTAATGTTGAGGTGAACACCAAAAACTAAAGTAATTATCTTTTCTTGGCCATCATGAACTATAGCATTGCAGTTTTTTTGGTCTTCTACAGAATCCCCTTATAATCAGTTAYTCCACTGGAAAATGCCAGTGGCATCTGGCATTTTGTAGTGGTTTATAGTGCAGATGTTTTTTAATGTTGATTTTTTTCCTCTTGTCATACAATAAGGCATTTGAATCTAATTATCTTACTTTGATTTCTTGCAGTATTTCTAATAACACTATAAGGAGATCATGTCTATTCCAGAAGAAAAAGGGGGTAGAAGATTCCCTAGGAAAATTAAAACTTAAACTCAGATGTCAGATAGGATACAGACATTATAAGAGTGAGAATAGTTTAGCCTTTGAACAACCCCATTATGGCTGAAATAAGTTCTCAGTTATTTGGCATTTAAATGCAGATGCCTTCTGCATGGGATGTGCCAGAACTCTGAAGTTCTTTGTCATACACAAGAATCAGTTACCAGGTTTCCAAAGTGTACAGCTCTTAAATTTTATGAGTCAAACCTTGACCCCTGTGCCAAAGACCTTTTATATTACAGAGGAACAAAAATTAACTTAGGCAAACTTSTATTTTGTAAACGTGAGTTCCACTGATCTCTGCCTCTCGTCCATTCTTGGGCAGGACTGGTGATTTTTCTGTACATTGCTGCTCACCACAGTTAGTGGGGTGCTCCTGCTGATCCAGAATTCTTCAAGGGRTAAAAGTTACAGAATCAGTAGGACCTTCTTCTTCCTTCATCCTTTCTGGTATGGTGTAAAATTTCACACAGGTTTTAGGAGCACTAACTGAAATGAGTATTGCTGTAATGCAATGAGCCCTGTTTATGTTAGCTTTTTAAAATTAGACTCCTCTGGAAGTGGGAGGTTCTAGTGAGCTCACAGGTTATTTCATTCATTCTGTTTCCCAGGAATGTGTTTGGTCACAGGCAGGGATACATTTGCATTATGGTCCCGCTCTCAAGTATCCTTTGGTGCTTTCACCTCTGTGATGGCAGCTGTCCATCTGCTGAGGACTGCAGTGATATCTGGTACTCTACAGATTGCCCCAACCCTAAAATGTATCTGTCTTCCTCACTTCTCTGCTGCAGTTAAACCCCATAATCCCAGCACCACTCCAGCTAAGGCTGCTCTCAACCTTCACAGCTGTTGCTAATTTTTATTGCTGCTTTAGCAAATCCAGCCCAGCCAATGCTCTGGCTGTCTGTCCCCTGCTCAGCATTCAGCGAGCGCCTTCCGAGTTTGGTGCCTTTGCCTTAACAAAACCCAAAAAGGGCCCATGGGCAGATGGGGGTCAGTGACATCCCCACCAGTGCTTCTTTGTCTGGCAGCTGCTCAGCCACAGGTGCTGCTGAAGTGCAGCTCCTGGTCCAGTTTGGGTCCATCCCTCTGGGAGGAAGTTCTYTCCCAGGAGAGCTTTCCTCTGGATGTGAGACCTGTGAGGAAAATGCTGTCAGAGGCATTCTGTAGTGCCTCTGGGACAGGGATGGCTCCAGCAAAGCTGCCACAGGCCTTTCCTAAAAATACTGGGACAAAACAATGGCTTAACCACTTTGCCACAGAACAAAACATGGGAAGGAATCGTGTGCTGGCAGATCTGTGGGGTGTGTGCACCTGCACCTGCTGCAGCCTTGGTGTGATGGGCACTGCAGAGGGGACTCAAGTCAAYATGGATCAGCATTCCAGCAAAAACTCCTACTGTTCTTATGTACCTGATGTTTTTTGAAATAATTTCTTTATTCTAGACCTTAGATAATTTGTGATACTCCTCTTGAAGGAATACAGCAGATACACGAGATGAGGTGCTTTAAGCACTGCTTTGCATAAGTAAAAGTAAAAAATTAAATAAACGCTGCACTAAAATGAAACCTAACAAAGACAAGGTCTGTGACACAATCTCAAACATTTGTAAAGCTCCATTCAGGCCACTGCATGAGCAGTCAGGGTTTATAAAGTGCTGGGAGCAGATCTGAGCTCCTSCTGCACCTGSAGACACAGTGTGGTGATGTGTGACCAGCAGTTCCTCCTTCCTCACACTGCTGTGCCCTGGGGASTGTCACYGACAGGGAGAGGGCACTGGGAATTRAATCAAACCCTGGAAGGGGAGAGRGAGTAGGRAAAAAAAGCCCTGCTGTTTAAGAACAAGGTAGAAAACAYGATTGAATTGAAGCTTCTCTCCCCAGAAGGATTTTATTTGCCTTCCCCTGAGATCATTAATTAGCTGGGTTCATTGCCCCCTGAACATCCCTGCTGCTCACAGCTTCGGGAGCAGGGAAAGCACCAAAGCACAGCAGTTGGAAAAGGAGGGGAGCATGGTAAAGTACTTCCCTCTGCTAAAAAAAGCCCATGTATTCCCCTGGGGTGTGTGCACAGCTGAGTGCAGCTGCTGAGGAGATTCCTGCCAGGGCCAGAAAGGTGTGCTCAGCATCCCTCCCAGCTGGGAAAGGCTGGCACTGTTCTGGCACCTGCTTCCTCACCTGCTTTTCCTCCACACCACACAAAGGAAATACAAGTCAGAGACATTACCTAACCATTACTTTCTCTTCTAGTGTGGATRCTTTGCAATGATTTTTCCTTGAGTGCAACCTGCCTGACCCTGCCCCTGCATTTTTCATTTTCACTCCACTGATCCCCCCTTAACTCTATATCCCATTAAGGTAATATTTGCCATAGGAAGGAAACTGTAATTCAGTAAGTGTGATTAATGCAGAACAGATTGGAAGCATATTGTTTTCATTAGGAAGCAGCTACTGAATGTTTCCATTTAACTTGCTGATTGCTGCAGTTGTTGCCATATGATAGAAAGTCTATTAGTCTCTGTGCCTCCCTAATTCAGCCCCATGATATAAAATGTTTGTGTTCTGAAAATAGTGTCTGTTACAATGACACTTACAGGAATGATCCGTGGTGGAAAGYAAAACACAGCCTGCCACATGGAGAATGGAAATAAGAATTGGGTTCTTGTCTTGCTTTAAACTGGGAGATGTGAATTGAATCCACCACTTGGCTCATAAATGGCCACACCAAGTCACATCCTGAGTCACATGTTTTTCTGTTAATGGAATGATGTTCAGAAACACTCTGACTCAAAAACAGGAGATGGATTCTGTAAGAGGATTTGAGATTATCACTGTGGTCCCTCTACCTGTAGATAGATTCTGCTTCCTCATAATTTTCATTTATCAATAGAAAATATTTCCCCTGGTTCCAAAGTGTTAGGGTGGRGCTAAAAGTGACCTRAATGAAATTTGGAGACTGACCAGTTGAAACCAAGAGAGCTGTTGTAGATGCTGACCATATTTTCGTGTGAGAATAGCCCTTATTGTATTTTCCAAGGTGGTGTTAAAAGGCCATGAAGCTCATGAGGATAACACCAATTTGCATGATTCCATTCAGGGATTATCACACTGTGATAAACAACCATGCCATCAATATTTTGRCTTCAAAAGACTTTGTGAGGATGATCCAGCAGTGGTCATCACACGATGATCAGGAAGCATGCTGAATTATTCCCTCCTTGTGAGCTCAGTTCCTGTGCAAAGCCAAGATTTCCCCTCCTTGCTGGGCTCCTTGCTAGGTTCTTTCCATTTTCTGCTGGCCCTTCTTGCTCTCTGTTGGCTGGCCCAGGTGTTTGGGTGCTCACAGCTTTGCAGAGAGCCACAATCAGAGTGGTGGATTTTACCTGGAGCTCTCCAGATTATTTAATCTTTTAACTCTGGCACAACACAAACCACACTGAGAGCCATTAACATCAATTAATTATTCCTCCTGCTGGCTTCTTTACAGCTTGCTCAGACGAGGGATTATTAACTGCAGCAAATTTGCATGCATTAGCAGCTTTCTCATTGCCTGGGCACTGCTGGTCTGCCAGGGGCCCAGCAATGAAGGAATTTTCCTGGGCAGGGCTGCTCCGTGTCCTCATGGCTCCAAAACACAGTCCCTGGACTGTCCTGGAAATGTGACATCCCAAACGTGCCCAGGGCATGGGAATCCCACTGCCCTTGGGCCTTGACACTTTGAGCTGCCATGGAGAAGGGAATTATAGGACCCAGCACAACATGTAGGTTTTTTCCTGATTAAATGTGATTTGTTTGGGTTTTTTGGTGTTTTTTACCCTTTTCAATTTCTGGTTCAAACAAGTAAGGGAAGCAGATAACCATGGTAACCCAGAAAAATGTGGATGTGGATGTGCTGGTGTGTATCTGTGGGGAGCTGAAGGAATGTGTAGAGGGGTATTTGTTTATTTGTTTACCAATTTATCCTGTTGTTGGCTTTTTAATCCTAAATGAGGATAAAAATGTCTTGAAAATGGAGAACTATAAAGAACCCAAACCCCTTCTTTGCCTTTCAAAAGTTTTTGTTTTAGCACAGTTGTAAATCAGTTAAATTATGAGCTTTCTGCTGTTACCATGATTTTAAGTAAAGAATTCTGAAATGAGGTAATTAAAAAAAAAAAGATAAAATGCTGATGGGACAGTATGTTTTCAATTTTAGCAAGAAAAGTTTCAAGTTTGATGTGCGCATAGGTAGTGCTTTGAAATAAGCCAGCTCTTAAGTGTTATTTTTGAGGAAATCTCAACCATTCCATCTCCTCAGCTTTTCTGCCCTCCACTGAAGTTYCTGTCCCCTGTGCTTYCCCAAWTCAGCTGCAAATGTSACCACACAAATTCACACCAAAATAYATTGCTTAGGAAGGGCCTGTCCATGGGAGTTTGGARGCAAATGCTGAATTTCTGCTTGACTGCAGCATCTGTTGTAACCACCCAAATCCTCTGTGTGTGAAAAAGGGGCTCTTGGAGGTGTCGAGATGTTTGTAAGAGGTTATTGCTCCCAGGGATTGTCATAATTGTCTCACTGTTGGTAATGATAAGTTCTTACTGATGGCCTCTCACACAGAATTCACAAGAGAAAATAGCAATGKTAGAATTGTATTTCAGACTTTACTGCAGACTGCTTAAGCTAATTTATTTCTGTTCCCAGTAATGTTACAGCAAACACATGGGCAGCTTTCTTGTGTGGGTTCTGAAATCCCTTCTTGTAGGTGAAAAATTTGTGCATTCTGATTTCCTTCCTGCAGTGCATTTTGAAAAATATCTTCATAGAGGTATTTTTGCATTTCAGGAATGTTCAGAGTTCACCATTCTGCTTCCCTGTTTTTTGAATGCCAAATGCAAGGATTTGACTGGTTTGCTGTTGTGCAATACTGTAATAAACAGTATTGGCTCTGAAGGGTGGTCAGAGGAGTAAAGGAGCTGATTGTGTGAACTGTAGGTTGTCCCCAATTTTGTAAAAATTAACATTCAAACTGTGAGTTAACCCAGTGTTTTAAAAGGAATTTCCTGAATAGAAAATGTAACCGCAATGATGTTTTTGGGGAGCTGGGCTCTGCTGTAAGTAATTCAAGTATCAAGAGTTTTGTACTGAAAAAAGTTCTGTTTCTTTCATAACGTTGTGCTTTCCTGCTTTATGAGGTTCTCTGTGTTATAATGTTGACAGTATAGAACCTGCAGCTACTACTGCTAAAAATTGGTTCATTCCTCTGGTCTTTAGGTTTATATTATGGTAATGCAAATTAATTATAAGRCTTTATTCAAAGATTCACAAAACCAAAGTAACATGAATACTCCAGACTTTAGTCTGAGCTTTTAGTCTGCTGTTAATTGAATTTAGCCCTAAGGTGAAATTTGGGAAGTTTGTTTCTGTTTGTTGTTGAATTGACAGAGTRAAAATTAAAATTGAGAGTAAAAATTGAAGCTGATGGTAGATTCTGGGAAAGATTCCATTTCCCCCAAAGCATGACTGACAGCCCTGTGTCTGAGCAGTGCTGGTGCCTGGCTTTTTGCAGGTTTGGATGCTGGGAGATGGCAGAGATTGCCAGCAGGGTGGCTGAGCTGTGCACAGGCACCTGTGCTCCTCAGGGCAGCTGCTTCTCTCTGCTTGGAGCCAGTTTTCCTGGCTGATTGGTGAAATGTGAGTGTGCATTTCCCAATGTGGGGTTCCAGCTCGTTCCTGCTGCCCTGCCCATGGCACCTCTTGTGAGCACCTTGTTTTCCTTCTGCCACGGGGGCAGCAGGAGCAGAACACCCAGTTTTAACCCRGATATTACTGCTGAGGACAGTGGCAGTTGGAGATGCTGGCATTGCAACAGCAGCAGGAATTCCTTCTAAGGTTCAGCCTGTGTGGGTACAGCTTCATGTCCCTGCAAGCATTGGAGATCAGCTTGTTAATGGCTCCTGGTTGTTTCTGGGGATGCAAACTGGATAGGGTAGACATGGGGTGTGTTAGCAGAGAATCAGCATTTGTGCTGAATTGCTCTTTGTTACACAAAAAGTTGACACATGGGTGTATTTTCCCTGAAAGTAAACTTTGTACAGCATTCATTGCAATGACAGCTTCAGTCAAACTGTGCTGATTCCTGGGGGATTTTGTAGCAGCTGAGTTTATATTATTTCTCTACTAAAGAAACACTAAACAGTTAATAAATATATCAGAAGGCTTTCCACTGCATTCTGTTTCCCTGCTAGCAGCATATTTTGTGTCTATAGCTACAGTATTCTACTGGGTGAAGAGAAATGGATTTCATAATCTCTCACTGGGGAGAAGAGTGAGACTGGAGAAGATTGGAGCTGCAAGAGCTGGATAACTTAAGATTATAGCTCTGAGAGGCAGAGCTCTAAAAAGCTATTAAAGATGTTACCTTCTTGATTGGAGATTSAGGAGTTGATGCACTGCCTCCAGTCCTGCTATGTTTTCAAACTTTGATCAGGTTTATATCATCTTCCACCTGGCCCTTCCAAATTGCTGGTCTRAAAAGAAATCAGTTTTTCAATCGTGTGTCTGTTATAAGTAGATTCATCTTCCAAAAACATTATCATTTCCTAACAAGTGGATTWAAATCCATCAGCAGAATATAAGGGAAAACACATTGTGTTATTTTGACATGTTCATTGAGGTAATTTCTTGATGGGCTTGTGCTTAACATTTGAATTGCCACAGAGGAAAGTCCATTATGGCTTTGAAGAAATACCATAACTGGGGATTACAACTGTAAAAAAAGTGAAATTGAACTTTAATTTTGTAAAGGAGGTTCATAAATTTGTTTTGTCTGAAAGAACTGCTGCTATCACAGAAAGGTCTCGTGGTGGGACAGGGAAGATTTCTCTTGCAGTGAGATRCATTTAGTGAGATTTCCCCTGTTACCAATTTGCCACTTGATTGCTGGGCACATTCAGAGAAACTGGAACTGCCAGGTACAGTCAGGAATCCTTTAAGAAATGCCCAGGAGCTTTAATAGMTTTAAAAGTGACTGACAGTTCATGCTCCATGGATGCCTGGGTCATGTTTGTGGTGGGGTGAGCTCAGCCTGGCTGCTGGGGGCTGCTCTCTCAGTCCTCAAACCAGGCAGGAGGAGGACAGGAAATAACAAGAAAAAGGCAGTTTAATGGAAAAAAGCAGAGGTGATGTGCAGAAGCAAAGCCAAACCAAAGGAAATTTCATCTCAACTTCCCACCAGCTGCCAATTTCCTGCCATTTGCCAGCAATCAGTGCCTCAGGATGGGCACTTGTCCCTGTCCCCAAGCCTTTTGTGCCACCCCTGCAGCCCCCAGTGCCACCCTCACCCCTGCACCCAGTGCAGGACACAGGGCTCAGGGGCTCTTGGATTAACAGAGGAGCAAATAGTCTGGATTTGCTGATATCACCACTTAGGGCTTTGGATAGTCCTGGCCACATGCAGTGCCATGGGAGGGATGAAGCTGCCTCCCCCTGTCTGTCTGCAAAAATATTTCAGTCTGTTAGGTTGTAATGTTCACTTTGGGGAAGAAGATTGCTGCATGGCCAGTTCTTTAAGTGTGATTTTCCCCATTATTGGCCAGGGATTTATCAAATCCCTCCATCTTCTGCCCTGCTGATACCTAAAGATCAAAGAGAGAGTCTGCTTAGATGAAGAAATGCTGGGATAGAAACATGTCATGAAAATGGAGAGTAGGGCTTTTTCACACATCYGACCTGACCTATCTAGTTAGTCTGCACTGAAAACTTCTTTTTTTTAACAGAAAATTCTTTTCCAGCATTTTTAGGTTTAGTTTTAAAAAGTTCTGTTTGAAAACTTCTTGTTTGCTTTTAACTTTGGAAATAAAATCCAGAAATCATGCAAATTGCAGGTAGTCAAAGGGAGGAATGTTGTTCTCACTYCTTTCAGAAGAATCTCCCAGGTTCTCACCTCATGTTTAACTACAAGAGATCAGAGAGAGTTAAGAGTCAAAGAAAACTTCAAGGCACAAAGAAAGACATTTTGGGTAGATGTGGTCCACAGTGAACCCATGCMGAGTGCAATAGGGAATATTGGACAGGAAAAGTAGGTTGAGAGTAGAAATTTGGAAATCACCTGCCAAAGAGTGTGAGATAAATTGATAAAAGCTCAAATCTTACATATCTGGTCTGCTAACTGCTGTAATTTTAGGGAAAATTACATAAAACAAGCTAGGTTAGAAGGATACTGTTAATGATGGTTCTGGAAGGTTTTAACTTCTTTTGCTTTGTYCCCCATGATTTTTTCAGAGGAAACACTGCTTTTAGGGCTGCTCAAAGCCCATCATTCCTATTGCATGGGAAATGCCTACATTTCAAAACTTTTTTGCCTTCTTAGTTGGAAATGCTTTTGATGCTGAGTTTTTGCCCAGCCCTTGGTGATTCATTTCCTTTTCCCTGGGATCTCCCCAGCACAGTGAGTTTGCACTGCAGTGGCAAAACCCTTCTGGGGAGCCCCATTTGGAGAGCCAAGCATGTTCTGGCCAAAGAGGCAGCACTGTGGTGAGCAGGGCTGGAGGCTGAAGGTGTTCTGGGGAGGTCAGAGAGAAATCCAACCAGTGACTTGCAGGGTGGCCAGGAGTGCCTTTGCAGTCAAAGTGATGAGCTGCCAGAGCTCCTGCATGGAGCTGGGAGCTCACTGGGAAAAGTGGATGTGCTCCCAGCTCTCTGAACAAACCAGCATTGCTGTGAGCCCTGAAAATCTGCAGCAAATGTGCTCTGATAAACGGGAGAGCCTGTGAAACACAGAGCAGCCACTGCAGGAGAAGTGTGGGAACTTGAGCCAGGGAGATGTAAAAAATAAACTGAAAATGTGGATCATGTTTAAAAATTCATTTTTTACCAATGAATAATAAGTTTTACTTGGATATTTAGCTTGGAAGAGACCTTGGGACATATTTTAGTTGAGCATCCTACCCAAACTCCAGAGCTAGATCCGGATTGTGCCCTGCTGAGCTTGTGTTATCTCTGGTGAATAGATATTCCACAGCCTTCCTGGGCAACTTATTCCTAATTAGACAGAGAATTAGTGCTGATAATTAGTCAGAACTTGCTATCCATTACTTTTTGGCCTTTTGCTGTGAGTGTTTGAGGAGAATCTGGTTCCTCTTTCTCTGTAACCACAGCTAAAGTAAGGCCAATGCCTTCAGTTCTGTAACTTCAGGCTGACTAAACCAAATTCTTGGTATTTTTTCTGGCAGCCCATAAACATCTKGGTGGCCCTTCTCCTCTGGACTCAGTCCCATGTTGGATGTGCTCAGTGCAGGACACAGGGCTCAGGGCAGTGCCAAGGGTGACAAATGCAGGAGGGACAAACAGAGCAGAAAAGGCTCCTGAAGGCAGTGAAGGCAAACAAATCCCAACTCACTGAAATGCCAAATGYGAATTCTGACAAAGGGTGCAAAAAGAGTAATTTTCAGCTCTTCAGGGTTCCCACAGACCCTTTTTCTCATGGAGGTGCTCCATGGAGTTGTCCTGTAGGAATCCAGGGATCCCAAAAAGATTTCAGTTTTAGCAGTCCATAAGATAAATARTGTCTGTGCAGAGAGCTGAGCTTCATTTCAGAAAGGTCAGAATTYCTATAGGATAATGCTAGAGATGTTTGAAAAAAGAAAATGTGAGAAGCTTTTCCCAAGAAATGAATTCATGTCTATTGAGATATTAAAATTCACATTGGAGGTAGGAGCTTTGAGTTATTTTTGAAGAAGCAGTTTTCAGCTCTAGCAGATGTTACAGGTTTGATGCAGGTAGTGTTGAATGGAACTCTGTGGGGGTACAGGGCAGCAGAGTTCAAGTTTTATTATTCCCTGACTGCAGGGCAATATTTTTAATGACATTAATATGCAGGACAAACATCTTACCTGTGCAAAAGCCTCACCTCCTTGGACATTCTGTTGGTGTTGACTGCTCATCTGAACATCTCCTGGATGCTTTGCCATACATTCCTCATGCACCACATTCTCCTTGTGGTTCCCCACCTCAGACTTTAAGGATTGTGGCTCCTCCTGCTCAGGGCTTGGCTTTTGGTTTGGTTTTGGTTTTTTGCCTTGTGCCTATTGCAAAAGGAGAAAGTCCTTGTCCAAACCCATGAGGATTCTTGCCAGAGGATCTGATTCCTGGTGGAATACAACAGTGGGATAAATATCCCAACAGTGGGATACATTTGTAGACTATTTTGTCATTCATTTAGAGGTCCAGACATGGCTTGGCCTACAGAATATCTACTGCAGTAGAAATATGTGAAACTGAGGTATTAAAAATCATGGCATTAATACTCAGGGCCCAAAACACTGCAGTGTAATTGGCCTGCCCTACACAGGCTGTTGTTCCAAACTTTGTGATGTGAGGAGGGCTCTGTGGCTCATCCCTGCACAATGCACAGCAAAGCCTCCCCAGCTGTGTGATCCAACCCACAATGATTTGGAATTAAATTTCAATAATATAAGTAATCCTTCTGGCATTGCAGCTCAGGGCACAGCAAATTGGAAATCCTATTAAGAAAAGTGTCTATATTTATAAGGACAGGAGGTTCAAAAAGTGCRGCTGAAGCCAAAGCTTTTAAGCTGTTTGATTCAATGGGACATGAAAAACTTGTTAAAAATAATGGTGTGGAATTCACTGCACTTACTGAGAGTTCTGACAATTAAAAGGAAGGGTAAACAATCTCCATGAACATGAAGAATGGCAAAATAGCCTTTGTGAGAGTAGGAACCCAAGTGGAAATATGCAGATTATTAATGTGTACGTTCTGTTGTCATATGTGCMATAAATAATCTGTGCAAAGAGAATGCAATTACTGGGCACAGGAAATTAATTGTCACATTCCTAGCTTTGTCATATATTTGAGTGATTTCTGTATTTGAGCTCAGTTATGTACATTTATATTTAAAGTAGGTTCCTTGTCAGACACCTGTAGTGCAGTCAGTTGGATTGGAAAAACTCAGTGAATGATGTGGMGATGTCTGARCTCCTGGAGGAGCTGGGATTTGGCCTGGATATCCCTRAGGAAGGGRTAGAGGTGGCAGCTGCTGCYRGATTTACAGGGCTGAAGAAGATGATGTCAATTGTCCAATCCAGAGTGTCTGATTTTGAAGCAGAAGCTCTGATGGCTGTGTGATATCCATGAGTGTGAATATCCACACCCACATCTGGCTGCAGGACAGACAAACCCTCCTCCAGAACGTCACCTATGGGCAGAGAAATCTAAAATAAGGCAGACAGAAAATAATCTATCTGTTTGGAAGGGCATTGCCAAAACTTTAGGAGCCTAGAGAGTTCAGAATATTTTCTGTTTGATTTCAGAAACTATGGGATTTTATATTTTTTTTTAAATGCTGCTGAAAGGAGGTGTCCAGGATAGGCCAGGAAATCCATGACAGCTCTGGCCACTGCCCTTGCTCTGCCTGGACCTGGATTAGTAAATGAACAATGGTGATTTGCTCTGTTCCAAGGATTCTCCCACTGCTACAAGACAAATCTCAAAAAGGACAGGAATTGGATAAAAATCTTTCTGTTGCCTCCCCACCATAGGAGTTTTACTGATAAAGCGTGTGAATTTTGAGAATATTTTTAAAATACCACAGAAACAGCAACAACACCCAAAAACTATTATTGTTTGTTTAAATAGTGCTTTAAATTGGAGCACTTGGTCTCCTTGCTGGTAAGAACATGCAGTTAACACTTGCTAAAATATATTTTTTTAAAGAAAATGAACCCAAGAACCAGGCTATTTTTGTACAGATGGTGAACACAATAGAAATCTTCACACAAAAAGAGGGCCTGATCCTTTGGGTTGTTCATGGTGTCACTTCCACTGTTAATTCTGGCTTTTGTTCATTAATTTGCCTCCTGAATTGCAAATATTTAATTTTCTGCAATCCCTTAAAACAGAAATCATCATCTACAAGGACATGAGTGTTCCTGTCTTGTGTTCATRAACACAGCTACCAGAACTATGGATTTGTTAGAGCTGGACCACTGTCTGCAGGGTTGGGGTATTTTTTTTAACATTCTGTGAGGAAAATGTTTTATAAATCTGACATAAAAACCATGCTGTGTGTTAACAGCCAAGGTTGTGGCTATGGGAACTGGCACTGGTTTGTTTTACACTGTGGTGTGGTGTAGGAGATGATAATGAAGCTTTAATCAAAAGAGTTTGTTTGCCTAAAATAAATGTAACTTTAGGGAATTTCTGTAGAGAGGTAAATTTCTCATCCTGCTTGCCTATTTAAGGGTCTCAAAAAAATCCACATACACATCTAGTTAGGAGCCTTTTTTTTTTTTTTTTAATTTCTCAGCATTTCCTCAATCCAGCAGGGTGAGAATGGCAAGATATTCCTGAAGATGGTAGCTCTGGAGTTGTTGGCACTAATAAAGTGTTAAAGCTAAAGATATGGCTGAGGAGTTTGCATATTGTCTTTTTCACACCCCAACAACAAAGTGTGGMAGAAACCCGAGGGATAATAATTTCCTGGTCTCCTTTCCCAAGACTGTTATTCCTCATCTTGACATGCTATTAAAATCATTTAATTATCAGTATTTTTTCTTGTCATTAAGTTACTGRTGCTCCTGTTATTTTTATTTCTAAAACCTTGGGTGCCCACACACAGACCTCCCCTCCACGTGCACGTCCTTTGCCAAACACTTGTGTTGGATCATCTGGTCTCTGCARAACTCCTGGCTAATTATAGTCTCTGTTGAGTGCTCTGAAGGATGACAGAATCCCCACAGAATCARTAGAAATCTGCACACAAGGAGGAGAATGTGACTGCCTGGTTGATTTTCGGGCAGGTTTGGTTTTTATTGTGTTGCAGTCAGTGATAACGTGTGTACACAAGCAATTTATATTTGCGGTTGCTAAATTTCCCAGAATCATACTGTAAAAAAACAGTGGTGTTTCCTGGATATCAGTTTATCTTTTTTATCTTTTGGTTCATCATTCTGTGCTCAGTGCAGGTAACAGGAGCCAGCTCTGCCTCCCTCAGCAGCTCCTCGGTGTTGTTGCATTTGCAGTTTCCCAGCCTGGTGTGGAGGTGCCCTKTGCTGGGCTGGGTGGGGTCAGGGCTGGGGAAGGGGCTGCTCACTCCTTCCCATGGGATCCCAGCAGCAGTGGCAGCCTGGGATTGGGCATCTCAGAATCACAGAATCACAGAATTTTTTTGGTTGGAAGAGACCTTCAAGACCATCGAGTCCAACCCATGTTCCAACATCTCACCCAGATCATGGCACCCAGTGCCACATCCAGGCTTTTTTTAAACACATCCAGGGWTGGTGACTCCACCACCTCCCTGGGCAGATGGTTCCAGTATTTAACCACTCTTTCTGTGAAGAACTTCCTCCTTAAATCCAGCCTGRATCTCCCTTGGCACAGCTTGAGACTGTCTCAGCTGATCTCTGCTCRGCTCCCCCAGCCTGGCTGCACACAGATCCTCTGCAGCACTGCAGCTTTAAACCACACTGAAATGCTCCAGAGCAGGAAAAAGGGTGTCGGTTTTACCTTGAGACTTAAGAGGGAAAAGCCCTAAAAACTTTTCTGCCCTGGCAGCCATTGGCTCAATGGCAGGACAGACACACAGACAGGTCTCTTTACCTGTCCCTCAGAAATGTAGCTGTTCTCTCTTGGGCAGTTTGCCAAAAAGCCAAATCCTTCTTTACATAAGGCAGGGCACAGAGCTTCTTGGTGATTCTTGGGGTGTCACAGCCAGGTGCAATGGCTGCATGTACCTGTGCTCGGGTTCTATTTTGTTCTTTACTATTTTATAAGTTGATTAAACCTTTTGCTTTACAAAACACACCCAAGGAGCCATCTTGCACATTATTTTTAAGCAATTTCTGGGAGGTGCAGGCACCCTCAGACTCGATACATCCTCACTGGGCTCATTACACTCTGGCCATGGGTAAGGTTGTATCAATCCTCACTCACAGCCCCACCTGGAATCTGATTTGAATGGTACTGACCTGCTCCTTGTGCCTTTGCATCCCGAGCAGCACCAGGGATTGTAAAGGTGTGGTAGCCTGTGGCTCCATGGAGAATGGTGCAAACTCGTGGAAATCTTGCATTTGTCCTGGGGGAACTTGCCAGTGCTGCTGTGATTCTAGTGCCAGGCACATTGGTTGTCCAAGGACAGGAGGCAGAACGTGTGAAATCCCATGTATATATAGATATATATATATGTGTGTGTGTATCCATAGCTGTGTGTAACATTTCCATCCTGGGACTGGAACAGATTGTCTGTGTGTGGGTGCACAGGAGGAATGGCAGGCACTGCAGGTGCTCAGAGGCTCAGAACTGGACCAGACTCTTGCTGGGCTGCCTGCTCTGAGRGGAGGAGCACAAAGCAGATTGGACTGGGTGGGTGCCAGGGGTCCCCTCCCAGTGACATCATCCTGTGATCCTCTGAATTGTAAGGGAGAGCAAGTCTAAATACGAAAGGAAGTGCAATTGTGTGGAAACTGAAAACTGTTTCAGTCTGCTCATCTTTCTGAAGCTGGAAGATGAATGAGGCAGACTGGGAAAATCATGGGGGTGACCTGTCCAGGGAAATGAAATCTCAGTTTSTGTTTTGAGAGGTGAATTTGAGAACCAGGTGTGGTGCTGACACTCTCAGTGTGATGACATTTCCAAGTTCTCTTTTTCTGCTCCTTTCAAGCTACAGAGCCAGTGAATAACTCATCTGGGCAGCCCAGCAGGGTGAGCATCCCCTGGGACTGCCCTGTCTGACAGGTTCCACATTTGTAGAGCAGGTAGTAGTTTTGATAGATGCACTGACTATTTAACGTGTGACTCCACTCAGAGCAGCTGAGGGGATCTGCTCAGCTGCTCACAAAGCTTCTCTGACACAGCTACAACTCCATTTTATTAAACATTCCCTTTTCCCACTATTGTCATGGAGAACACCTAATTTATAGCCAGTTCTTAGCTCCCTCTCCATCTGTCATGTCTTGATTAAACACTRTTTTTAAAAGATGACCCAATGGCAAATAGTTCATCTTTTTCTTTAAACTGCTAATTGCACATTCTTGAAGTAGAGCTGTGATTTTTCAGATGGACCATGTTTCTTCATCTCCTGCTAGAATGAGTCATTATGTTTCTGAAGGTTTCATTTAACAGTTCACCTTTTCCTTTGCGTGGCTCCTGTCAGCACCCCTCTGTAGTTTTTATTGTCATTTGCTGAAATGTGTCTGTAAAGATGCAAACACAGAGGGAAAAATGTGTCAGTAATTCCTTATGTGAGGAACAGTACCTTGGAAACACCTGAAAAACCTTTCCTTCTCTCTGTTGCTTCAATTCYTCACTCTGTTTCCTTCAGTTCTTGCTTCTGTGCACATACTCACTCACACATACAAATACAAAGTGCTTAAAAATGTTCTTTTCARCACACTCACAGATGCCTGTGACTTTTTTTAACTTTTGCTATTTATCAGAGAAAACAGTGCCACTCTTGTGAAAATAGAAACTTACACCACTTCCACCACCTCTAAAGGACTAAAAATGTCAAGGGGGCCATAAAAGGAAAATAACACAGTTTGTTTTGGAAATTGTTCCATGACAACTTCTGTAATCATTTTGACAAAAGTTCTGTAAACTGAAACCTTTGTACTTTTTCAACTGAACGAGCTCTGAAGGCACAATGCATCACTGGAAATAGAAATTAAAGACTTTCTTTTTATTCTGGGCAAGAAGCTCTGCACTCTGTGCCTCCAGAGTGAAGATGTTCTCAGAAAGAAACAGAGAATTTCTGTGTGTGATATATTATAATGTTCATTGCTTCCTTGACTTTTATCCTTTGTGCTGCTCTGGAAGCAAAACAGATCTGGCTTCTTTGCATACTAACAAACATTGCTGCTTGTAATTATTCAGTGGTTACAGCAGCACTCCTTGGAGATSAATCTTTGCTACATTATTTCCTTTGTTTCAGTTATTCGGAGCCTTCAGTTCAACTGTAAAACAAGGCTTTTTTTTTTGTTGTGATGTTTATTACCTCGGTATTTTTTCCATTTGGAAGGCAAGGATTGGAACAGTTGTTTAGGATTCACTGAAAACAAAAGCCACTTTAAAGTGTTTTGATTTCAAAAAACTGTGCCTGGTAGAAAACAATTCATGTGGATGTTCTCTTCTATGGTTTTAGTAGAAGTCAAAGATCAACTTCCACAGGACTCCAGATCAGAGTGCAGGAACTTCTCATGAGTTGCCAGCAGTGATCAGATAAATGATATTTATTCAATGTAATGGAAGATGTGTAATATTTATGATTCTGATAAGCATCCCATGTTTTACTATATCTGTGATCCTTTACATGCCAAGTTTTCATTTGACAAAGCCAAAAATACAATTGACTACAAAAACCTCATTTCAGTGGAAGTTAATTTCTTTGAACATATGGTACCAGTTATAGTCTCAAACAGGTTCAGAAATTAGAAGAGAAATCTGAACAAGTAGATCGTTTGAAGAATAAACACCTGTAACAGAGAAAAACTTCAAATTGTATTTCTGAAATCAAATCATGACCAAAGCAGTTTATTGATTTATTTAACGACAAGTAATTAATCAAYTGGCAATCAGGGAATTAGGCATTCAGACAGAATCAGTCTGTAGATAAGCCCCAGTAGRTGACATTTGTGAAATATTATGATGAAACAATACATTTCTAAACCCTTCTGTAACTAATCCCTGGCAGTTTGTCTCATTTCCCCTGCACACYTGCCCTGTTGTGCAGTCACCCTTTCCTTGCTGTGGGTGCAGCACAGCCCCCCCAGTCTGGCTSTCCTGCTCAGCTGTGCTTTCCATGCTGGGCTCACTGGTGGCAGACACCAGCCCAGTGTCCCACACATCACCTGCCACCTGCTCCCTCTGCCCTTTGTTACACATTTCCATGTTCCTTGGACGTTGCTTTCCAAGCTGACTCTGTTTTTCCCCTTTATCCCTGTTTMATCCAGCAAAGGGCCTTTGGCTTTAGCCCCCAGCTCAGGGGGTTCCTTTCTCAGTCTGGGGGTTTGGGTTTTGTTTCTGCTCAGCTGCTGTGCAGCCCTGTGCCAAGAGAGGGACCCACACTCATCCCCCTGGAASCAAAGCACTCCAGGGAAGCAGCAGGAAGGTGGCTCAGGTTCAGATGTGGAAATGAGAAGAGTTTGGGCTCATTCCCCACCCCTTGCTGCTGTGCTCCTCTTTAATTTTGGCTTTACACAAAGCTGACACCTGCAGGAGCCCCTTCTGGGATAACTCCTAAGTTACTTSTTCTTCTTTTTATTGGAGATCACATTTCTTTTAATGAAGATAAATGCATGGAAGGCACTGACAGGGTGGGAACAGCATTCAGCTGAGGAGTCAGCTCTGCTCCATCAACATCTGCTTCATCTGCTTTTGGTGCTCTCCTTTCTGTGAGCTGTACTCCTGAATAGACCCTGAAATGCAAACAATTGCTGATCATGCTGCTGGCTCTGATAACATAACTCATAATGTTGCCCTAATTACTTACATTATAAAACTGTCAGGTCTGGAACATTTGGTCTCTCAAGGCAGCTCTCCAATTAATCTTTTCCTTTTTTATTAGAGATCTTGTTATGTGATTGTCTTTTGGGGAGGAATTAGAAGGTTTTATGTTATAGTGGTGGGTTGTTTTTTTTTAAGCTTTCACTGATAATAGAGCAAGAAGACTTCAGAGTTACCAATTTTTTTATTATTTTTATTGCAGCAGCTGAAAGAATGCTGTCTTTACTATGAATGCCCAACTGCTGAGGGAAAAATCATAGAACAAGCCAGGTTGGGAGGGGCCTTGAAAGATGATCTGGTCCGACCTTTTGTGGAGAAAAGGAGCCTTTTTAACACCCTGTCAGTCACGTTTCAAAAAGCCTCCAGTGGTGGGGATTCTGCCACATCCATGGGGAGATTGTCTCAGAGYTTCCTTGTTTTCACTGTGGAAAAAAATTCCCATATAAAGGTGAAACCTCTCCAGGTGAACTTGTACCTGTGGTTCCTTGTTTAAAAACGTGGCTCCTTGTGCAGGCAGAGCCCCCATCCCCTCTGGAGCATCAGTTCAGTCCTGAGCACTGTGAGAYCACCCCTGRTGGGAAAAGGGGCTTCAGATCTACSCCAAATGATGCTTTCCTCATCCTTCAGCCCAGAGAGTGGTGTGAGAGCTAACATTTTGGTTTAAATGAGGGATTCTGGCACTCTTTTCCCTCCCCTGAACAGGGCAAAGGCACCTGTGGTTGAAGCAGAGAGGGAAGGTCCAGGTCCTGAAGGAGGCTGGTGCTGCTGCTCCTTTTCTTTGATACAAAATGGGAGGATCATGTTTAAATCTCTGCTTAATTCAAAGTACAGCTCTGAACCAAGGTCTTTCATTTCTGAACTTGTGCACCTGGCTGCATTATTTCAGTATAATCTCTCCCCATCTTTCTAGAACTAAATGCTTCATTTTTCATCTAAACAATGACATTGGTTACTGAAAAATAAGCTGGCAGATCATTGTGCTTTATTCGGTGTCTAAGCCACTAAAATATAAATTATCTTTCTCTATCTAGACCTAATTCAGTGATTTTTAAACTATTTCAAATAAAATAATGCTTCTGATATTATCCAATTTTGCCAGGATCTGGGTCTGTAGACATAAAGCTTGTGCCTCTGCTTGTTAAATAGAAGTTCAAGACTGATCAATGTTTTTTTCCACTCTGAAAGTCTTGATATTTTTTAAATTAGCTTGCAGGAAAAAAAAATTTAATCCTGTCACCCTTCCAGAATGATAGTATTGGAGTTTTTCTSTGTCTATAAATCTGGAGATATAAAAGATGACAATGATAAAAATGTGATGTAGATTCAAGAATCTGTCTGCAATASACTGTCCTTTTGTTCAGAGCAGCTCTAATGCTTTCATTCACCTTGTTTGTAACTATTTCCTTTATAAATTATCATCAACCTCAAAAGGTGGGCTATTTTTTAGGCTTAACATAACCAGCACTGCCTTATTTCAAAATCTAATACAATTATGAACACGCCGTAACTTTTGGATGATTAAATTGCAAATTGTGGGTGTCCAGGAGGCAAGAGGATMTATTACATTTTTTTCACCTTCATAACTCATCCCCACACACGCTGGATATTTTTCAGGATCACACCAAGCTGTGCTTGTTCTGCCTGAGGTACATTCTGCAGTATTTATGGTTTATCAGATGTACAGGAGATCTTCTTCAAGGAGATACTCATACATCATTTGAACTTCAGGAGTTATTACATTGTTTTAATAGAAAAATGTTATAAATGAATGAGTTTTATTCTCTCTGAGACACTTATATTTTTGAACATGACTTTCTCGATGATGTTATTTYTTCGTTCTATGAGAACATGAACTTTTTTGTTTATTGCTCAGTGATTTTTTTAAGCATATCTCCTTTTCTCCTTGGAGGGCTATAAAGAAGAAAGGTCAGCAAGCAGCAGCTCAGCAATGAGTGTGGTTTTACACAAGTTTTGTGCAGTAAATGTGACACCTGTTTAAAAGCTAAAATCAAAGTAATCAAAGCAAACACTTTCCCTCCTATTTGCACTGAATCTGAGTGAGGAATATAATCTACAAATATTTGAAAGTGAGGCTTTGATTTACAGCTGTAAATAAGGGGTATCTGGCTTGATCCAGGTGGAAAATACCTGCAGTTGCTCTCAGCTTAGACTGTGAGCTCATCAAATGGAAAGACTGAGTCTTCTTCTCTTGCAGACAGACCCCAGATCCCCAGGAGCAGGTGTTTTAGTGTTTGTTGGTGGGGCTGAGAGCTTTGTTCCTGTTCCTTTGTCAGAACTCTGCTCTGCTGCTGGCAGCACCTGCCTTTGCTGCAGGTGCCAGCTCACCTGGCTGCTTGAGGGGCTCCCTGTGTCCCCACATCCTTCTCCATCTCTGCTGGGTTTGTGATTGCTCACCAGGCCTGTGCAGGGCAGAGCCCTCGGGTGCTCATGGTGTGAGCACAGGGTTCTCCTGCAGGRTTTSCCCCTGCACTGCTCCTGGCACACAGGCTCAGCTCCCCAGGCTGCTGCAGGCTCTGGAGGGATGTTCTCTGCCCTCAGAGGGTCTCCTGAGCCATGGGCATCCCTGAGCTCCTCTCCCACAGCATCCCTGCCYCTGGCAAGGGCTGCAGGAGGCTGGGGGGATCTCAGGCTTTTGGCAGGGCAGTGACAGTGATGCCTTAGGGTTGAGCTTTTCTGCTTTTCATATCCTGTACTGCTTTAGTGTATAACACTGAAACTCCATGCCCTGTCAGCTGCTGCTCTCCTGCTTTGCTCAGGACAGCAATTCCTCTCTGGGCCTGGAACTCAAGGACACCTCACTGTCTCAGCCCCTGAAAATGTAAACAACACTGAATTGAGGGGGGAAACTTGGAGTAAATCACTTCATTACCTGGAGCTGTAACTGGAGGATTAATTCTTCATATGTAAATGGACCAAATTTATAATTGTGTGAAAAACTCATCACCACTGTCCATCTGGGGTGCAGCCCCTGGGATGCTCTGACTGCCCAAGGTGTGCCTGTGGAAGGCCTTTCATAAATACCTGCTTTTACTCTTAATATTGTTTAATAGATGTCCAGACAGCTGCTCCAAGGCTTCAACAGAGACAGGTTTATGTCTCATGCAATTTAGTAATTGTGTAATGCAAGAAAAGGGCAAAAACCCCCTAAATGCACATGAAATCACCTTTGTTAAGCTGCAGTGTGCTGCCCAAATCTGCAGCAGCCCTCCCAGGGAGTGCTGGTTGAATTAGGAATGGTGACAGTGGAGAGAACCAGGAATGTCCAAGGAGTGCTGGGACCCAGCAGAAGTGGGAATGGAGAGAATCTGAGATTATTTGCACATGAATTRGAGCCACTGTGTCTCCACTTCTGGGGACAGAAATAGGTCCAAGTAGTGCTGGTCTTGTTCCTTTCCTGTCGCAGGTGGAAGAGGTGAGGACATTTTGGATGTCTTCTCCAGAGAATTTAATATTTGCCTTTTTTTTCATTTATCTTTTCTATGATTGCACTGGGTAATATTGCAAAGTCTTATAAAATTAAAATTAGGTTTGAAACAGGGTTTGTTAATGACAGTATTTAACTGTTGTGGTTATTGTTTCCTAAGAGATTAATGAGGTGAATTATTGTCACCTAATTAAACCACAGTATATCTAATCTCTTCCATACCCTTGTGGTTTACTGTTATTCAAGTATCATTTGAAGGGTAATTTTACTTAGCTGATACATATTTGACTTTGGCAATACAGTTTATATCAAAATATGTTTTAAAGTCCATCTGAAAGTCATTAGGCAACAGCTTTGCCAAAATTATCACTTTAGCTTTACAAGCGAAGGTAAGGACATAAAAACCAGTTAAATCAGCAGAGTCACACTCAGATACAAATTCAAAACCTCCCCCAAAATGTTTTTGACTGGAGCCTTTTCCTGGAAGCAAGGAATTGCTCAGTTCCTGTCAGAGGCTGTGTCTGAGGCTGTTCACATCAGCTCACTGCCTCTTTCCTGGGCTCCTTGGGCAGGAAATCCTTTTGTCTTGCTGCACYAAAATGAGGAACATTCAGTAATATCTCTATAGGAAAAGACAGAATTACAGAGTCCTCAAAACATGCCTTTTCTCCCAGAGAAAAAGATTAGTTTGTAGACTTCCAATTTTTTTAATCCCCAAACCCAACCTTTTTCCTCCTTGAGCCACACCCAGCATCATTTTAATTCCCTATTCCTGATTTATTCTCGTGCTGGATCTATTTAAAAGTTGGTAATTCTGTGTGTTATGCCACAATAGAAAAGCTGCTTTTTGTCCTTGTATTAGCCACAGCTTTTCTACATCAATTTTTTGTTTTCTCTTCAGTATGCCTAAGAAATGACCTGCTCTATAACTCTGCAATTTCCCCCAAGTTATGTTGCCAAAGATTTGAATCTACAATATTCTCTCATTTSTCTCTCATCTCATCCCTGTATAATGTGGACAAAATTAAAATTCTTTTCATAAAATTATAGCTAAGCATAGAATCAACCCCAAAATGAGGMCTTTTAAGAAAATAAGAATTCAGTGGCATGGAATGTAATAGTTTTGATATCCATCCATGGTATAGAGCCTAAGTAGTACGTAGTTACAGTTTTGAATCCAGAGATTGTCTCTTTTCTGAACACAACTCACAAATCTTTGATGTCTGAAAAATACAACATTCTTGAGTGTTTAATCTWAGTTGTATTTTATTTTTAGAGATTTATCAGCCAGTGTTGAAACAGTGAAATCACTCAGTAACTTTCTTGGTTATGACCCTTTTAAAAKACATCCCATTTTGCATTTCTAGAATCATTTCCTCTTCTATATACTTYTCCCTCTGAACACCCCACCATTTGTTTAGTTTTTCTCTGTAATGGGTTAGAAGAGGATCCTTTGTGTCAGGCACAGCACATTCCAGTTTTCCTTTGTGTTTTCTTTGTGGCCACTTTCCAGTGCTGTGAATCCCTTGGGGTGCCAGCTCATGGTCTGTGTGCCATGGGCAAGGCTACAAACCACAATTACCCAGGTCACTCTGAAACTGTTTGCTCCTTCTCCCCTGCCTCAGAAACTGTGTGCCATCAGCAAATGGAGCAGTTCTGAGCACACCACGCCAAGGTCAGGGCTGTAGGGAACAACCTGAGCCTGGGAGCTCCCAGGAGCTGCAGCTGCCCCTGTGCCTGCTCCTCACTGCTGCTGCCACGTGTCTTTGCATCTCCTGGAATTTGTTTTGTCAGTCCTTTGCAAACACGTTCACCTCCTTTCAAATCAATCTGCTCTGTGCTCAGCTACCAAATGCYTCTCTGAGTTCCAGATAAATTGTCCATTACACTGGGATTGTCTCCAGGTAAGGAACACATGAAGGSAATTGGAGTTGTCTGCCATGACCTGCTCTTTTCTCTGCATTCAGCCTCCTGTCACGGGCTTCTAAGTCAGCCATTTCTAAATCTGCCTTAATCATTTTCTGTCTTCTGCATAGCTGAGTGCAGGATAAGAAGCTTGGGCTTTCTATGGTCTTGGAGCATTTTAAAGTAAAAAGAATTATATTAACTGCTCCCCTAGTTCTCAAATACTCCCTTCCTTCCTCCCTGAGTTATCACAAATCCTGCCGAGGGCTTTCCTTTTCCCCTTTCCATTTTCCTACTGATTTCTCAGTTGTAATTCAACTAGGCCTGGAGCTTTGGCAATGTTTAATAGTTATAATTGCCTAATTAAGGTATCAGCTCTGTAGACCAGAAGCCTTCTTTCTCCTCTGTCTTTCCCGTTTTCAGGAGTGTGTTCACCACTTCTGTCAGATYCTCCTTTGAGTATTCATTAGGAGCTGTCTATAAAGATATGAGTAATCTGTCTCTTTATTTTTAAAACTGCTTTGCTTGAAGATACTTCTCCCATTCCTGTCAGGCTACAAGCAGGTGAACAAAAAAACCCCACAGTTACCCAGATAAATTGGTATTACAGAGAGGCAGTGGAAATCTGTCTTTTTCTTTGCTTTTCAGGAAAAATATAAACTGTGTAATAATGGCATGTGTGCAGGAGAGAGAGGAAAGGAGACACTTGGGGACTGAGTGTAACCTGTGGTGATAAGAAGGGGTAGAGATAATTAAAGTTAATTGGCAAGAAATGAAGTCAGATCCTGCCAGGTGAGCGTGTTTAGCCTGTGACAGTCACTGCTGGGTGTTTGCTCTGCCTTTGCTCCAGCCTGGGAGTTCTTTCTCTCCAGTTTTTCCCACTCCTGTCCCATGGGGGACAGAGCASTGGCCAGCAGCTGGGTGGGCTTGGCCAGCCCAGCCCAATCCTTGAGCTCAGGATTAAACARGAGGGGATTGGGAGTGCCAGGGGATGCTGGAGGGACCGTGCCCTGCTCATCCTGCCCTTCCCCTGGGGAGCTGCAGCTCTGGGGCACCCAGTGCACGTGTGGGATGTGTGCTCCTTACCCAGCACCTGGGCTCCATCTCCGGGCCAGAAGGGACCTGGCTGATGTGCACCTGTGCAGGGCAGTGCAGTGTGGAGCTCCTGAGGGTGCTGAATGTATGGGCAGGCAATTAAAATGTTGGTATGGTTGTTATCTTTACGTACAGCCATTGAAAATGATCGTTATAGTCACATAGTTCCTCCTGTTCTTCTCAATTCTTGGAGAGTTATTCAAACTTGACTGCACAAAACTGATCCAAACCAATATTGGAAAAAGTGTTTTAAGCTGAGCTGTCCTAGCTCAGGAGGGGTTTGTCCCTCAGAGTTCTCTTGTAGTGTGCTAGAGAATTAAAACAGTTTCCTTGCAGAGCTGGGGAGGACTTCCTCAGTCTGTGATGAAGCACACAGGGGTTGTGTATCCCAAAGGAAATTCTTGCAGAAYTCCCTGAAAGCCAGTGGCAAAGGCAGGGGAAAGAACTGCCAATCTGCTCCCCTGTACGTTTTGTTTTCTGTCTGTAACTCTTGTATTTGGCTCCAATTTATCTTCACATCCATTCCAGTAAATAYTACATTTCCTTTCAGAGAGGGTGCTTAACATTCCATAGAGGATCTSTACTCTTTTCCTTCTTTTGCCCCTCTACAGATACTTAGATGTTTCCTCAGCAGGAGAAAAAAATGTCATTGAGTCCTGTGTCATTTCACGTGTGAGCCGTGGGTGTGTGACACTGTGCCACCTCCTGCATGACCCTGGTGGAGATAAACTGTGCCAAAATCCCCCTCACATCACTCAGCTCTGGTAACTGTCCAAGCCTCACAGTAACAGTTCCTGGCATGCACAGTGGGTGAGTGTGAGTTTCAGTGTCACATTCAGGACCATTTTTGCAGCAGTGTTGTTTTCTAGCTCCTGGTGTTGTAGTTAAGAKGAGGGAGRGGCAYKSTTTTGGAAACAGGGATGTGGACTGYGTGGAGAAAAACTCTAAACAATGCAAAGAGAATAAAGCTTAGTGGCAAAAAACACAGTGGAATCCAAATTTTCAGGTAGAAATCAGGATTTCTCACACCACAGGGGAATTGGGGAGCTGGGATCCTGTCTCACCCCACAGGG
>CADDXX010000380.1:154103-165503 GCA_902810485.1 Alauda arvensis
CCAGCTCTGGAGCCCAGGCTGAGCAGAGCTGCAGTTTCCCAGGTGGAATTTGCAGCCCCAGCCCTGGARAGCAGAGGTTTGGCTTTGCCAAGGAGTGCTCAGGACATGGGAGATGAGGGCAGAGCTTTGCCAGCAAGTGTTAAAGTGAACAACAAACCCACAGCAACTTCAGCTCTCACATATTTACTGTTTATCTGCCTGAGACCCAGGCAAATTAACAGCAGCCATCTCATTTTTGTTTCTTACAGATTATTCTCCTGTGACTTTTAATTAAAACTTCCCTTAGGCACAGAAGAACCATCAGTGATTTTTTTTTTTTCTTCTGGACTCTCTCAGCTTTAATTACCTTYTAGGATTTGAAATAAGCCTTATGTTTGCACCAGATCATGTTTACTACAGAARGAAGTGGCAAAGGGATCAGCAGGGATATTTACTATAAAATCAAAATTTCACATAAAATATATTTGAAATACAGTCAAGTAAACATTCCCTTCCCCCTCCTAAAAACCCCATGGCCAGGTTTAATATTCTTTCATGTATTTTGGAGTGCATAACTTGTGTTGAATCTCCCATTCCTGCACTATTCAATTTTTACTGGGAATATGATTACATTGAAATGAGACTCCATCGCAGAAATAAGATATTGGATGGGCAGTAGACCAAGGCAAATTTCTGAGCAGTTTGCATAAATGTTTTYCCAACCATAATAGCAGCTCCAGAACTTAAGCAGAAGAGCTAAGCTGTCAGAATGCAATTTCTATTCACTGCTGCTCCAAACACCTTGTTTGCCAGAGAATCATCCCGCTTGTTTTGTGTTTACCTGCAAATAAATTTGATGTAAAAAGAGCTCAGACGGGTATAATGTCACTCCAGCTGGAGAGAGGGCAGGTTTTTAGCCACTAATAGGTGTGTAAATATGGGGCACAATGTATTCAGACACTAYTGGGGCACGTCAGTGCCAGGGAAAGTGGGAGCAGGGGGAGCTGATGGGATGAGCTGCCCAGGACAGCAGCAGGGAGCAGGCAGCGTGGGCTGCAGGGTGAGCACAAGGTGAATAAAACAGTCCTCATCATTTCCTCATCTTGACTGGAGAACTGCTGGCAGGTCTGCTAGAAGCAGTTGAATTGCAGCAGCCTCAGAATAGGGATAAATGTGCAATGCTGAGAAAACAAAACCTTTTTGGGAAGTGTCTGTGGACTGAGGAGAGCCCCCTTATACTTTCCATGGCAATGGGTTCCTTAGCACTCTCTGCAGGTGGGTAGGGACAGCCCAAGGTGTGTTTCATTAATTATATTCATTTAGGGACAGCTCAGGGTGTGTTTTATTAATTATATTCATTTAGGGACATCTCAGGGTGTGTTTTATCAATTATATTCGTTTAGGGACAGCTCAGGGTGTGTTTAATTCCAGGTTTTGGGGTGTGTATATACAGGTACTAAAGTCTCTATGTGTATTTCCAAAGGCACAATCCAGGCTCCTCTCAGCCCATCAGGACAAACTGTGCAGCTGGAGAGGCTCTTTCTCATTTTGCTTTTTTGGATAGAAGAAATTTTGAAGAAATTTCTGAGAGGAATAAGGTCTTCCATTGCCTTATCGAGTTGATGATGTTTTGGTGGCTGCTGTTAATCAGATGATAATGTTACTGTTGGCTTCAGCCTAAGGATTTTATTTCATGTCATTGRCTGGCTGGCTGCTTCATGTGCTTTTCAGACAAACAGGAAACAGGGTTAGAAAAAAAATGAAATTAGCTTTTCTTTCCTTTACTTATTTCTGAGCTGGTACATTTGCCCCAAATCCCCAAATAACAGGCTTAAGTTTTGCTTTTCAGGTATTTTAGCCATTGAGGCAAATCACACYTCTGGATTCAAAAATGGACCTGATTTGAAATTCTCTTTTTCTGCTCCTATATAATGGGCATTCTGCACACAAATTGGTTTTTCACAGATGAATATTCTGTGCATTTAATTTACATTCTGCATATGGCTGTGTGCAGTAGAGCTATTTAGCATAAAAAAAATTCTGAAGAGGAAGAATGGAAGAAATACTTTCTAAACTAATGGCATCAARTTCAGTGGTGTGCTCCTGTTTACCCTTGCTCACAATATAACCAGCCAAGGACATTCATCAACAAGAAAGGCCGTAATTAATTAAGTGAAATATGATGCAATGCACAATTAACATGTGTTACAGCACGTCAGTAGGCTCATGCCAATAAAATAGTAATGTCAGCTAAAGGATTTGACATTTATGGGGATAATAAAATATTGACAGTTAAATTAGGTTTGTTTTGTTGTGAAAGGAACTCTTTGGTTTAAAAACCTACAGCAGATAACATTGGGAGAAGCCATCACCTACAGGCAGCCTGTTCCATGAGAATCCAGTGGGAGTCAGTCAGTGAAATACCTTATGAAACAATCTGCCATTAATTTACTGGGATCTCTCATTGTAGGAAAAATGATCTCTCATATGTAGAATTTTTTTTTTGGTGTTAAACAGTTTCTTCCTTTGTATTTAATCATCTCCTTGAGTTCTTACAAATGTGAATAAAGGGCATCAGCTCAGTCCTGTGCTGTGTTCTTGTCCCCATCCCATTTGTTCTTTTTGGTGTGTGCACATCTCAGTGCTCCCTTCTGGGAGGGARCCTGGGCATGGTGAATTTGGGATTCTGTGTGACACAACAAACTCTGATCCCCACCTTGTTTTTTTCGTGCCAGACAAACTGGAGGCATAAAGGCCATAAATTTGGTGATAGCCTGCAGGAAAGCTTGAAAAGTAGGGCTGCATTTCCTCTGTTCTTAATTGCATTGTGGTTGCTTAAAGGAAAAACATCACATGGAAATCACATTTCTGTCAGAAAATCTTGGACTTGTTATTTCTACAAATAAGCTTAAGATTCATGAAACTGAAAGCAGCAATCTTGCACTTATTAGGGCTGCAAATAACCTTAAGGCTGATGAAAATAAAAGGAGCTGGGCAGTTCAAAAAGGCTTYTTCCCCCTATTTTTCCTCCCTTTTGGTTAGACTGCACTACCAGGGGTACTYTCTGAAGCATTTTTCTATATTAAAGGAGAAACTCACAGGAAAGGCTTTTAAGAATATCCACAGGTGAACAGATGGAGACCCTTCTGTCTTTCTGTACCTCTGTTTCAAGGGAATTTTAGGATGGAATTTYCTAACCACCCATTCTTTGATGCATCAAGATAAATCACAGGCATGTTCCCTTAAAGGTTCTGATGGSAGCTCCAGCCTACCTTGAAATTCTCCCCTGGAATAAATGCTAGGGATTGGGGTCAGGGAATTGATTTGCTGGAGAGCAGTTGATTTCAATTTGAATATTTTGCAATGGTGCTGGGCACCTCTGGTGGCGTGCCTGGAGCAAGCTGATGCTGTTTCCATGGTTTCAGGCTGAGATTTGGGTTACTATGGTGGCAGCCTCTCCTTCTTGCTATGCAGGGGAGTGTGACCTGGGCAAGGTCATGGAGAYTGAAATCCTGCAGGAGGCTGAGCTGGAGCAGCAGAATGAGGCACTGCAGAGAGGAGCTCCCAGGCAGCTGTGCCTGAAGGAGAGACTCGGGTCCTAAACCTGCTTTTTTGGGAAGTGCTGGTTCCGAACCAGGGAATCAGCATTGCCACTGAGGGGCCTGGCAGTTCACTGCAAATCCCAGCCCTTTTGTCCAGCTGGGATCAACACCCAGGCACCAGAGGCATGATCCTGTCTCCCATCCTCTCCCCACAGCAAAACTGGGGTGTCCCCCTTTCCAAATGGGAGGTGGGTTGAGGACACAAACGGTGCCTGGAGTGAGAGCTGTCACCATGACCATGCTATTGTTGCCTTTCTGTTTTCCTTTGTCATTTTCATTGTTCCCAGTGCTAAATGTGGTTTTTTATTTTTTTTAAATGCCTTTTTTTTTGCCCTAAAAGTGAAGCAAGCTGACCTTTCATTTCACTGCAATAAATTAATTCCCTCTATTTTCATAAATTAATTCCCCGTGATTTGTTCGAGCTTGTTTATAAGGCTTGGGTTTTCCTGCCTAACTGTTATATCTTGGTGTCCAGATAAATGGACCCAGTGCTCAGAAACCAAGCAGTTAAAAGGGCTGGCACACTGTTTGTGGGAGCCCTGAGGAGCTCCAGCTGGGAACAGGTGCCACACCTGCAGGGATTGGATCATGGCAAGCCAAAAACTCCCTGAGAGCTTTTCTTCTTAGAGAAAGCAGCAGCAGGCAKAGGAAACCCAGCTGGATCCCAGCACACAGCTCTGGGATTGAGCACTGCTCAGCAAGAAGGAAAAACCCCAAAAGCACAAGTGTTCCTCAGGCCCAAAGAGCCTTGCAGCAAACATTTCCACAGTGGCAGGGGCTCCTCACTGCTTGCTTAATGGCCCAGTGACTGCTGGGTTCTTTCTCATTGTTAAGCATGTTTGGGTTTGGTTTTTCTTCCTTCAAACAGGGATTTTAATTTTGCATCCTGAGATTCAAGTGTGTGAATTCCACTTAAGTCTTCTTCCAGCTCCTTCAATCCTGCTGCAGCATTTGCCTTCTGAGGTTTGATTTTGGCTCTCTCTCTGTAATCTAGAGATAGAGTTACATCAGAGGGCTGCCACGAGGATGATATCACAGCACTCTGATGCCATGGTAATAGATGCACACTCAGTCTCCTATCTCCTGATTGCACCCAGAGARGTGCCAATTTATCTATTTCATCACAGTGAAGCAGCTCTTCCCTCCTGAGTGTACAGTTCTTCTGAGTGTTATTCCCAAGTAATGACATTATCTCTCCAGCTCATACCTGGAGGGGAATTATGTGAAGTRGCAGTGTAGTATAATTATTCCAAAGAAAAGCTGCAGCCCTGACCAAAACAAACARAAAAGCAGCTCAGTTCTGGTTGCACACACGTGCAAACAGGTACAAGAATCAGGRGCACAGCAGTGATTTTCATTACTCTAAATCAGTCTGGCTGGAAGTGATCTCAGTGGCACTTGGGAATGCATTAAGGACATTGCTCCTGAAGGARATTGTGTTACTTGGAATGAAACAAATGTTTAACATTTCTGCTTTCTCTCTCTTGTCTGATCTYGTTTCCTTGCAGACTTGCACCTGCCCTTCTCCCCAGCTTTCTCAGGCTGCTGGGCCACATCTCTTCTTTAGCCTCATKCTGGGTGTTGTCATTGGGAAGTGTGGAAAAGAAACCAAAGAATGCAGGGAAGTGTAGAACTGGAAATCAGCTGCCCCTTTCTGCTKTGGTTCTTGCCAACACAGTGGGCAGGGACAGCATCCTGCCCCAGGATCAAAGGTGTCACTCAAGAAATGGACACTTGTGGAATGATTCTTTGCTTTCAGAATCTTGCTCATCATTCCACTTCACTCTTTGCTTTCCTGTGTGCTAACCCCCTGCTCCTTCTGCATTTTTGGTTTGATATTTGCMTTTTTGATGCCCTGAAAGCCCTGCTCTGAGAAGGGGAGTGTAGAGAGCCCAGACTGAAAGGAGTGAGCATAGCCCTGCCTGTGCTGGGCTGGGCTGGTTTGTTCTGCTGGCACCTCCTGGGTGCAGTCAAACCCTGGAGTTATTTTAGGGGGTCCCCAGCTCTGGGCTGCCCACAGAATTGATTTTGTCTGGGCAGTGTTTGGGGGTTTTTTAAAGGCTCAGCTCACAGCAGGGTTTGGATGTAAAGATGGGGGGAGTGTTGAGAAGCAGCTGTGTGAATGTGAATTTGGTTTTCTCTGAAAAAGGAAGATTATTTCCTGACAAATCAGAGGAATCTATTGCATTGTTAAATGGAAATCTTCATTGTTCTATTTGTTGTCTTGCTTAAATGTAGGAGTTGCCAGATATTTGCTCACCAGGGAGTAGAAAATCGATGACAGAGGTAAATGTGCAATGAATCAAAACCATTCCTGATTGCCAGGCTGGAAGATGATTGTTGTTTTAGTCTTGTCATGATCATTGTTATCTAAAGAGTAACCAGGAATGAAAAAGGCACATATATAAAATAACTATTTTAGTCCTTTTTTTGCCCTCCAGTAAAATTTGAAGAGTTGCTATTCTTTTTTTAACCTAGTAGAATTTAATAACAAGCTAGCAAGTCTAAAAACCAGCAGCTCAGTGAAGAATTACCTGAATTTCAGGAGGATCAGGGTGCAGCAGCACTCAGCAAGCTGACAGCAGCACAGCCCTGACAGGAGAGATGCACCTGAGAGCTGTGCCTTGGTATTCAGGGGGAGAACTTGGCACTAATTTCAATCATTAAGATGAGCTGGCACACAACAAGCTGCAGTCCCAGGGGGGGTCTGAATGTGCCAGCAGTTTATACAGGCTGACCTCAGACTCTCTCRTGTGTAAGCAAGGCAAGGGGCACCATCTGCAGCTGGCCTTTGGAGCTGSTAGGGGTCATGGGGAGCTCAGGGTTGAATTCCAACCACTTATTTATGGAAGAAAAGCAGAGACTTTAAACAGCCACACTTTTAAATGAATGATTCCAGGCTCTGTGCTATGCAAGCAGCCTCCTGCAATCTTGCTCATTTTCAGACATACACGTGATGAAACTGCTGTAAACATCTGAATTGTATCACAAACTTCAGTGTTTCCTGGGTGAGCGGTGCTCAAGGGTGTACACTGAATACTTTCTCATGAACTGAAGTACTATAGCTGCATATTTTACTTTGTATTTCCTGCATTGAAGGGAGGCTTTTTAAAATGTTTTAACACCAAACCATTTCAAATAGCAGGACTGAGGTGGCTATCATTGAAATCCTCATGTTATACACCAAATTATCATGATTTTTAYTAGTATAAAGTGAGAACTTTCTGTAAATTATTCACTTTTTAATGTTTGGGGATTTTTAAAGATGAAAACCCAACAAAATGAGGCACAAAACTTCACAGTTATTGCTGAGACACATTGAGGGACTGATGTGATGCTGCTACAACTGACTGCTGATCATGGAGCTGGAATGAATTTCATTTTTCTCTCTGAGAAGTGTGGCTCCTAACCTTCTGAAAATGTGGGTGAAGTGACCTTCTTCATGCAAAGTATCTATATCATCTACATCTATATCTAATCTACATCATCTATATTTGTATCTAATCTATATCTAAGTTTCTATAGCTGATTTATATGTATCTATATCTAATCTTTATATCTAATCTCTCTATCTATATCTATATAAATAACTAATCTATATCCATCTATATTTATATCAAATCTGTATCCATTTCATCTATATCCATCTATATCTAATCTTTTTCTATCTATATCTAATCTGTATTATCTATATCTGTATCTAACACCTATCTCAGTATCTATAGCTAATCTATATGTATCTATAGCTAATCTTTATCTATATCTAATCTCTCCTCTATATCTATCTATATCTATATAAATAACTAATCTATATCCATCTATATTTATATCAAATCTGTATCCATTTCATCTATATCTATCTGTATCTAATCTTTTTCTATCGATATCTAATCTGTATTATCTATATCTGTATCTACACACACCCCAGAGGGTCACAGGTGAATATAACCTGGCTTTTTCCACATGTACCACAGTGGATGTGGATCCCTTACATTTCTCCTCAAATATCCACTCAGGCTGCTCTGACAGTAAAGGTTAATTGCAGGAAAAGGTGTTCTCCTGGTGTAAACACAGCTCTGCGTTAGTCCCATCTGCTGAGTGTCAGAAAACACTGGAATGCTGTTACAGTCTAAGCTGTATCTTGTAGAGCTAAAAAAACCCTTCCTTGCCTAAAGAGAATACAGAAGTTGACCTTTTAAAATCAATGTTGGAAAAAAAATCTAAACACAAATCATTGCCCTTTTGTAGTGGTGTGGTTTTTAGTCCCTCAGACTGAATTCACCAAAAAGATTTTTAAGGAATTAGAAGGGAATAATATTATTCATCTGTGAGTACCTTCATAAAGTATTTCTTAGCTGTAATTAAATCACCAGTTGGGCTGAAGTCATTGATTTAGCATCTCAGCTAATCCTGGGTGTTCTGTGATAATGGCACTGTGCTATAAGAACTGACATTGCTCACAGGTGTATTGTGAGGTTTGATCATTAGTCAAAAGAGAGAAGAATAAAAACATGGGGAACCTGTCTGCTGGAAACAGGAGCTGAGCTCTGTCAAACCTAGAGTGCTATTTGAAAAGTTAGTAAAGGAAATAATTTAGAGTCTGCTGCCCACAAGAAGAGATGATCTGACTTGTAAAGAACTAACTCAGATTTCATGGCAGTGCAGGCTGACAAGGGGCCTGTGTCCCCACAGAATGCAAACCAAACCTGCAGCTGCCTGAGTTTAAATCTTTCACTCTAAGGATGTTTAATCCTGTCACAGATTGGAAGGGGCCTTGCTGGAAGGGAAAGTCTGTAAGGGAAAGTCACCTCCTGTGCCTGTGCTCCCTCCCACCAGGGGTTGATTTCTTTGTGCTGTTCTCAGAGTCCATGGATTGCTCCTGGACAGCTGCAGCCCTGCCTGCTCTCAAGGCTTTCCATTTGGTACATATCTCCACAGGAATATTTCCTGGTTTTCCTTGTGTGTTTGCACATCTGTGATAACTTTACATCCATTCCTGGAGCCTCCTTTTGGAATGAGCACTTGGCTTGTTGTGCTCGGGTGCTTCTGGAACCTGTCAGGACTGGGAGGGATGGCAGTGCTGGTATTTCCCTTTCAACAAGGAACCACTTACTCATTTCCTTCAATGCTATTTTCATTTCAGCCTTGCCTCTTCCAGCTTGTCAGAAGTGTCACARCTCATGCATTTCTTCTGTTTGTGGATCAGGTACAGCTAAATCTCCCATCAGCAGGCTGATGGATACACCATGGCCATACCAGCACAAGATGTTTAGTTTTCTCCTGCTTGCAGCAGCCCCACTTTGKGACTGCTGCTGTGTGTGGCACAAAGTGCCTGAGTGGTATTTTCAGGAATTTAGGACATAATGTTGTGCATAGTATTTTTTTTCTCAACTCTTTTTTGAGCAAATGTGCAGAACCAMGAGCTCTGGATGCTTCACTGATCTTTGTGTGCCTGGTAGTAAAGAGCTGTAATTTCTCTCGGTGAAATTTTGGCTGTTTGGTGTCTGACTGCAGACCAAGGGCCATCCTAGTTTGGGTCAGAACTGCCAACTGCTTTCAGTGTAGCCACATGCTTTGGTCACATGCCCTCCAAAAATGTTGGTTCTGAAAGTGCCACTTTGGAATTTCTATTTCTGCTGGTTAGGAATTTATATTTCAGACACTGCTGGAAGCAGCAGTCCAAGAGGATCTATTTATAGCTGTCATCACACYCTCTCTTCAAATGGAAAAAATGTGATTCTGTGACATTTTCAGAAAACAATAACAAAAATCACAAATCAGTGGAAGCACTATTTAGCTCAGTGTAATGGATGAATTACAGAGTGGCTAATTTTAGCTCTCCTATTTTTAGGGCAACAAGGCCCTGTAGTATGGTTGGTAACAGCAGAACTTGCTCAGAGCACCAGCTGGTGTTCTATAAATGCAGATCTTGGGGCACACATCCCAAGAACTCTCCAGCTCTGTGAGCACCAGAGAAATTACAGCAACTGCCCCCCAGAGGGTCACAGCATGGAAATCACAGTCTGGTGACAAAGGCATTTCCCTTCTGGGGCCACAGGCTGAGCTCAGGCCTTCACCTGCAAGTGTTTCCCCAAATGGAACCTGGGTTTTGGAGGGCTTGGCAGGTGAATCCTTCCCAGGCATGTCATGATTTGTCCTTCCCCAATGCAGGAATGGTGTGTCCAGGCAGATGTCACAGGTCTGTCCCAGGGCTGCAATGGTGTGTCCTGGCAGGTGTCACAGGTGTGTCCCCAATGCAGGAATGGTGTGTCCTGGCAGGTGTCACAGGTCTGTCCCCAGGGCTGCAATGGTGTGTCCTGGCAGGTGTCACAGGTCTGTCCCCAGGGCTGCAATGGTGTGTCCTGGCAGGTGTCACAGGTCTGTCCCCAGGACAGGAATGGTGTGTCCTGGCAGATGTCACAGGTCTGTCCCCAATGCAGGAATGGTGTGTCCTGGCAGATGTCACAGCTCTGTCCCCAATGCAGCAATGGTGTGTCCTGGCAGATGTCACAGCTCTGTCCCCAATGCAGGAATGGTGTGTCCTGGCAGATGTCACAGCTCTGTCCCCAAAGCTGCAATGGTGTGTCCAGCAGAGGATATTACAGCTCAAAGCTTTGCTTTGTGCTCTCACTGCCTTGACAAAAGAAATGCTTAAGCCTGAGGCAATTGAAGTATATTCATGTGGAATGAAGGGATCTAGACAAATCTAATAAATGCTTATCTGTGTCAGTCCCAGAGYTTCCTGGAAGTTTAGCAGTCACTGTCAGTTATGGATTTAACTTTCTGAAAACTGTGGGGAGTCTTCCTTGACTTTATAAATGTATAAATGTTCCTTAGTTTGTAGAAGCAGTTGTCTGGGGAAATTGGCCCAGCTAAATTGACATTTACCTGTTCACACAGAACAGGATTCTKTGTTCCCTGGGGGCTCTTGCCAAGATTTTTATATGATTATCAGGACAGAAGGATTGCTTTTGCAAATCTCTGGTTCCCATTTTTAAGGGAAGTGGGCAGCTTGGTGGCTTGGCCCTTTTCCTTTGTGAGGCTCAGTTCAGCATTGCAGGGGATTGAGAAGGTGCCCAATGCAGGATCCACCTCTGGAAGCTGAGAGAAACTGGGAACCAGGTGAAAACTCTAAAAAACATCCAATTTCTGCTCTTCTCTTCATGCAAATGTGTGACCAGTCCCTGAGTTACTCCTTGTGATGAATTTGCTGCTGATATCTTCATTGCAGTCACTACAAGGGTATTGTAGCAACTCTCACTTGTAACATCCTATTTACACACAGATTTTTATCTTCACCATTTTAAATCTTTTACTGTTGCACAGGAGCTGCAAAAATAATTATCCTCTACTCAAGATTTCTTTGTTTATCATGCATTCATAGTGTTTGGGAACAAATGAGCATTGCTGGTGTGAAAGGGCTGTTTTCATGTGGGTTGTCAGACTCCCAGCAGCTGAATGAGAAGRAATGTAGATTCTGACAAAAATTAAAGGCATGCATCCATAAAGTTSTACACACCTGTTCTTAGTTTAGCCAACTACTAGGTTAGGTGACAGTAGTAAAAAMTACAATCACATCCTAGTGCAGATGAATGAAAACAAGAAATCTCCCCTCTGTTTGCTCTGTCTTTACCACACTTAAATTTTCTCCCAGAATATGTGGGCTATAATCATGGAGCAGATGAGATCCTGACCATAAAACAYATCCAAAATCCTTCCACCTTTGTTTAAGGGTAGTGTTTAAATCTCCACAGGTTTCACTCTGGCATGTCCTGTTACTGAGCTGTCCTGTTGTGATGGCTGGGGCTGGGACAGGGTT
>CADDXX010000380.1:203152-254230 GCA_902810485.1 Alauda arvensis
TTTGTAAGTCAGTTACTGTGATTTATTATGCCTTCTGCTGTTTCCAGTGCTTTTCTCTCTGGGTTTCTATTTCTTCCTTTTTTCTTTTTTTTTTTTTTTCAGTTAAGTAAATTTGATAAAATATACCATCATGTGACAATAAGAGAACTAAACTGGGAAATAATTCACAGTGCAGTATTGATAAATGCCTGGTGCAGTAATAGCAATATGTCATCAATCACCTGGGCTCCTGTTTGATGGCATCATATAACCTAATTCAGGATGAACGTCCTCTGCTTTCACCTTGGTTGTATTTGCAGCTTACTCTAGAGGAAAGTAATAATCCTTCATTAACTGGTAGGTGTGAAACATTCTCTATCAGGAGGGTAGAGGAGGAGGCAAATGAAAATTGGTTYCAGAATGTGTCCTGAGTCAAAAATCCGTCTCTTTCTGCAGACTCATAAACTGCATAAATTATTATTATTGTGCATTTTGAAGGGTGGGGAAGTGAATGGATCTTTGTGTTTTGCAGCTCTGCTCTGTTTCCCTTTGTTGCTTYTCTCCATCTGTATTCAAATGTACATATAAAAGATTCAAGGACACATCAAGTCTTTGATCCTGCTACAGCTTTAATTCTTRAGAGCCAATGTCTGGAGTCTTATGACTGTGCTTTACATTATGCATTAAGGTACTTGTAATTAGGAGCTTGTGGTAATGACCCATTCTCAGGCAAAGTAGTGCTGTTCCTTGTTTTCCATTAACTGCATTGAGGGTTTATTTGCTGAAAATTGACTTTAATTTGATTAGCAGGAATTGTGAAACATTTGCAACACAAGGTATATTAGCATAGCACTTTGTTTGTAATGAGAGCCAAAAAGCAGTTAGGGGAAGAGCTAATTACTGAAGATTTCCCTTTTAATAAGGAAGGTCTTGCTAAATTTTAGTACTCTGCTCTCAAAATCCCTTCAGCTTTAACTGGTGGCTAAAAGRAAAACAAAATGCTCTGCAAAAGTTCTGCAGATGTTTTCTGAAAGTCAGCGTTGGGAAAGTCCAATAATTTCCTAAAGAAAGAATTCATTTAACCTGAAARCTGGGCAGCAGGGTTTTCCATGTCCTTGTTGATGTGATAGTGGTGGGTGTTTGCTACAGAGCAAAGATTTAATGGTGCCCAGGAGGGATCCCTCACCTCTTTCCTTCCCCCCAGCCAGGGTGGTTTGCTCAGAACCAAAAACATGTTCTCTGCTCACCTGACTGGAAGCTCTGGGAAAGCCCATCCCCAAACCCCATGAAAACACTACTAATAACTCACTGGAAAGGTTTCCCCACAGTTTTTAACTAAGGAGCAGTGGTTTTGTCCTGTGTTTAGAGTAACTTTCTGTCTGCCTGGGTTGCCCAGAGTGTTCAGACTGCTCCTGCTCAAGGGGGAGCAGGATGATGAAGCATCCCTTTATCCTGATAAAGGCATGGCAATTTCATTGTCTCCAACAAGCTCCTCTCTGCCCATCTGTGAGTTCCTTGGAAGGAGCCATTGCCTTGTTCAGGGTCTTGTGAAAGACCAGGTGAAACATTTTCAGTCCAATGAGAGTCAACAAGCAGGTCCCAGGTCAGTAAAGGATACCTTAGTACCAGAGATCATTTAAACCTTTATAAACCTTTATAAAGTTTAAATCAAATAACTTATTGGCAAAATCAAATCCGTGGGGTTCAGAAGGAAGATGCAGATAATTTGTGCATGCATCAAAGTGTTTTATCCTTCAAGTTTTCCTTCTCCAGAACAGGCACTCATCTCTTCTGGAAATCCTTTTCACTYTTSTACCCTTAATTCTGTGCTCCTGCCMTTTGCATGACCTGACAATCAGAGGTAACTGTGCTCCTTAGGCAGGGCTCTTCCCATCCTGGAGGTGTTCCAAGGTAAAGGAGCCACTTCATTAAATACACAGTGCCTTTTCTTCTCCAGTCCTCTCTGCCTGCTCCAAACCAAACATTCTGCTCAGCTCTGGCCTCTTCTTTATTCCTTTAGGTTCAAGCYAATTCACTTTAGCTGTGGTGATGATGTGAGCAAACCACCACATTTTCTGTCCAAGGGGGATGCAGTTGAGGTGACAGCTGACTGGAACCTAAAGCTGGGGGTGTTTCTGCACACCCTGAGAACCCCAGCAATGTTTGGAGCAGGTGATGGCAGTTCAGCTGCGTGCTGCTGGAAATCCACACCCAAATATTCCCTGCTTTTCCAGGAATCCTCTTTTGTTTCTGCTCAAAACAAATTCAGGTTCTGAGAGCTGGTGCTCCGTTACTAAATTTAGCCTGAARTTGTGGTTGATGGAAATTATTAATGTAATTTTATTAGTAACTAATTAGTTGTGCTAAGTAAGTTTTCCTAATAAYAACTTGCTTTATATTTCCTTGTTTGGAGTTTTGGTGTTTAGTAACATTCCTTTATTAACTCTGTTTAYATTACCTTATTTTTCCCCTTTTTTTAGCAGTGGTTACTTTGCTCAGCCTTCTGCCAGATTCTTTTTTGTCTTTTGCTTAATTATCCTGCTTTGAGTGGATAGAAATTGCAATTACAGTTAGCCAAATATGAAAAATACATCTCCACTCATCTTCTAACTTTAGTATTTGCATGAAGTTTTGAACAAATTTAATCAGAGTTCATTTGCACCTGCTTTGTGTTTGCTTTTCCCAAATACTCTGGCAGATGGGTTTATTGGTATTCAATAAGCATGCTGGCATCAAGTTTTCAACAAATACTTCAGAATATTTRCAGAAAAAGAAATTTTAACTTTGATTATCCATAGGGGGCTGTTAATAGCACTTATTTTATGGTGAGGCAGAGTTATGTAACTGTATTTTCCCAAGACTGCTCCCAAACAAACTCCAACTCAGCTAAAGAATTAATCACAGAAACATTGAGAGCTTTGTTTCAGTGACTCAGRGAGGTTGCAATGCCTCTTGCATCTTGCTGCTGCTTTTCCCTGCAATGCCCAGCTAACAAAAACTGGGTTTGGACTTATTTCATCCCCTTCATGAGGAAAGCACATCAACCCCACAGCTGGAGTTCCAGCACAGTCCTGCCTTGATGATTGTTTGTAATTGGTGTATTTGCCACACAAGCTGTGGTCTGCACAGCTGAGCATTCACTGCCAAGCAAATGCAAACAGAGCAGGGTGATGAGCAAATCAGGAGAGTTTGGGCTTGGGAATTCTTCTCTCTCCTTCCCTCCACGGTGAGTGCTGCATTTACCCACTGCTCCTGTGGGAGGGCAGTGCCAGGGTATGGCCCAGGTGTGGGTGCTGTGTGAGTGCCCAGGGGGGCATGGCCCAGGTATGGGTGCTGTGAGTGCCCAGGGCATGGCCCAGGTGTGGGTGCTGTGAGTGCTCAGGGCAGGTGCCAGGTGTGGGTGCTGTGAGTGCTCAGGGCAGGTCTCACCCCCTCCCTGCCCCTCACTGGTGATTTATTGCTGCAGAGTCCAGCAGTAGGGCCATGGGGAGCTGCAGGGACATTCCCTGGGGCACATCAGCACCACCCCCAGGAAGGATGGCATTAACCCCCTCCTCTCCTGCAGGTCCCTCCTGTGGTGTTGTCTCAGTTGTGCCAAACCACAGCCCTCAGTCAGCAAGGGAGAGCAGTCTGGACTCTGCCTTAGGAGTGACTTGTCCTGCCAGGCTGTGCCCACTGGGCCTTTCCCTCTCTCATCTGGRGTGTTTAGGAAAGCAAAGTGCAGGATTTCAGTGGGTATTTGTGTCTCAGTCTCCTTGCCTCATGACTGGTGGAGAACTTTTGGTCTGTTGATTGCTGTAGTTTCCCTTTACTGTTATTTGTTATACTATGGTGGGGTTGTGCTGAAATCTGGTATTTTCAGTGYCTTGGGTTTGGTTTCCCAGTCTTTTTCTTGTTGATGCTGCCACAGTTCACACTGAAATTAATGTAAGTTTTCTTTTTTCCCAGGGTGTTTACAGACTACTCCAAATGTAGCCCAGCAGGATTCTGGTCTGAACTGAAATTAACTGTCATACATAGGATTTGTTTATCTCTTCACATCCTTCTGTCACAGATGTTTGTCCTTTGGCTTGTTCCTTTTTCTAATTATTTTTTGATTATATTTTGAAACACCTTCTGTCTAACCAATTTCTCCCCAAATCAAACAGTGCATTTATTTCCCCTTCACCTACAGTGATTCCCCCAAACTGAATGTTATTTACTTCTGCTGCAAAGTGACCTTTGGATGAATCTCTTTCAGATAGGAGTTGCATTTTGATGCTCTGCTGTTGCTTATCCTTCCTGAGTTATCAATGCACATGTGTTGTGCTGTGTGTTGTTCCCAGTGTAAGGTGAGGAGGGTACAGCTCATTTTCCATGTTCATGCCCCAAAACTTCTTTCTGGGGTCACCACTAAGTCACAGGTAGATGATTGAAAATTCAGAGCAGCACAAACAGAGCAACCCTGACCAAAACAATGTGACAGGCCACCAGCAGCTCCCAGAGCATATCATTTCCTTATTTCCCAGCCTGGCTGTGGAAAGCAAATGCATGAAAATATATGGATTTCCCCAAATGACATCTCAGACAGGCATGGAAGGAAACCAGAATTGGGCTGCTGGAGCTGTTTGCAACTTGAGCTGGTGTGTGAGCAGAGTGTGCGTGCTGCAGGCAGTGCTGAGGCACAGCTGGCAGGGTGTGTGCTGCAGGATGCTCTGCACTGCTGCTCCACAGCCTGCCCATCAGCAGGGCTGCAGGCACAGACAGACAGACAGACACTGGGAGCTGCAGAGGGCACCGGGGCAGAGCCTGTTGAAGGAAAAGGCCAGTGTACAGTGGGTTACACGGTGTGTGTGTGTGTGCAGGTTTGCTGCACCTGCTCGTGCTGAGCTCTGGGCAGCCTCTCCCTGCACAGCCAGGGGAGAGGGATGGACAGGAGCACAGAGTGTGCAGGAGCAGCACAGGCACCTCTGCACAGCCRTTCTAGATAGGAGCTGTGTGACAACTCATCGATATGCAAGTGCAACTGCTGCAAACGGCGTGAACTCCACAGACAAAAGGAAGATAATCTGACAGCGTTAAGCACAAAGCTCATCCCGGGCTGATGGCAGAGAGAAGCACTTTGATTCCTCAGCTGTCTGAGCTGTTCAGAGCAGTGTGTAACTTCCCTGCCGGGTTCCAGGCGCTCTGCTGGGTTGCAGGAGCTGATTTGCCTCCTCACACACACTCAGGTATCTCAGGCCAGAGCTGCTGAGCAAACCAAGAGGTCACTGTGGCTTCAGCACTGATGCCATTGGTGACCCATGTGGGGTAAACAACTCCTGCCTGCAGCTCAGCCACCAGCTGGGTCTCCTCTTGCTCTGGGGATGCTCTGGGATGCTCTGATTGCTCTCTGAATTGGTTATGTGAAATSAGCTGGGTCTGAGAGGGGAAAGCCAATAACACACTGTAGGGGAGGTGCTCGAGTCCTTTTAGGGATGGACAAGGTGGGACCTTGAATATCCTGTGGTTTTGCTTTGGATGACGTTAAAAAAATTGAGAGTTGAATTCAAGCAGGTTTGTGTTTCAAGACAAATTAATATGTAATCAATGGAATTGTTCAGGCAATCAAAGCTTATGCCCACAAYATTTAAATCACAATTACAATAGGGAAGTTTTCTGATAAGCACAATTAAGATAATTTCTTTTTCTGTCACTTCGTTCTTCTAAATTAACATTTTTTTTTCTCCATTTGCATTTGGAATTAAGTCTGTTAGCATCATTTATGTAGACATTGTTTTGGTAGTGATGAAAGTTTTCTGATTTTTTCATCCCTTTATTATGAACTTTCTCACAAGGTTTCCACTGGCAAGTGAAACCATGTGAAGTGTGAGAACAGGGGAATAATAGGGGAAAATACAGCTTCCTCCCTTTCCAGCAACAGGATAATGGCTAGCAGGGATCCTCTCCTTGAAAGGAGAAATGGAGTATGTCTCTTCACAAGTAAGAATATAAAAAAATCAATAAGACATGTTTCCTGCTAGTCAGACTTCCCTAGTATCCTTTCCAGTGGGGAAATTAGGGAAAATGTTTTAATTATTTTCAATTCTCCTTGCACAAGAAAAACAACTGTGGATAAAAATGTGAAGTGTTTCTCTGACAATTGGTTTTCTGTAGTGTACACAGCAGTAAAAATAGCTTAATTGTGTAATACTTTCCAGGAAATACATCTTTCAAATCTCCTAGGTAGAGAGGGATGGGATTTTTTTTTTTTAACTGAAAAGCTGGAATTTGTATTAGGCTCTAAATGCAGACAGAATTTCAATTGAATCAGTTTCTTGCAGAAGTTTTGTCTCACATTTCTCTATAGAAAATTCTCAGTTATAGAATTCAGAGGATGCCTCACCTCTTGTGCTCTCCCTTGCCRTGTTTAAGGGTGTGACATTAATTTTGCCTGCAGTTTTTAGTATGAATTAAAGCCTGATTTTTGCTGTGTGTCCCAGGTTCTTGCTGTACCTCTGTTATCTGCCACTTGTTGTCTTTGGAACATCAGCAACAGCGAGTTTGCCCTTGGAGTGGGATGGGAGAGTCTGGAGTCTCAAACTCAGGGGAGTACAGACAGACCCAGGGCTAACTCACACAAATATTGACTGAAAGGCTCCCAGCTTTGTGCATGGGCTGAACTCAGGATCAGTCACTCCAAATTGAACTTAGAATTGCAACATACACTTTGCCCTGAGGTGGAAAAACAGACTCCTTGCTTTCTTCACATGGATTCAAGATACTGGCATCTCAGGTTTTGGTTTTTTTTTGGGGTTTTTTTTTTTTTTTTTTTTTCAAATAGAAAACACAAATCTCAAAAACTAAGACTAGACATGATAATTGATTGCCTTGAGTAACCTTTTTAGCTTGACTGGATCTCCTGTAGTTTCTTGCTGGCTTTGGTTTTAGCATCTCTGTCAGGGTCCTTACCAGACCTTCTGAAGAYCTGACTGTGTGAAGATCTGTTATAAAAATTTACCTCCTGACTGTTGCTGTAATTATCTGATTTATAATTTAGGGTTCCACAGGAGGCTGGGGGCCATCAGGTTTACGAAAAGAAATACCAGGTACAATTTCCCCTTGCTTACACAAAACCCTGGGTTTTTCCCTTCTGCAGCTGATCAGTTGTCTTGCATTGACCCTTCAGAGATCTGGAGCTGGCACAGAGTGCAGAACTCCTTCCTCCTCTGCCCCTCTCGTGCTGTAGCTCTGAAAGCTCTTTCCCAGTCACCATCCAGTGTGCCAAAGCACAAACCAGTGACATTGCAGGGAATGCTGAAACACTGCTTGTGTATTCACAGCTGCCACTTCAGATCTGAGACATTCMCCTCTGACAAGTTAATACCAAGGTTTTAAAGGCTGGGGCGCCTCCATCCTTGGCAAGAAATACTTTTACATTATTCCATTTATTATCAAGGTGTTACTGAGTCACAGGATAATTGGTGTGAAAACAACAACAACTTGTCTGAAACAGCATTGTTTAGGTTGGGATTTTTCTGTGTGTCTGAGGAGGCTGAGGGTTGCTCTTCCACCAGCATTTTATGCAACAAAAATATATCTTTTTTTCTGTTTTGTTTTGTTTTTTATTATAGACTTCTAGGGGAAATAGTATAAGCAGTAGAACTGCTGAAATGTGAGAAAAGCCATGGTACCAGCACTCCTGGAATGGCAGAAGCTGCCTCATTCTGCAATTACTCCTGATGAGCTGATGAACATTGTAGAGTAATTTATGGAAAATGTAGGTTTAAATGTATTTTTWAAATTCCTTTAGAATTAGTAACTGTATGAAAGACCTTTGAGAATTAATCCAGATTTTCCATGTCAGAACTCAAAAAGGCATTTGAAGKGTTTGAACTGTTAACATTCAGTAACTGACTTTTCTTCAGAATGTRTCCAAAGGAAAGGACTAATTTAATTAAAGACTGTGTTAATAATTACACTTGCAAATTTGATTAATTACAGAAAACAACCCCAGCAGGTCTGGGTAGGCTCAGGTTGGTGCAGGGGCTGGGCTGAGGAAGGAGAGGTTTGCAGAAGGCTCTGTCCTCCTTTCTGCAGAGGGAATCTGTCACTTTTTATGTTTTCCATAGCCCAGCAAGAACCTCTCAATGTTACCTACAAGAACTGGGTGTTATGGCTTCAATGAAGGACAATCTTGTGTGAGATTCTTTTGGTTACATTTCAAAGATTTATTCARACTATATGAGGTTTTCTAGGAATGAAACAGAAAAGATGATTTTTTTCCAGGCCCTGGTTCAATAAAGCCCAGAGGCTTAAACATGTGAGCCTTGACTGGACCTGAGCACAGAAACGAAATCTTAACATAATCTTTAGGCATGTTCTTGTGACTTGGCTGAAGAATGGCTTCAGAGAGATAATTAAAGAGACTTTTCATGAGTTAAGTGAAATCTCCTGCACAGAACTGGCATGAGGTTCGTGTGTGAGGTTCCTATTGCCTGGCAAGAACCTGTCCCCAAAATGTTACAGAATAAATACAGAATAGGAGAATGCTCCCCAGAGTTATTCAATGTGTATTCTGGTTGTGAGCTTCATAATGAAGATATTTGTCTGTCCATTAGCTGATATTTCCAGTTTCCCAGGAAGTTCTGCAGGATGTTCAGGGCAGAAAGGAGYCTTTGTCACATCCCATGATCGTGGAGTGTCTGAAGTAACCTTTCTTCAAACAGCATTACTGAGGGTCAGCAAAGTTCAAGGATTCTTCAGATCAATCTCTTTCTGTTCATGTGCAAGAGAAATTTAGGACAGAGCTTATTGTCGTGAATAAGAAATATTCTTGGAATCTAAGCTGCCAGAATCTCCAAAGTGCACGCTGTAAACATTTCACTGCCTCAGTGACAGCTAAGTGAGGATGCCTTGCTCATTATCCATAAAGAATATGTGGCACAGATGAGCCCAGAATGTAAATTTCTAAGGAAATGGAGAAAAATAGAATTCATTTTTCATGCAGAAATGTGAGATTTTTTTTTTTCTTTTTCATGCTGAAAGGTTCATGGAAAATTAATTAGGAGAAATCTAACAAATATGGTGTGTTGGTAATGCTGTAAAAGTACTTTTCAGCGCTGGAGGAAATAAGGGAGGCTGCAATCATTGAGGTTAAATGGACAATGGGAGGTGCAAATGGGCCCTCAGTAGTAACTGCTCATTAAAGAAATGGCAGAAATTAGCAGAAATGTAAAGAGGGATATATATGAGTTTACTGCAGTGTGGAATGAAATGCAATAACTGAGTGAGAATCCACCAGAGCTTCTGAAGATTTGTTAGCATTTTGCAATTCTCTTTGTGAAGGGAGAGGAGATGCACTCAGYGCCTCTCTGTGAGCACTGTCACAGCTCCAGCCTGTGTGCACTTACCAAACTACAGCCATTTCAGTGACACATCCCATTTCCCTGAGAGGTGAGGGATTTGCTGCAGTGCAGGGAGCAGCCCCTTTGTTTCCTGCCAGGTGAGCTGGGGCAGGCASGATTTAAGTGTCCCAAAACAAGGAGAGGCTGCTTGGCATCGCTGGAGTCGTATCCATTATTTACAGTTACTATGCTGTGAGGGTATTTGCAGCAATGTCACACTAACCTCCATGAATTCTTGATTGAGAAATAAAAAATTAACAATATGAACTGATGGGAACGCTGGTGGATAGAGACAAGTGGTTTTAGAGCAAGCACAGTGCAGTGCTGGTAACACAAACACAGCCCCARCATCCCAGAGCAGCATTTAGGGCTGCACAACTTCCACAGGATTCACTCCGTGCCACACAGCTGGGACTGGAGAGGACGTGGCTTTCCCCTGCCATTTCTAGATCTGCTGTGTTGTCTGAACTTCCCTCAGCCATGGAAACAAGATCCAGAGCAGTGTTTGTGCTGCAGTTTCCCTCTAGCAGGTGTTGTCTGGTTGTCCTTTGGAGCTGTGGTCCCCTGTGCCCCCTCCCCTCGCAGGCAAGGGGTTGTTTCCCTGAGCCTGGCTCTGGGCTGGGGCTGTTTCCCTGAGCCTGGCTCTGGGCTGGGGCTGTTTCCCTGAGCCTGGCTCTGGGCTGGGGCTCCTGAGGAGATCAGGGCCCTGCAGGGCTCACAAACAGCCTGCAGCCAGGGAAAGCACAGCCCAGGTGACAGCCTCACTTGGTTAGCCCGGGGAATAATGGTGATGRTTATTCAGAGGTACAGGAGTGAAAAGCAGAACTCTTGTGTGGTTTGTTTSTTAGGAACAGCTGGAGCAGGAATTGTTTGGATGCCAAGGCTTGTGCTGAGCATCACCAGTTTGAGGAACTCTTTGTGCTGSACTGGGGGCCTCAGCCTGGGCTGCTCTCACACAGGGCTGGAAACATCACCTGGAAACTTCTCTCTCATTTAAAGCAGTCACCTCCCTCAGAACTAAGGAAATTCGGGGTATAAAATGGAGCCAGCCTGGGATGGAGCTCACAAGTTCCATACAGAGCAAAGCACAGTGTGCTTCCCACAGCAGTGCTCAGCTCTGTGCTCCTGACCCACCCTGGCTCCAGTTTGGTGCCTTATGTGGGGCTCCAGTGATGCTTCTGTGTTCTTCTTATTTCAAAACAGCAACTTCCTCTAAAATCTCCTTTAAGTGGGACTGAACTTACTTTTATTTTATACTGACATGAATTCTCTCTCCAGATCTGGTTGGTGGTGGTTTTTTATCCTGAGCTGATGGAGCCCTGTCATGTTCTCTTGGTCTGAGCAGAAGGACCTGGCTCAGGTTCATRAGCAGGAGAGCTTTCATCTGCTTTGGAAAGGGTTTTCAACAAAACCTGCATTGGTATTAGAGCCTTCTGATCAGGAGTGTTTAAGGGGTACATTGTAATTGGAAAGCATTTGCATGGACTTCTTAATTATTTTTGATCATTCACTGTACATAAATCCTGGAGTAGAGAGCTTAAAGAAAAGCTGATTTATTTTTGAATATTTTTTTTGCACAGGGAAGATTCCAAAAGACAAAGCTATTTCTGCAGGACCCTTGAGGGACACCACTTGTTACTGCATTTTATTACATCGCTTACATTTAAATTCTGGAATGTGCACAATATTATCTGTACACGATCCTGCTTTTTAACCACACCTTTCATGTCASAGGATTCTCTCCTGAAAAGAATAGGTGTTGCTTATTGACAGTTTCTGCTTCCTAATTTAAGGCTTTCAGTAGTGCCCACCTTTAAAGTATTTTACATAATTCATTGCACTATTTTCTTCCTGCCCTAGGAAATGATAAGCATCTCTTGCTGTGATCTTTCACTCCAAGGATTAAGGCTCTTTTCATATTCATAACTGTGAGGAGCTGTGATAGCTGGTGTGTCAGGGAGCTCAGGTGATGGTCAGGAGGGGCAGGGAGGCACTCAGGGGCTCCTGCAGCACTGCTGGGGGAGGATTTCCAGGGGACATTGCACAGCTGTGTGTCCCAGCTCACAGGGATGCAGGTCTTCAGAATTAGACACAGCCAGGACACAGGTTTAAACCTCCTAATGAGGAGAAATCAGGAGTGAAGGATTTGAATAGCTTACACCTGCGTTGGAGACTGTGATCCATCTCTGATTTTGTATGCCCATCAGCACTGAATGAACAACAGCTGTAGCTTAGAAACAGCTGAGACTTTCTCTTAGGAAATGCTTCTGCTAAGGGCTTTTTACAGCCCTGTCACAGTTTAAATGGACTTTCAAGCTGTGCTGGTGTTAAATCCCTGTTTGGGGCTGGGGTGATGGAAGAATTGCTATCCACTCCCAGCTACAGTGACTGTTGTGTTGTCAGAAGTTCTGTATTTTAAAATATGACTCAAAATTTTGAATTTTCTGACACATGGCACTTATGTARCTAACTCTTAGGGCACTGATGCCTTTTGTGAAATTCATTTTACAGTAATAGCCCTCAAATATTGTAAAATTCCTTTAAAGAAAGTACTTTAGGTAGTTAAAACTGAACAATACCGACCACAAATCTTAAACTTCCCCACAGGCAAAGGGGCTGTGCATTGCTTTATCCTGGTGAAGTATCTCTCTGCTCTCATCCTGCTSATCTCTTCCCCTTTTTAATGCTTTAAATGTGTTTCTGCTATGAGGTTATTAAYWAAAAAGTGGTTTTTKGAGYTTAGATMTCAAACTAYCCCAGTTCTGCTCCCTCCCAGTCATGAGGCTGCTGCTTTCCCTGCTGACTGGAATTTTTGGGAATGGTGGTGCCTTGCTCCTGTGCAGTTCACCACAAGAATCTCACACCAGGTTAACAGCTGTGGATGTGCACCCTCAGCTCTGAGTCCTCCCAGCAAAAAGATGGAAAAATACTTGATTATTTCTGCCTCGGTGTGAGAGACCAACCTGAACTGGAGATACACACTCAAGCTGTGAATGTCAGGGATAAACAGGCAGCTCACAAATGGCATTGAAAACTGTCTGTGCTGCTGAGAGGAAAAAAGATTTGGTTTCTTATTGTTCTGCTGGCTTCGGGTTGATTTTTAAAGAAGAGAAAAGTGCCGTGTTTTGATGAGGAYTATACAGAGCAATGGCTTTGGAAAGTGCAGGAGCTCTTTTCTTCCAGTGTTTGCCTTTTAGACTGAATTTCTTAGCCTGGGCTGTGGCTGGTTTTGCTCAGCTGATGCAGTGCCAAGCAGGAGCAGCTCTGTCCTCGTGGCATTAATGTGTCAACATCTGCTCGCTACAGCAGAGGGACCACGACCTTGCTGTATCATCATTAATTTCCCAAAACAAACCAGCCAGAACTAGTGCTGGTAGGAACAATTTGAAGAACAGCAGCATATACTCAAACTTGGTTAGWCYTTGACATTGATGGAGGGGTTGTTGCTTTTGTGACCAAAACTCATCAGGCCCAYRAAGGCAGGGCCTTGCTTTGCCCAGGGGCTGTGGACACGCTGGTCCCACCTGGAGACTCACCCCTGGGAAGGGTGGGAATGGGCACCCTGAGGCTGAGGGGGCCTTGGCTGACTTTCACAGGCTGCATTTGAATCAGAACTCATGGGAGAGCTGGCAAAGAGCTCCTTCTTCATTGCTGTGCCTCACTGCCTCGGGGCACAGATGGAGAAATGCTGGAGGAGGAACGTGTGCCCCTGGGATGTGGGGATCTGTGTTTGTGCCAGGCCAGACCTTGGCTCCTGGCAGCTGGGGGCAACAGAGCCCTGCCTGTGCCTTCACTTCACCTGACCACACTTTGTGCTGCTTCCCATGGCTGTCCCTCAAAGCCACCCTGGCTCCAGACAGCCCTGAGAGCGGGGAGCATGCCATGCTGCATCAGGGGATGTTGTGTTCTGAGAAAGGTTCRTTTGGGAGGGATCTCTGCTGCTCAGAGCAGCYRGGAGGGCTGAGGGGCCACTGCTGCCCATGGCTGGTGGCCCTGGGGGTGGCTGCTGGGGATGAAGCACCCTGGGCCAGCACCCTGGGCCACTCTGGCTGCCCAGCTCCTGCAGGGGCTGCCCTGGCTGCTCCTCACACCTGTGAGACTCCGAGCTGCCCTAAGCACAGGGCAGAAAGAACCCCTTTGTGCATGAAAACTCCTTCCACAAAGGGGTTTAAATGAAGGTGAATCCTCCCTTAGCCTTGGGTTTGGCAACAATTTAAATGTAAGGCAGTTTTAGAGATGAAATTGAAGGCTTTGTCCCACAAGCTCTAATGGTGGCAAATAAAATATATTTGTATAAAAATGATTTATTTATTAAGACAAATKAACAGACAAWAGAAAACAGATGGAATATCTTMATCAGAATTACTYCCTAYACTGCATAAAACTTAAAAAAATATAGTTGATCATTGTGGTAAGGATAGATAAAGCCAGCGTGGTGAGACAACTGGAATTTGCACAGAAGGTAATCATGCAGCCAATGCATTGCAGCTGTGCTAATTAACCCAGATTGGGAACAGCCCTGCSCTCCCAGCTCTGGGGGTGATAAAGAGTGAGCAGCTGGGAGGGGCTCAGKTGCTGTTGGTGGCAGATGGAGTCTGCTGCCTTGCTGTGAGGCGCCAGGGGCAGGAGGTCCTGCAAGGGACAAGTAAAGTCAGACTTTGTGACAGGGACAGGATAGGATTGGATTGGATTGGATTGAGCCTGAACTGGGAGAAGGAAGGGAGAAGGAGAACTGGCTGCTGGCATGAATAGACAGACCCTGAGAGCTGCTTGGAGCTGCCCCTGGGAAATAAGGTAGAGACTGTTAAATAACAAGGTGTTGGTGTGTGAAGCCTTCTGATAAGTATGAAAGGCTTATAAATAATGAAGTCCTGATACTTGAGCTCTCTAGAAGTTTTTAATGAAGCACTTTGTGTGTTTTGACTGTCTCGACTRCCWTRGRTTATAACATCATAAAACAGTRCATGRTATAAKGGTACTTATATTAAAGCTGGCTAAAGAAATGGTATTGATTAGGAGCTGGATGTAGCTTATCACCAAAATAATGATAATGTACAGATTCCTTCYTTAACCCCAGGGTARTAACCATGGAGTAGGCRTCCCTACTCATGGGAGAAAGTCCACACACTTCCAGAAAAACATGTGGATGATTTCTACTTTGTAAACGTTTGGTGTGGTTTTTGTGGTTGCACAGTGGATGGCTGTCAGTCAGAAATCCAGCTCACCTTATCAGATGTCCCTTCAAACCAAGATGTTYATTGGCACTTGGGAGATGCCAGCCCAGTGCTAACCCCGTGGCACCAAAGTAACTCCCAATGAAACAGTTTTGTCCTGTTTGAGTTATCTGAGTGGCTAACAAGCAACAGATGAGATTTTATGGGATGTCCTGCTACTCCTGTCGATGGTGGTGGCTGCTGGCAGCACCACCTCCGTGTTGATGCCTTAGGGTTGAGCTTTTCTGTTTTCCATATCCTGTACTGCTTTAGTGTATAACTCTGAAACYCCATGCCCTGTCAGCTGCTGCTCTCCTGCTTTGCTCAGGACAGCAATTCCTCTCTGGGCCTGGAACTCAAGGACACCTCACTGTCCCAGGCCCTGAAAATGTGAACAACACTGAATTGGGGGGGAAACTTGGAGTAAATCACTTCATTACCTGGAGCTGTAACTGCAGGATTAATTCCTCATATGTAAATGGACCAAATTTATAATTGTGTGAAAAACTCCTCACCATTGTCCATCTGGGGTGCAGCCCCTGGCAGGCTCTGACTGCCCAAGGTGTGCCTGTGGAAGGCCTTTAACAAATACCTGCTTTTACTCGTAATATTGTTTAATAGATGTCCAGCCTCTGCTCTGGGCAGCTGCTCCAAGGCCTCAACAGAGACAGGTTTATTTCTCATGCAATGTAGCAAACCATTGTGTAATGCAAGAAAAGGGCAAAAAAAACCCCTAAATGCAAATTCAATTACCTTCGTTAAGCTGCAGTGTGCTGCCCAAATCTGCAGCAGCCCTCCCAGGGAGTGCTGTTGGAATTAGGAATGGTGAYAGTGGAGAGAACCAGGAATGTCCAAGGAGTGCTGGGACCCAGCAGAAGTGGGARTGGAGAGAATCTGAGATTATTTGTTGGTTTTTTTTTCCTTGCTAAATTAAGCAGGCAGCATTAATGTCCTTTTTTATTTTTTTCAACCAGAATTTATGGAAAAGCTGTAGTGGCTCAACAGTTTACTTGAAAATGSTTTGTTCACCTTGAATTTCTGATTTAGTTTATTGCAATTGCATTCTGGATCATGAGCTTCTACCGTCTAATAAATGTGAAATCCTACCTTTGTTGACTTCTAGAAATTGCCAAGATTATCACAGGCAGCAGGGCAGCAGTGCATGTGGATATTTTGCTAAAGTAGGTTGAGGTTACTTTTAAAAGGACAACAAACAAAGACTATGCATTTTATTGCACACAAAACCTGTATATTTTTTGCAGTTAACTTATTATGTATTGATGTTTTCTCTCGTTACCTTATTATAGGAGTAATGGAATTTATTCCCTGTATTAAAGAGGAGCCATTTGGCARGTTCTGTGCAGCTCAGGTTGCTTTGTGAAAGTGAGCTCTGATTGAAAAGAGAAAACCATGTTATTTTCCAACTGCTTTGTACCAGGCACACAAATACACAGACTCTTTCATGAAAATCATTGTATCAGTTAGAACAAGTGTTTCAGGGATTGTTTTCCTTTTATTTATTTAGTTTGCAGAGTTTATTCAGGTTACACCACGGACATTTTTGAGAAGATGACATTATCACTGAGACTTCTTCTATTAAGTGAACTATCCATGATAACTGCTCCACATTCTGCAGACTGATTTATGGAGCACATTTAGCTTAAAGATCTTAAACAGCCAATATTAACTGAGCATCACAAATACTATTAGGATGTAGTTAAGGGCAGATATATTTTTCACCAGCTGCTGAATTCATTGCCTGTAGACTTACTGAGTTAACAGAAATTTGGAGTAACCTAATGCTGTTATCCATAGCAGTAAATAAACTGAGCAAAATTTAATTAAAGATACATATCTATGAAATATGAGTCTTGATTCCCCCTGTTCTCTCTTCAGCATATTCCATTCATGTGTGCCTTTAATAGATTGGATTTTTTTCCTGGGCACTCGTGTGAAACAGCCATAGGTTGTTATGTTCAGCCTTGTGGAAGCCCCAGAGAGCTGATCCYGCAGGATATCCCAGGAATTTCTCACTTGTGCTTGCAGGAGCAAGTGCTGAAGAGCAGCATTTTRCCCTCACTGCTTCTGTGGGGCCCAGGACTTTGCTGTAAAAAATTAAATCTTGGCTTTTAAAAATGTTTGTGCTCATTTTCATGTCCCAGACAAAAATCCACCTGAGAGTTCTCTTCTCTGGAGTCTCAGTTTGGCCATCTTGCTTGTGTTGTGAAGAGGGGGGTTGTTATAAATAAACCTCTTGGAGCCTTCACAGACAGTTTAAAAAGAATATCCAGGGTGTCAATCAAGAAAAATAGTTTTAGTTTAGAGCTTTATTTGGGAATTAGTTAGAAGAAGGGTAAGAACACAAATGAAAAAGCCCAGCCTTGATGAGTTCACCATTTTTGGGTCAAGTCCCAGCTTTCTGACACTCAGGAGCTTTGGTGACCACTAAGGATTAGGTTGATAAAGGGTCATGTAGGGTTTCTTGGTAGTCTTAGGTAGGAGTAGGGATGKAAAAGTGAATTTTGCTTTGCTTTCCAGAATGGCTTTTAGAAATCAAGRAGGGGGTGAATGAAAACTGATGAATTAGCAAGAAGAACTGCTTTAGCAAGAAGGTGATCTCACTTRCATGCATATTTTTCTATGCTTTTGATGGAGACATTTAAATATGTTTAAAGAACAATTTAGATTTATAGCTATATTTATCATGATTACTTCACTAAATTTGGCAAGATGCATTAGAATTCCATGTTTCAAAGGCAGAGTGCTTTAGGAAGTGAAGTATTACAATATGGTTTGGCTTATTTTTCTAATTTTGTCAGCTCTAAAAGTGGCAGGCAGTGCATTGCAATATTCCTCAAGGCTTGGTGGTTGGCTGGGTTTTATCTCTTTYCTTTCTGCTGTTCCCCTGCTGTTGTTTATCTCAGTGAGGCACTGAGATTACAGGTAATTGTTCCCATCACGGAGGCACAGGGAGTGAAGAACACTCAGCACAGGGCTGGTTCCTTTGCACCCTGTCATGAARCAGCTCCAGCAGCTCCGGTTCAGCTCAGTGCCTGCACTGGGAGCCACAATGGGAAATGTGCTCTGAATCCTGAGGAGCCAGGCTGGCCACTGCTCCAGGCAGGCAAACACTGGGAAAAGCCAGTGGGCAATCCATCTCCATCCCTCCCCACCCACAGGTGCAGCCCCAATTTCATAAAAGCTTGCAGCACAGTGATTATCMAATGGTGATTGCTAATCCTGCCTGAGCTCAGTGAGACAGACTGTGAATGCAGAATTTCACATTTGTTCAGATAAATGCCACGACATCCACGGGGCCTTGTCAAGTCCCTGCCCTTGATCCCATCAGGGCAAACCTGGCTGAGTTCCCTGCTAGGGCCTCACTGCAGCAGGTTCCAGAGAGGGGAAGCCCTGGAGGTGTTGGTCTGTCTGTCACATATCTTGTGTCTGAAAAGAAATAAAATTAATTCTATCTAGGTGTTAATCATTCCAATCCCAGTGGTGCCTATTTCTAGGCTTGTATTTTTTCTTTTGTGCTTAAAATCTTCCATGGCTAATATTCCAAACAAGTTTCTAAAGTCCAAACTGCCAAACATTGTTTTCTTTAGCCTATTTTGAGTGTTTATTTGCAGTATATTTTTTTCTAGTCCTGGCCTCATTTTTTTTTTTCCAGTCCTTTCTCTGGTTCTGGGGAAGGTGGATAGATAGTCAATGTAGAAACTGCTTTTTCTTTCTTTTTTTTTTTTAATGTACAGGATTCAGATTGATGTGAGAAGGTGAAAAAATTAAGAAAACACATTTATTTTTTTTTTTTAGAAAAATCAGTGAGAAAAAGGGTTTCACACATGGGTGAGATGGGAGAGTTCAGTGGAATGATCACTCACCTTCAGGCATGGGGTAGATGAGAATCCTGGCTCAAAACATGTACCTTTCAGTTTTTCCTGGATTTTTTTTCTTTGCTTTCATTTACTTTTAATACAGAATTGATACTAAATGAGGTGTCCAGTCTCGTTTTTGAGGAGCTTTCTTTGTTCAGGAAGTTTCCTTTATTTCTTTCTGGTAAGGTGTTGTCTYGAGATAGGTAACAAATAGCAGCTATTTGCTTCCTGGATTAGAATGGCAAATATTGTCCTCTGTTTGTTCTGCAGAGAGGAACTATGGATGCATGCACCTCAAGATAAGCCCTTTCTAAATGCTAAGAGCAGTAAACATAGTTTAAAAGACTCTGCTTTCTTTGCAGTGTTATCACCATGTCTGTTTTTGTCAGTATTTGCAGGATTTCTCATGCAGGATGGGGAGTTCTGCATTGAGTACAACTTCCAGGAATAGCAAAAAAAGCCATTTTTAAAGATGTGTTCTGTCAGTCACGTCTGGCTTGTAGCACAAGGAGAATAAATTGCATTGTGCTTGGGGAAGTGACACAAACCCGTGGTTTTGTTATGTCACAGAGGGATTATGGTGAGAGAGACAAGGATCCCTCACCTGAGCTGTAATTCCTCCTGGGGAAATTGCTGTGGCTTTAACTGGGGCATGAAATGGCATGGGGAGCAGCAGGAGAGGGAAAATGCTCAGCATCCCTCACACCAATCATGAGGCAGAGCAGTGGATTTTTGCAAAGGGAAGGGAGATGAGCTAATGATGCCAAACCTTGTGTGCAGCCCAGGTGCCTCCTGCTCCTCCCCTGGCCCAGCCCACTCCACACCCTGGAACAATCACGGACACATCGCTCCAGGGGCTTCCTCACCCGGGATTGCCTGGGATGGGGCTGAATAAATTGCCTTTGTGTCTCGGGGGGCTTGGCTGCAGATCTCAGCTCTGCTGAAGGAGCTGGAGAGCTGGCAGTGCCCTCTCCGAGGATTTAATTGAGTGATCACACTGTGACACACAGACACTGCCTCAAAAGCCTCACATAGGATGGCTTGGAACTGCAATTCTTTGTCATAGCAATTACACTGCTCCCATGGCTTCATTCACTGGCTCCTCAAACATGACAGGAGATACAGCTGCTGGGCCAGAAATTACGAGTTTTGGGAGCAGGGGGTAGGAGTGAGGGGGAGGCAGAAGTCAGTCATACAAATAGAATGGTAATCCACTCTGTTAGGACACATAAACTTAAATAAAAATAGCTATTAAAACTTTTAGATAATTGTCAGGTCTTCACAGACTAACAATAGSCAGCTCATTAATTTCATGAGTGTCATTTGGCCCATAATATCAAATTAATGTGTTTKACTGTTTATTAATTAAACATTAGCTTGAGGAATGTCGTTATTTTAAGTAGAAACACTCCATCTCTGTCTCCATTGGTGGAGTGGTGAGTACACCATCAAAGATCACCATCCCTCTGGTGTGAGGACCATTCTGCAGAGTTCCCAGAATAACTCAGGGTCTGTTGGTGTCCCTGTGTCCAGCCTGGTGCAGATGTTGTCCCAGCTGTGCAGCTGGGGCTGCTGCRGTGTTTGAGCAGGAGAACTGGTGTGACAGCCTGGCACCCTGACCTGCTGCACCAGGGTCAGCTGCTGCTGCCCTGCTCACTGAATGCTCCTCTCAGCAGTGTCCCTGTGCTGAGTTATTTGTCATTGCCTTTGATAATTTTTCATTAGTATGCTTGGCCCAAGAATGTGCTAATGGAATTTGATCAAAATGCAAAGCTGGGAGGAATTGCTAACACAGGGTGTGCTATCCAGGAAGAGATGGATGGGCTTGCAGATTGAAATAAAAGTGAATTAATGTTAGTAATAGCAAGGGAAAGGTCATGCTTCTAAGAACTCMCTGGAATTCAACTGCTGAGCAGGGATTTAGCAGGCAATAACCAGGAGAAGGGAGATAGGGACATAATATGTCCAGTGGTCCAGCTGACCACTGGGTGACTGTAAAGCACCAGGAAGGTACAAAAATCTGAAAGAGAAATAGTCTTTGGACATGTAAGGTGAATTATTAAAACAGAAGACTAATTGCCTTGCAAGGCATTAGTGAGCCCTGGCTGGAATAGTGACTTTGTTCAGTTCTGTTCACATTTCTTGCAAAGCTGATAGAAGGAGAAGATAGGCACCTTTGGCAGGGGGTTTAGAGCAGGATTTATGGCAGCTTCAGGAAGCTCCACTCCAAATTCTGGTCTTTAAAGGTGGGCTTTTGGTATATCCTCTACAATATGTGCTTTTGGTCATTTGCCTGCAAGAGAGATGTAATAAAATTGGTGTAAGTGGAGTGTAACTGTGTGAGTCTGTTTGTGAGGGGGTGCTACCAGAGTGACCTGAGGGAATGCCAGCAGGGAATGGGTGGGATGGCTTTTTGTATGGTTCATTTTGGAAAGGAAAAATAACTGCTAACACTAAAAAATCCTGATGAAGAGGAACAAGAAGAAGCAAAAAAAGGCAATGGGTTGTTTGTAAATAAATAGAATTTAAATAAGTTCAATTCTGCTTGTGTGAGAGAAATTCCTGAACAGCTTCCAAAATCCCATTAGTGACAAAGATACACACTTCAAATAGAGCTGAACCTGGGTTTGAATCAGGTTAAATTAAATGACTGTTTGATTGCAGGTACCAGGTTGCGATGTGGCAGGAGTTCATTTCCATTCCTAAATTCCTTTGCAATAAGTTTTTGATGAATCCACAGATGTTTTCCATTGAGCAGCAGCTCTGCACACCAATGCTCCCCTTTGCTGAGCAGGCTGGGCTCTGTTCCATCAACTCTGAGCTCTCCTCCCCCTCCCCTCAGCAGGGTCATGGCTGGGCACTCCTCCTGCTGCTCCCTGCAGCTTGGGAGAATTGGTGCTGTCCTGTGGAAGTGATGATTAACACCAGGATAAAGGAAGATCTATTTCCTGGAGACAGAATTATGGCTGGGTGTCAGTCTGGAATTTGTGAGGAGATTATTAAGGGCTTTTCAGCCTAGCACAGTGGTGACAATATTGTGACATAAAGTTCTAACCAAGATTTTTGTCTTACAACRTGGTTTAACAGCCTTCAGAGTCTAATATGAGCTTATTAACTTCATGTCTGTTGTTTGACCTATAGCAATGTGTATGTGTCTTAAAATGTTTAACTTGCTCTAATAGAAATGATGAATTTCTCTGCATTGCCAGCAGTGGGTTTTGTGCAGTTGTTCAGAGCAGCTGACTTTGTATCTCCCTGGTGTTAGACACTGGCTTAACTGAGCTCAGTGTAACCCTGGGTGGCAGAGAACTCATTGATATTTGTGTTTTAGGGCAGCTTTGGCTGCTGGAAGTCAGCACTGGAGYTCCCAGGTGGCCAAGGACACCCAGCATCCTGTCCCTAGTGAGAAGGACCTGGCAAAACCCCCTTGGTCACACTGCACCTGAAATCTGTTCCTCAGACTGTGTTCCTCTACCACTGTRGAACTGAACTCTTTTCAGTGTATCCTAGAATTGTGTCTGGGTTGGAAAGCTCAGGGTTGCATTGCTCATCATCAGCAACTTAAAAATTAGTAAAAATTAGTAAAAATAGAAACATTTTTTTTCCAGATCTCTTTTGGTACGTTTCCTGGATTTTTACCCAATATTCCTGAATTTTAGTGTTTTAATTTATCCCTGGTTTTTGCCTCTGATGTGCATGAGAGGTGAACAGTCTCAGTGTGAAAGACAGTTCTCTTCACTTCTGCTCCCTCAAGCCATAACAACCAATTGATGTCAGTTACCTCAAAAGCCAATTAATCCCACTCCTGTTTTGCTGGATCAATACTAATGCATTTTTCCTGTAATTTTCAGGTTTTGACATCGCTGGATGCCARCAAAGCTGAGGTAGGAAATTCTCTCTTATTCTGGTAGAATGTTAAATAGCTGCCTGTGCTTCTGATGGAGAGGCCAGCTTGCTTACAGCTTTGGGGTGGAAGTTTAAGTTACTTCAGGATGGCATTTTGCTGCTTCTGGTGCTTAATGAGCCAATCTTGGGCAATCTGGCCATGGTATAACAATATCTGAGCTCATAAAACCCCTYTAGGAAAGTTCTGCCATTGTGCAGGTCTTTCTGAGCGTGTCCATGGCATCAAAACCACAGAGTTCAGAGGCTTGTTCAGTGTGGGGTTTATTCCTCACCCCCAGAAGGTGCAAGCTGACCTTGCCCTGTGCCCTTCCAGTTTCCTCCTTTGCTGCTCAGCCCAGCAGGTTTGTACCTGCTCCAGGGGTGGTTCTGGGGGTTGGCACGTGTTCTGTCCAGCTCCACACCTGGTTTGCCTCACTCCTCTTGTGCCATGAGCTGCTCGAGCAGACTGCAGCATGAAAGAGCAGCTGAATTTTGTGCTGAGCTCTCACTGAATTCTGGATGCCACTGGCAGAGCTGGATGTTAGGTGTTTGACATTGCTGCAGGTTAGCTTGATCCTTTTGGGCTCACATGTATYTTGTCAGCTTTCCTCTTGATGTGTGGATATTTCCAAATGGTCTGGAGGTGTTCTGAGAGGTGAAAATATCCCCATTACTGGAGGATGTTTTGAATAACTAACTGGTAAAGTGGCAGTCCTTTGTGAGCACAGAGGTGTTGGGCTGCATTTGCCTCTTCTGAACATTGCTGCTGGACAAGTCCCTGCACTTTTAATAACTGGCAGGTATTTTAATTTGGTGCAGAGTTCCTGAGTCATTTATTTGTGATGTCAGCTGGAGGTTCAGAGTGTTCCTCTGTGAAACCCTCCTCAGACCCACAGCAGGGAATTTGTGATGTGCTCCAAAGCTAATGTTTAAGTGTGACAAAATGTGGAGGTGGCTCTGACTGCTGGAGTCAGATAAATTTTTAATATGAACCTTTGGTAAATTAAATTGCATTATTAAAGAGAATAGATAAACTGTGCTAGTTCCTTCAAAGAACAAGAACACAAGAGTTCACTTGCATACTGCAAAAGAGTGAGATCATTCATTTTTATTTAGYTTGAGACTGTAATATCAGTGTTCAATTTAGCTGGTCTGATTCAATTGCRTACTTGCCTTGTCTCAGGGAGTTCCAGAAGCAGGATTTGTATCTGCTTTTKCACTGTTGCACTGTTCAGAGGTTTGGTGCTGTTCTATCAAGAGCCCACTAATAGTCATTTTCAGTTTCTTGTTTTGTASTGGGATTTTGGGGGCTGAGATTTGTTGCTTTCTATACAGTCTGTTTTATTTATTTGTCAGATGCTCTCATGTACTTTTTTCGCTTTTGTGGGTAAAATTCTGGGAATATTGCAAGTTTTTGTGTTGGCCAGTTGAGCTCTTTGTTTGTTAGTACTCTACTGATTTCAAATCCTTGAGTTGACACATTTGGTTGTTCTTTAAGTGCTCCCCAGCTGATCTTTGTGTCCCAGCCCGTGGCCTGCTGGCTGTGCAGGCACAGATCTGTGTGTGAGAGGTTATGGTTGGGTGCTGTTTGTCCTATTTATGAGAGTACTCAGAAGGATTGCCAGAGTTCCCCAATACAGGGCAAATCCTAACTGAAGGTAAAGGGAAATTAAATATTTTCCTGAATTGGGTTTTAATGTTGTTTGGAAGTAGTCTGACTGAGTTCAGTGCAGTAACTCACATAAAATAGCAAATGAAAACATAACAAGCATGCAGAAATGCTGGATGAATTTTCAGCTTGAGGGGAATGATTCCTTTGACATAAGGGCAGACTTCCCCAAATTTCTCTGTGAAACCTACCTGGGCACAGCACTACAGTTCTGGTGGAGCTTTGAGTTCTCACATAGCTGTGGGGATGGCACAGCACACAGGACATTTCCTCTGCTTGGGGAATAGTGGCCCTGTGCTTTGCCTGATTTGATTTGAGTTTGCTTTACCTTTGAGTGTTCATGAGCAGTTCTGAGAAAGAGACAGCCCCAAACCCCCTTGTTCTGGCTTGTCTTTGTGCCAGGTCTTGTCTCATTAGAGCTCCTCCATTGTTTGCTGCTGCAGTGCTTGTGTGCAAGCTCTCTGCTCTGCTTTGGAATAAAAAACACTTGGGTTTGTTTTCTAAAATCTTTTATCAGAGTTGGTTGTTCTTGAACTGTTGATCTGATTAGTCTTGAAATTTGTTCATTCCTTTTTCTTTATTCTGCTGCTGTTTCCCCTCACTAGATTTTGTATGAAATCTGGATGAAAACTTAGTGTATTTGTGCAGCTACTGAATGTTTTAGGAGGACACAAACCAGCTGGGTTTTTGCTGAAAGCTGGCTGCCACATAGCACTGCAGAGACAAGAACATCTAGAGGAGGCTGTCAAGTGATCCTGGGACCTCCCTTCCATCTTTTAACACAGAGGGACAGCAAATAGTGACAGTGTCAAAGCTGTAGGCAGCAAAGCCTTCCAAAAATAATTGCCAAATCTGCCTACACCGTGTCTATTAGGGTCATAGTCTTGTAAATAAGCAAGTTAGAGGCATCTTAAMAAGGAGTAACTTATGCATAGGTAGTCAAACACAAAGATTTTTCTCACAGCTTGCCCTGGTTTCTTGTTCAAACCCAGAACAGATTCTGTTAACACCATTACAAAATGAGCCTGAGGTCAGTCTCAAATACAGCTGTGTGCTGTAGCAATTGCCATAACACACAATAAAGTAAGTTTTCATGTAATTTGCTGGAAAAACTGTTTGAGGAATGCTTTTTTTCCCATTCTGGTAACTTTATCTATCACAGATATATGGCATCTAGTCCTTTTGTTGGTTTTTCCATGTATATTTTTCCTCATGAAAAGATGTCTCATTCAGCAAACTATTTGACTTTCCAGAGTGTTCCTCTTTCTAATTAGCAGTGAGAATAAATGAACTTTATGTTAGGCAACGCATAATTTCTTTTCCTTTTTCTGAAACAAATGGTGTTACCAAAATAGAACAGAGAAAGCTTGTTTTGGTTCCTGTTTTCCTCTGCAACATTTGAATAAATGATACAGCGAAGTTCAAGGCCTTCTTGTGAGAAGTGAGAGGTCATGCCTCATTGAAATACAAGTTCAGCCTAACTTTGTGTGAGCTCTCTGCCTGCTTTAATGGGGGGAATGTCAAGGCAGCCTATTTTTTACTCTCATAAAGGAAAGAGTGCCAATATGTCTTAATAAAATGAAATCAAAATCAGCTCAAAGCCCAAGGAGGTTATTAAATCAGAGTTTACAGGAAACCTCTGAATAACAAGGGGAATCTGGCTGTAATGATAACAGAAGTGTGGCTGATTTACACAGTGATCCATCAGGCCCTTGATGATCAGGAAATGTCCCTGTCCAGGCCTCGCTCCCCTGGTGTGGCAGGAACAGGTCAGGCTGGGGGGCAGCGTGGTCCAGGAAAGGCTGGCACATGGGTTCCCTTCATCCACTGCTGCTCCCTGGGAGGGGTGGAGAGAGGAGGAGAACCCTCTGACAGGACAGGCGATTTCACAGTATTTTCATGTGTGCAGTGTGCATGAGGAGTCCAGTCTGTTTGCAGGAAACGTTTGTGACGAGAGCAACATGTGTGCAAGGTGTCTGTGCAGATCTGCTCTGAAAGCCCCCGTGGAGGGTGATGTGCAGGGTTTGTGCAGGCTGATTTTGGTGTCTGCTTGCCTTGCACTGCTCCTGGGGTGCCCAGGTGCAATCCCAGCCTGCCAGGCTGTGCTGCACACTCTGTCCAGGGTCTCACACACTCTGGGGGTGATGCAGAAATGCTCGAGGGAACTGGAGCCTTGTGGTGAGGCAGAGCTGGGGTCTCAGTGCCAGCAGGACCATGCTTCTGCTGCCTGCTTCTGCTGCCAGGGTGAACTAATTCCTCTTGGAAAGGGAGTCAGTGAGATGTGTGTGTAAACAGATAGCAGAGCTCGCTCAGAAAATATGTCTGTACCAATATTGTCCTACTGTGRCTGGTTTGATGGTTTGCAGTGTGCRCTGTTCCTGCTAGACTTATAATTCTTTCTGCCAGCTCATGAGGAATTTTTAAATCCTGTTGGCTGTCTGATTGATTTCYATGGGAAAACTATGATATCAGTGGGAACTTTATCTGGGGAGRGATGGATGCTTGGTTGGATGCTGTCAGGGTAAATTGCAGGTGCTGCATTAAAACCCCAGAGCAGATAAAAACGTGTCATTCAGCCTCCCTCCACTCCCTGCCCTACTTTATTCTCCCCAGCACACTTAACATGCAAGGGCCTCGTGTGCCATCACTGCAGGGGATGTGTGTGCTCAGGACAGGAGACATTTCCATTTCTATTTTCAGGCTGTTTTTCAGGGTGAGTGAGTGGATTAGAGCTTCTCCCCGTCCTGATGCATCAATACTTTGCATCAGCCACGGTGTTTGATTGAAGCTGTGCATTGTTAATCTTGCCCTGCTCTACATTCCCCCTTCCCTCCGAGTGGAATGAGGCAAGGAGTGATCAATCAGGRTGACTAATAAAGAGTTTGCTATTAGTACTTTTCCTTATGTTCCTATCTTTAATGTATTTACAGCAAGAAAATACTTGCAGTTTAAGAAAATTGCATATCTATAGGAGCAAAGCATAAAGCTTTCCTTGTAGTCATAATTTTGATTATTTGAAGGCCTTTAAAATSTCTGTAGTTTGTAGTGGGACTTCAGAATTTATCAAGAGGATAATTATTGCWGTAAGATTGTAATTTTTGCTTGGTCTGTTGAAATCACTTTAGATTTGGCTAAATCAGGCTGTCACAAATAGTGTGTAAATAGGTGCCAGTATTTTTTCTTAAAAAGATCATTGCAATAATGCCATAATTCTGTATGATATAACTAAGAATATTTATAATTTCAAGTGTAAAATCAAGACTTAGAAATGAAAATTATTGKTAATTCCCAGGCTTTTAGAAGTGAACTGTTCTGACTGTGCAGAAGTTGGGATTTTGATGTCGTGCCTTCAGTTATTTGCACTAAAAAGTATTTTTCAATCATGCAAGCYGAGAAAGTGTCTGAACTCCCAGTGAAAGGTGTCTCTGGGTAACTCAGTGTCACACACAAATCCTGCTGAGCACCTTCTGTGTCTTCAGATCCCCAATAAAGCCTTGATTGGCAGTGATGGGAGCTCCCAGCTGGAGCAATTACTCTGACAAGTTAATGTGGCCATTGCAGACGTGGCAGGCAGGAAATCCATGGCACTGTGTGCCTGCTTGGTGACCCTGGCATGTGTCTGGGGTGTCTGAACACACCAAATACCTGCCTTCATCAGGGTTTGATGGATTCCCTTCCAGCTTTTATTAGCAAAGGCAGAATCCTGCCTTCCTTTTCTAGTTCTGAGCTTTAATCACATTAGCTGCATGTAGATGTACAAAGACTGCACAAAATGGATGGGGAAGAATTATACAAAGTTTTCATCCATTTTTAACTTGAGCACGAATTTCTGGGGTTGTGCTCCTTCCATCTGAAATCCTCTGCAGTCATTTTAAGCTGTGCAGTGTGAGAGAGAGTCTTGGTGTAGCTGCTACTGTAAAACCTAATTTGCTGCATAAAATATGAGAGCTATAGTGAAATATGAGCCTGGAGAGCAACTCTTTTGATCTTGAGTAGTCAAAAGGTTGGCATGTATAATGGTATGAAAATAAATGATGTCAAAACTGTAGGATATAATTTATGGTTTGGGGACTACTTTACTCGTGGAAGCAGAAGCTTCYACCACTGCAAAGCAAGTAGTTCAACAAAAGATAATGAATGGAAATTACAAACTTTCATAAACCCCCAGATAGACTGAGTAGTGCAGTGCATCAGTTTATACACAACCAGTAGTCTAACTTACTGATTATATATTATAAAATAGAGCATTTATAATGTATATGTAATTGGAACTTGAGCCTTCATTTTGTATTTCTTTAATTAAGTACTAGGCTTTAATTGTCACCCAGTTTGGCAAGGACTTGGACACATAAATTACCTTTACTCAGTTCAAGTGACAAAAGCTTGGGTCTTGTAGGCTTTGTAAAAGGTGCTTTTGGAGGTGCCCCAGCCCAGTCTGAAGAGTACCCAGGTGTGTCATGGTGCTCCTAAACAAGGACAGGGCAGAGTATTTGTTGACTGAAATCTTTATGGCTGTGGTACCATGCAGGTCCTTATTTGTGCCTCTGGTAGCTGAGACTCTGTTGCCTACACAGGCTTTAGACTTTTTTAATATATTTTTTAAAATATGCGTGTTAAAAATGGTCCATGGACTAATTCACTTACCTCAGTTTGCTTCATTCAAAATTGCACAACTTTCCCCAGTAAAGTCTGTTGTTTCTGCAAACAGTCTTTTAAGTGGCCTTGGGGTTTGGGGGGTTTGTTTGCTGGGTTTGGTTTGGTTGGTTTGGGTTTTCCAGGGTTTTTTAATTGGCTTTTTTCTTGCTTGTTTTGTAAAACTCTTCTTGTTTGTTGACTTTGGTTGTGAGTTTGTTTGGGGGTTATTTTTGTTTGTTTGTGGTTTTTTGTGTGTGTTTTGGGGTTTTTTTCTGTGGTTGGTTGGTTTGTTTTTGGGGTTTTTTTGGTTGGTTTTTTTTGAGCCTCTGTCCTTCTTTTGAGGTCAGCTTTGTGAAGTGTCCCTGGGCTTCTCCTTTGTCCTTCTCTCAGCCAGAGGCTGCCAGTCCCTTTGGTGCTGCTCCAGGGCTGTTCTGGGCCAGGCTGGGCCCCAGGACCCCGTGCTGGATGTCACTGCCCTTTGCAGAGGCAGCTCCTGGAGGGGAAATGCTGCCCCCAGACCTCCCCAGCCCTGCTGTGGCTCTTTGGGTTCAATTGAGCCTGAAACTGGGATTTTCCCCCAAGCATCCAAAGGTTGCACCACAGCCAGTGACCCCCCTGCCCAAATCTGTTTGCCCAGTGCTCCTGGGAGGCTTCTGGAGAAAATGAGATGTAATAATGCCAGCTGTGAGCCATGCTGCCTGCCTTGTCTGTAGGGCTGTCTATAAACACACCCATTTCATGGACCTGTCTCCAGAATGTGTTTCAGTGAAGTGCATCAGGAATTTGATGTGAATATAAGCTTGTCTCACTSAGGGGTTGGTATTGACTCCAGAGTGCACTTTGTTTATTGATTCTGGTTCTTACTTYCCTTCCACATCCTCTTGCTGAACGCTGTAAGTTTTCACTGCCTGTAGGAGAATCTGGATGTGTTTTGATGAAGGTTTTAAAGGTGCTGAATTAATCACACTTTCCTCAGTCCTCAGCTGTGGATTTGGAGAGCATCACACTGTCACAGCTCTGGATGGGCCATATTGATCTTGATGATTAAATCAGCCAAAGGAAACTTGATTTCTGAGGGAAAACTTAATATTCTCAAAGCCCAAATGTCTCCTAAATATTTATAGGTTAYGAAAGTTGATCAAATACCTTTGTTCTCTGATTATTACAGTGAGCAGCAACACTTAGTTCAGATTCTCATTATAGTGGTGTGCTGTAGTCATATATAAATTCTGTGTAYATGTTCTCAATCATGTGAGTACTCTGAGGTAACTTTTCTCCTCTATCTTGGCAAGGCAGGAAGATAAATAGGTGAAAATGTGTATGTGTTTAAGCAATAAAGTTGGTTTAATGGTTCTTGGGGAAAAATTTCCTGTGGTACACAGAGCAGTGACTTGATTGAACAGGACAGAATCATGCAGTTCAATTAATGTGCAAATATGTGTTCACTGAACTTTCATTCCATTTATCACATGGACATGGAAATAGGGTCATTTTTTATCTCTGTATTATGTATATGACATCTTAGTTTGCTTCYTGCATGCTGCTATGGGGAAAATAGCAACGTGGCACAGCACAGCAGAGAGAATTGGAGATAAATTCCTCAGCTGTCACAAACACATTTAAGTGGATCTTTGTTTGAAGATAAATCTCTTCCTTCTGCAAGGACTAACATTCAGAAGGCCTTTGCATGCTCTTCCCATTAAAATTGGATGTATTCCTTGGCTGTCTGCTGGGGAAAATCATGGGCAACAATTGTTTATGGAGCACCTCGTTAGCAAAAATGTGTACTTACAGAAAAACATCAAAAGGGAATTATAGCTGAAAATGCATTGATATTCACCACTGGCTGTTTAAAGTAAGGAGCCAGATATTTCAAAATAACTTTTTTCTGATTCTTACCAAGGTTTTCTTCCATCCTCAGGCCCAGTGAAATTTGTTTGGGGACTGTTCTCTTTCCTTTGAGTAATTATTCTAAATCAGGTTAGCAGGAGTACAGGTGGTTATTCAGTTCTTACACTCAAAACCTATACTGGAAATTCTGTTAGCACAAGGTGGAGTGCATCAACTCCTGCCTTTTATTTCTAAAATTGGGGAGAAAAAGTTTTCTCTTGATATGGGACAAAAATGAATTACAGCAGCAAGGGGCAAAAGRTGCAATTCCATAAGTGCTATGTAAATTAATGTGATAAAAATKCCTTTCTTCAGAGCCTGTAAGAATMCTGAAAGGTGGTTAACAATTTCACKGAGAGTCYAAAGTAAGGACCTTCTGGCTGACATGGGCAGCTGYAAAAATGAAAGAGCAGCTGAATTCCACGTGGAATTGTAGCATTTGCAGGCAAGGCTTATAACCTTTAAACAAACCACAGGCCAAATTCTCTGCCATGGCAATTGGCACAGCTTCATAAACTTTAATGGAGCTGGGCCTTAATGGAACTGTGCCAGGTTTTAAGAGCAGTGAACATGATCTCAATTTAGGTAGGGGCTGGCAGGAGCTGAGGGAGAGAAAGAGGAGTTTAAATTGTTAATAATTAGTCCCCACAGGTCACTTTTAAATAGAAAAAGGTCTCAGCYTGGGAACTGCAGTGTCTGGTCAAAACCAGATGTCTTCTCATCAGGTATTTAGTTCAGCAGCTTTCATTGATATGGGAAAATGCAGRAAAGACTGGATTTCCTATTAATTAAACCTTGTACTGCTGCTTAACTTTGTGCCCAAAATGGGCAAAAGAGGTATTTTGGGAGGAGTTTCTGAATGAAATGGGAATAGTTTGGAGCAAACAAACCATAAGATCCACGGCAGGACCAAGGGAAATGTTTCCATCAGTACACACACATTGATTCAGCACTGAGAGCATGAGGGGTTTGTGTTTAGGAATGTGTTTATGAAAAAATAGTTGTTCATAGGTAACATTTATTCACAGAAAAAGCAATTGTGAGCCAAACCAAAAAGTATTTTGGGACTTGACTAGGAAGTTGTGGAAGAGTGCTGCTGCCCATTCCCATTGTACATTTAAAAACTATTTTCTTAGCAGCACCACTCACTGCAAAGGTAAATATCCAGAATTATGAGAAGGGTTTTGGGGGCAGTGTGTGTTTGGTTCACTCTTTTGGCTGAAGTACTAAAACATTTTGCTTTCCCATTCATGTTTAACAGCCACCAAACTTGTTGCTGCCCTTCTGTGAAAAACCCAGGGAGGGTTTGAGGCAATTTAAAACTGCACTGGTTGCTTGTGAAAATGAGGATAGGGAGGGGAATGGTGATAGGGGAGGGGGAAAAGCAGCATTTTTCTGTCTCCTGCTTTTCATAATCTGGGTTYTGGGAAGGTGCACAGTAGCACCTGTACTGGTGTAGCTGCTTCAGGGAGCAGAGAAGGGAGCAGCTGTGCCCAGCATTGCAGARGAGAAAAGAGAGGAGAAGACTTGGGAGAGACTCTCAAGTGCTGGAGGAGAGTGTGGGGCTGAGGAGCAATGTGTGCAACAGAGCCTGTCTCCTCCTCAGTGATGGCAGCCTGGGAGAAGGATCAGCAAGGTGTAGCCAAAATATTTCCTTTCCTTGTGTTTTCTCAGAGGTAATAATTAAACCATGTCTGTTGTGGGGGAAACCCCCCTTTGCTTTGGGAAGACCTGAGTTTTCCACCTCAGGAGATGGCAGAGGCAGCCCAGGCTGTACAGGTGCTTGTTAAGGCACCTTTCCCCCTGCAGTTCCACATTTCTTTGCCATTGAAACATGATTTCAGTTTCTGGTCTGATAAAGAGTTTTCTATTACTTGTAGCCTGGAAGTGGTTTATTCACTTTATAATGAATTATKGGCAGATGATGGATTATTTGCTGGATTACTGAAGTGTTGTAACTAAAGGACACTGTCTCTTGGATTGGGAGTTTATGATTTTGGCACTGGGCTAAGGTCTTCAAAATGATCTTTGCAGGGTTTCTATCACAGAGTGACTCCCAGCAGTTGGTTTGGAAATTGCTCTCCTTGCTGTATCTCATTTCCTTCTTCCTTAGTGCCCTTTGTTCCCAAAGGACACAGTGAATRTTGTCCTGAGTAGGATTTGAAGAATTCAGAGTAGATCCAACCCATCTAGAGAAGCTCCAATCTTTTCAATTCGATTACTTTTTATTAGACTACAAACATAACATGAGAATTTCTTTCCTGCTCTGGATTCAGTGCATGTTTTCTGCTGTAACTTCTCTGGGGAGGCAAAGCAGCTCCCAGCTGAGCAGCTCTTCACATTCAGCAGGACTTGCAGAAACATGGCATTGAAAGCAGCATTGTGTTGGAGCTCYAGATGATTTATTCTGACAAATCACACAAGGGCATCTCCAGATAAACACAGATGATTACATGTTGGTAAAGCCACCGATTGTCAGGAGACCAGAATGATGTCCTGGGAGGAAATATCTGTGGTGTTTAATGAATTTTGAAGCATCACTACAAAACCTGCGTTACAAAACTGCATTTTCAATCGATACCAGAGTGTGCTGAATTTATAAAATCTGTGCTCAACAACTGAGCTGTGCTCGTTGCTTTAGTTTGTCTTGCATGGGCTTCAGTTGAGAATGCAGTTGAATACTGGTGGTGCTTTCCAGGAGAGAAGCCCAGAGCAGGTTAAGGCCTAGACTTACATAAACAGAAAGCTGAACCAAACAGGCAGACTAATTTAATCCTGTCTCTGTTAAGCTTTTAATAAATACATTATTCATTGTAATACAGATTATCTATTCAGTTGTGGTTCTGCTCAGGACAGGGTTTTAGGAGAGATCCTCCAGAAAGAGAAGAGTTACTGGCAGTGACAAATATTCCTGAATGTGGCTGTAACTATCAGAAATTTTGGTTTATGGCTCTTAATACTTTAAATACTAAATTAAAGGAGCCATAGACAATAGGCAAATGTGTCTTTTCTAATAATTATARGAGTGTTATGGCAGAGAGGATGTGTAATTTTAAAAGCCATAAGAGCCATTAATTCAGCTGCTCTGCCACAGGTGATGGGGTGTGTGATTCCTTGTCCCCCACAGCCAGGGTCACTCTGCCATAAGGAGTTGGTGCCTTCACCTCAGCTTCTGGCTGCAAAACCACATCTAAAATCCCTCTGGTCTCTGTCTCCTGAGCAGGAATGATGATACAGAAAATGGAAGTATTTGGTTTATCTCACCCAACACTTAAAACCAAAACCAACCAACCAAACCAATCCCCCAAACAAAGCAAATTAAAAAATCCCTTTTGCAGAATGACATCAAGTGAAGACACRTGATTGCATTTTGATTAAAAGTAATTACAAGAAACCTTAATTAGGTCCCGATCCCATGAGTTTAGGGGAATGCTCTATTTAAAATGAACTAATGCAAAAAAAATTAATACATCCTTAATAAACAAGAATGTATTGTTCTTCTGCTTTCCTCCTGTTTAAAAGTAAAGAACTCTCAACCATAAATCAAGTATAAAATGCCTGGAAGAGCACTGGAACCATTAGGAACCTCATTGTCATCATTCCCATAACTGGTTTTAAACATGGCATTTTCATGGATAGGTAACCATTTCCTTTCTACATGAGTTGCTGTGATAAGAATTTATTACAGGACCTCAGGGAAATGTTGTTACATCTATTAAAAAAAAGTTACCATTAATTTTGTAGAATTAGAACATCGATTTAATTTGGCCTCCTTTAATTGATGTTAGGCAGCTTGGGAACGGATGTCCTCACTTTGTAAATGCACTTAATCACTTCTTGCTACAAAACCTTGAATGTAATTTTTCCAATCAGAGCTGACAGTTGTAGGGTTAAAGCTCAACACTAATAAATTCACAGGGACTGGATCCTGTACTACCTGCTCTCCTTCTTCAAAACACTGGCAGTGCAAAGCAAGTCTGAATAATTTTAATTAGATAATCTCACTGTGCCTCCTTTTTTCTAAATAAATTTTATTTGCTCCTGTTAGCAGGGTAATTCAATTTGCTGGCGTTTGTCTTCATGGGGGAAAAAAAGTCCTTGTGTGTTTGTAGGGCTGTCAGCTGGCACAGGGCACAGCAGAGGCTGGAATGCAGTGGCACTTTGGGAGGCATTTCTGGGCACAGAGGTTTCAGCAGCCTGGGGACAAAGGCACTGGCAGGGTGACAGTCAGGCACCAACGTGCCCAGGTTAATGGTGGCACTGTCAGGAAATGACATGGGAATGATTTCTTTAAAAATGAGTCTCCTCCTCATTTGTGGTGATTCTTCAGCATTTTCTATTTCTCTTGGAGAGTGAGGGATTTGTGTGGGAGGTGTTCTAATGACTCGGTTCTGGTGTTTTATCAGTGCTGCAGTTGTAGTTTTCCTTGGAGATCAGGGCCCAGGTAAGAATGAGCTGGTGCTTGGGGGAAGAAATAAGAACTCCAGAGGTCCTTTCCTCCAGATACAGCCTTGCACTGAAGTGATTTCCCTCTCATTCTTAGTCTTGTTTCCAATTTCCTTGCCACCTGGGACATGCAGTGGGATAAGACAGCAAAAACGTCTTTTGTTTTGGAAAATCTCCTCAAGTAGAAAAAAATTGAGATTTCTCTTTTGTTTTTTTTTTTTTTCCCACCACCAGGAGAGTGGTGAAAAATTTGTGGCAGCCTTTCAGGCTATTTTTAGGTTACCCACCTTTTTTTCTATACTACCAGTGAAGAAAAGCTCTGGTTGTCCACCCTGGATAACCCTCTGCTGCTTCAGCTCTGTCTCACCAACAGTTGTTGGGCTTTTCTACTCGAGTCTCTCTGGGATTTCCCCTGTGGAAGAAGGAGGTGATCTTTCAAGTCACTGTGACTTTCTGTGTGCATTTTAGTGGAGTTTTTAGATGCCATRAATTGGGGTATGGCTGATCCACGCCTCTCTTGAGCTGGCCATGGGAGCTCATCAAAATGCCAAGCTCAATTCTCCCCTCAGTTCTCACAATAAAACCAAGGTGGGTGGATTAGAGGAGGTTTGTGRAAGGCAGAAACACGTTTAATAATTCAAAATTGGATGAATGCATAACTAAGCAGACCTTGAAGCTGAGGCCTTTCAAAGTCATAACAACAGAAGCTGACCATGTGCATGAGCTGTTCTGTGGACTTGTTTGCATTTGGGCTTCAGAAACTTTTTTGTATTTAAGGGAAAAATTAATTGGGTTTTCAGTTCAGTCACTTGAAGCCTACTCTGTAAACAAATAGCAGAGAGAGGCTTTTAATTGTACATTYTATTTTAGAACTGTTTATTTCCTTAGTCAAATAATATTTTTTATAAAAATATTGCAAACTTTATACTCTCCTGCCTTCAAATAAGGAAAACAAGTTGTTTCAGCTGTATAAATGAGAAAAAGCAGCTTTATTCCCTGAGTGATCATAGCACATCTCAGGTAAATGCATTACYAGGCACTTTTTAATTATGAATGTAAAATACTAAATAGATCAAAGCACTATGAAAACTCTTTTGGCTTACTACATAATTAGGGTGTGTGTTTTATCTTTGCACCATTCAGATTTTCATTCAAACTTYTGAACATATTGACCACTGTCAAATGTATCACTGTTCTTTTCCCCATTTGCTTTTCACACGTAACTTGGGATGTTCTCACTTGTCTAGGACTGCAGATAAGCCCTTCTGATGAGTGAGGGAATGGAGCAGATGATGTTTTAAATGCAGAGATATTTTCCTTTCAAAGAGGAGGATTAGGAACGACTTCTCATTCAAATCCTGTTGATCCAGASCAGGCAGTGTGGTGTTGATAACTGATGAGTTGAGAGGGGATGTTCAGCTTTCCMTGGAATATTCCAGCTTTGAAGGTCTTAGGAGCTGAGAGGTGCAGTGGGGTGTCATTCTGTGTGCTCTGCACGTGGTTCAAAGCTGCAGATATTTGTGATCCCTCATTTAATGGAACTTCTGGTGGGATGGAGGAGACTTCCCTTGCACGTGGCACATCCTTGCCAGCATCACCCCTTCACACCAGACCCAATSTGCTTTTGAGGCTGGCTCATTTCTGAGCAAAACCCAAACCATGAAGTTTGCTCTGGTCAATTCTGCACCCAATCTATTTAAAAGAGTAGTGTCTGAGCAATAGATCAYCTGCTGAGCTCTGTGTGAGAATAATCCAGCTCCTGAATGGCAGAGTAGCACTAAACATCTCTTTTAGCCCTGCTATAGCCACAAACACATCTTTTCTGTAATTAACTCATTTTGACCTATTGTATCAACTTTTCWGTGCCACTGAGGGAACAATGAATTTTAATAGAAATACATTGCTGCTTGCAAGGACAGGCAGTTTTTAACACTGTAAAATTGAGATCATTGTTGTGCCCTGCTCACCTGAAGTACCTGCTTTTCACAGTGTTCAGAGACAACTTAACCTATTGTGTATTGCTTCGAGCTCTCAAAAATCAGTTTTAAGTGCATTCCTATATTGATCTGATTTAATACAGGACTGTAGTGGGATATCATCACTATACAATCTRTCCTGAGGGTTTTATTTAATTGGCTTTGCAAAGTCTGCGTTTCTCTGGGCTGACCTTTCTATTTTTATTCTAAATATTTATCTTTGGAGTCAGTAGCCTGCACTGACCATTTCACTGATGAAATTGAGGACAGCTTGTGATCCTATTGTTAACATTTGTATTTAACCTCTGACTTTGCAAAGGAAATTCATTAGTGACTATGCAGTTTCCAGTAGTTCATTTTAGTTTTCTTAATCCTGCAGCAAAGCCACCTCTCCTACATCCACAGCCAAGTGTTTAGTGCAGCTTTTAATGAGCTACAACACCTTTGGGGAGGCTCATCTCGAGGGTCAGCTTGAGGCACGAGCAAGCCAGGTAATTTCAAGGGCTGTAAACTGATGAGGGCAGCAAAATCCCAGTTTTAGAGGAGGCAGAACTTTGCTGGTGCTGCCTGCCTTGGGTCCCCTCAGCCTGCAGCGATGGCAGAGAGCCTGGGACACTGCCATGGGACACATGGCACATCCAGCCCTGTCCCCTTCTGCTCTGAGCTGTGTCCTTGAGAGGAGGGGAGGCTGCAGACACAATCCATCCCTGCTGGGAGGGTGCAGGGCTCTGCTGGCAGGTGCTGGTGCCAGCCCACACGTCCCATCCTGGCCGGCTCTCCCAGGCTCTGCTGTGCAGATGCTTGTCTTTCACATGGGCAGTCACAGGGAAAGGCACAGGCAAAGCATTGTGCTATTTCCCACAGACAGACAGCATTTCCCAGCTTTCCTGGGGGAGAAAAACTTTTGATGAAGCCAGGCTGGCAAAGGTGTGAAATAGAATTTGTCTCTGTTGAAGTGAAATTTGGAAATGCTTTTTGGTGGGTTCCACAAAACCCTGATGATGACACTCCTGTTCCTCCTGCTGTGTGTTCTCAGGCAAAGCCAGGGTTTGTGGCCACCCTCTGTCCCCTCCTGGAAAGTGTCACAGTCCTAAATCACCCCAGCCCTGATGAACACTGGGGTCCCTTTGGCAGGAGCAAAGGGGGAGCACAAAGAGCAGAAGCCCTTGGAGGCTCCCTCCATGTTCTGCACCAGCTGGAAGGAGCTGCCCCATCCCACCCCASTGTCACCAGGCAGTGCCTGCTGCTGGGGCTCAGCTCAGGTGGGAAATGCAGTATTTTCACCTCCTTTCCTTCAAATTCGCTGCTCTCGTGCCTGTGGCTGCACCAAAGCACGGGGCTCCTAACGCCACTTGTAAATGCAGCTCCCTTTTAGCTCCGAAATCTGGGGCTGGAGATTGAAATTCCCAGTTCTTACATCCTGGCTATCCCTGTGGAGTCCCTGAAGAGTGATTTTCCTGGAGTTCTTCCCTYAGCTCTCTGAAGCAGAGGGGAAGACAGCTGGGTTCTCTGCTTTAATTAGACTGAGGAAGCTGCTCATAAAAGACTGGGAAAGAGAGCAGAAATCAGGCAGCCTCCTMGTGGAAATGCTGCATGAATAATGCTGGGGAGGAATCAGTCGCTCTGAATAGTTAAATAAGCCAAACAGTTGTCAGTTGGTTTTTTCCCCTCTTTGCAAATTTCCCTGGTAACAGCCAGGCAAGTTGGTGATTCAGAACACAGTTCCATTTATTTGGTCAAAAAGTGATAAGAGTCGTAAATATTTCAGAGGAATCTGTGCTGAGTTTGCTCTGCTCTGACTCAGAAGGATTTGGRTTATTATGACGAAAACATTTGTAAAGTTATTGTGTTTCTTTTCATCAGGAAATGTTCACTTGTGAATCCCTGCTAGGACTGTGTTTGCCACTGCTTATCTTTATTTCTCCAGGGTTTAAAGCGTAAGTCASTGTAGCAAGGCACTAAAACAGAGCCTGGTGCTGGGGTGACAGCACAGAAAATGAATGCCAATATTCACACCCTGTATGGACTGACAATATTAGCATCAGGCAGCTCTTGGCAGAAATAGAACTTTCACAGAAAGAAAAAAAAAGAAGTTAAGCAAGTAGGTTCTTAATATCTGTATCATTCACAATGTAATACAGCTTCTGGGTGGCTGAGGGGGTGGGCACATGTAGAAATAAAGAAATACAAAACTCCCAAAATATTAACCCAAATATTTATTTCTGTAAATAAACACAAAAATATTATTTTCAAACTAGAGAGGAAATTCTAGAATGAAGCTCTGCTGCACATAAAATGGGTGCCATGGAGTGGAGCAGCAGGACAAGCCCAGGCTGAAGAACCCAGCACGCTTTTTTAGCTGGTGTTTCCAGCCTGGTTTGGGGTTGGGGGATAGTGAAATGAGTTCTGCCTGCTGAGGGGAGGGCTGTGCTGTCAGCCCTTGCTGCACTCAGGGTTTGCTGGAGCGGAGCTCTCTCTCAGTCTGGGATTTGTGTCACTGTGCCCTGCCTGAGCCTGGRAATTGCMTCTCACCAGWGAAAAGGCTCTGCAGACACCAGGAGCTCCCAGTTAATGTGACTGCTTCCCAATGGAGCCAATTCAGGAGCAGAGCAGAGGAGAGGGAATTACAGCTCGTGTGCAGCTCTCTGCAGTTCCCGTGCTCTGATCTGGGGCATCACTGACATCCCCACACTGCTCCTGTGTGCTGCTTCTGGGGGGCTGAACAACCACCAGGCCCTTTAAAACCTAAGCCTTCTCTGGGATTGTGCTAAAATTTGCTATATTTGAGCCAGAAACCCATTTCTGTTCTGAAGGCTGAAAGCTCCTTTACAACTCTGCTTAAAAAAACAAACAATCTTCACCTTTCTCCTCCCATTCTTTCATAAACTCTTCCAAATCTGAGACAAGAAAGCCCAGATTTTGGGAGCTATATCTGTTATAGAAATATAACCCAGTAGGAAGTTATTGATGAGCAGTTTTCTGCTTTGCAGTGCTGTGTGGGGAAGGGACTGGAGGTCTCTTTCCCCTGAACTCAGCCTGAAAATACACAACATTTAGACATTTGTGTTGGATGTGTTTTGTGGTAAATGTTCATGAATCTACAAAGGGCAAGGAATTGAACACCAAGCAGGCACTTGTGGAAGGAATACACTAATAACTATGAACAACTAAATTATTTTTTTATCTTACAATTATATTCTCTTACTATACAACAAGTTATGTGAACAAAAATAAACTGTTCACATTCAAGGATCAGTGTTTTATTCAGTAAATGTTTCAATAATCCACAGCTAGTTAAAATTCAATTTAAAATTCRCCACAGAATTTTTGCTTCAGTGTTCTCAATTTAAAAGTTATTTTTAACTGCTATAAAAAGCCCAGCGAAATCTTTTGGGAATAATTTAATCCTTAAAGCTTCTCTCACTTCTCTAAAGCTAGAGCCAAGAGAGAAGCACCCTGTGAGCAGGAAGGGGCTGCTTGTGGAGCTGTGCATCATCACCACAGACTGCACTTCCATGGCTGCTCCATGTGCAAATCAGGGCCAGGCAATGTTGCTCTGTAGAGGGCAGGAAAAAAAGCATTTTAYTGATATGCTTCTAGAACAATGAATTACAGAATTTTATGTATTAGATTAGAATGTGTGTCTGTGTGTGATGCCTTAAGTTTTTAGCATTTCTGKTTTTCWGATGCTGTACTGCATTAGTGTGTAACTCTGAGCACCAAGGCATCRTGTGTATATAAATACAGATCTAAAAATACAATGGAATTGTTCTCCCTCACAAAATTCTTCCCTTTGGACTTCCCTGCACTGGCTCAGCTCCCCAAATCCCAGCCCTGGGATCSCTGTGAGGACACAGCCCCATCCCTGGGCCATGCTGGGTTCAGGGATTGTTCCTCTCTCCCAAATCCAGCCTGTCCACACTCTGAGCTCCCCATGTTGCCTTGGGAGGGCTGACCTGAAACAGAGACTGGACAGAACTAGAGAATAAAACAAGTATTTATTAAAAGGCCCCCAGGATACCCCTGGGACATCTAAACTAGCCCCGACGGCCCTTCTAAAACTACCGCTCTCCCCCGAAAACCCCCAGCCACACTCCCTGTCCCCTTGGGGGGACTCAATATGCAAATTAAACTCAATTTGCATATTGAGTTTAATTGTCCAATTATAACTCCAGGCTGTGAAGTCTCATCCTTCTTGTTTTCCTCTTCAGTCCATCGTTGTTGATGCTTTTGGGCCAGAAAGTTGTCCTTGGTTTTCGGCAGGAAAGGATTTGTTTTGTCTACCTACTACCTACTAGCACTTAATATGAAGCTTAAAACTACACCCAAAACAGCATGGAATCTGGAAAACATAAAGGCTAAAACTAAAGGCATCACCCAGACCTGCTTCTTCAGCCTCTGAACGCTGCATTGTTGTGCAGGTGGCTGCAGCAGGAGTGCCTGGGSTGTCTCACTGCTGTGCCTGATCTCAGGTGTGCCTTTGGAGTGCAGACCCTGGCAGGGGCTCCCACAAGGTCCCTGCTCTCTGCCTCTCCTCACTGGCTCAGTCCAGGCAGGAACCTGTGCAGAACTGGATTCTATAGTGAATTCCTTCACAGAGCAAAGAATAGGTCCACTTTGGAAATCTAGGAACTATCTTCGGGAAATTCGCTTAAATTTTAATTGTTTGCAGGCTCACCTGGTAATTTCTGTTATTTTTAGGAATATAAATGGGGTCTTAGCAAAAAAAGAGAAGTGTTCACAATAATGTAGTTTTGGGTGCAGCAGGTGGGGTGGATTTTTTGCCACAATAAAAAAGAAAAGCTGATGTATARAAATAGCAGGATGTAGGGTTAAGTGGATGTTTTAAAGAGGTCATTGAGACAAAGTGACAAAATGTATAAAAGTGGCTGCCTTCTCCTGAGCCCCTGGCATAGATTTGCACAGATAATTCTGACAGAGACCAGAGACTTTCAGAATRAGCTGAATTCAGCTGGTCTTCAGATCAAAGCCAGCACAGCTACWACTGTTGGCATTTATCAGGGAAATCTACACAGATAACAAACCCATTTTTTATTCCTTTAATAATGGTTATGAATTTAGGAGTTGCTGGAGTTCTGTAATAAATGGATTTCCTTTGCTGTCATGTCAGTTCTGTGGGGAGATGGCAGAGCTATACCTGCTTTTATTTATTTAATGAAGTTATAATCTGCAGCTGTGAAAACAAATAGGTTTTTCAGACTTCTTTATTTTCAGAAAAGGCACTTATAATTGTGAAATATGCAGTACTTGAGCATTTTTCCTCAATTGTGAGCACTTTCCATTCTCTTCTCGAAAGCTTTTCCTGGGGACACCCATGTGTTACAAAGGACCTTGAAAAATAAATAAACAGTGCATCCTTTTGTTAGGAGTGTGTGCATCTTATCCATCTGTCCTCCTCCTGTGTTCCTTCTGKGTTATTATTCTACAAAGTCAATTCTTCCTGAGAATCTATTTGATTCTTTTTTTTTCCTTTATAAGAAGCTTACAGGACAAAGGATCAATAGAAATTCACGTCAGTATTGTTCTTGAGGAGGTATTTTCCCTTCCTACCTTGAACAAGCTTCTTGTATGAAAAATGAAATGGAAGGAAAACAGAAAACCATCTGCCTTTTATCCCTCTCGTTTAATGGGGCTGAGTTCTCCTCAAGAGTGCCTTGGAGTATTTAAACCAACTCCTGGTGCAGTAATTACAGCTGCTGCCTGGCCTGGTGCTGCAGGTGAGGCTGTGCTGGGGTAATTCAAATTAAAAAGAAAAAAAAAAGTGAATTTCTGCATGTTCAAGGTGGCAGAAGTGAGGGATGGCAGAGGAAGGGGGAGCAGCTCCTGCCAGGGAGCTTTGAGAGTCCCCAGTGTCMCACTCTGTGACACCTGCCCTCCTTCAGGGGAGGTTAAAATGCTGGGGCAGTTTAAAGGCAGGGAAGGGGGAGCAGAGGGGTTTCTGGGCAGGCTCAACAATCAATCCCAGGCAATATTTCATCCTTGTGGCTGCTCCTTGTGGGGGTTTGCCCCACACCAGCTCTGCTGGGTTAGTGATGGGCTCCAGGGCTCATGGTTTGCAGGGTGCCTTTGCCTCTCTGGTTTCTCCCTTCCCTGTTCATGTGCAGCTCTGCATAAGGGCACAGGATTCTTGATAGAGCAGGCACTTGACATAAAAACCATGGCAGTTGTCTGTAAACTAAAGAACAGCCAGTGTCACTAGCCTGACAATGCTGTGGCTTTTGCTTTGTTCCCTGGGTTTGTGAGCATCAGAAATGTTCTGACAAAATGTTGGTGACTTTTAGAAATTGATATGACACTCTGGAATAGATACCAATAAATATTTAAAAGAATTCCATTGCTACTTTGAGGAGAAGGCTGTTTTTTAGAAAGCCTAGATAACAAGTATTTTTGTAACRAAACATAGCTGGAAAATGTAATATTTAAAATATCTCTGCTTGCTGTGCTCCAAAATCCTACTGGTGACAAATTCAGTCAGTTTACCAATATCTCAATTAACCATCCCAGAGAATCAGAATAGAACATCATAAAGCTCCAAGTGGGGAGGAGCCCCCCAGAAGGGAACCCCAACAGCCACACTAAATACTGATCCAGCAGCAATGAGCTGAGCTCTGTCCATCCTCCCCCTGAGCTGGTATTCACAGGACTGAGGAATTGATTTTGTTTCCTCTAATAAACAGAATCCCGTCGTTTTTATGGAATGTAACTTCACAGTTTCTGAAGAGGTTTCATGAGTGAAAAATTCMTTGCTATTTAGTGTCCAGTTGCATCCAGCTTTCAAATCTAAWGCCTCCTATTCACATCTCTGAGCARCCATTCTGCATCCTGTGCAGTGCAGAGTTGATTCAGGCAATTTTCCCTACAGACCTGTGCATATGTCACCTTTGGGCAAAAGATGAGCTAATAGAATTGAAATGAATGTAATTGGCAGAAGGTCAACCAGGGAGCTGAACATGTCTGGAGCTTCCAGAAAAGGCAGAGTTGTTTCATGTTGGCATATGACTTGATTAGTATGCAGGTAAGGTGATTGTGCCTCAACAGAATAATTGGATCATTGAAATATCTGCAAACCCTGGTGTATCTACAAAGCCTGAGCAGTGATTAGATCCTGCCTGTTCATTGCAGCAAGCCTTGAAATTCTTCCCACTGTGAAAAACTAATTTTCTGTGGGAATTTATTAAATAAGAAATCTGCATGCCACTTTACCTTGTAAGCATTACGGGCAGAATACAAAGATTTCCTYTGACTTTGATGTATGCACTTCACGGAGGCTTTTATGGCATTGTTTTGTTATTTCTCTGCATTCAGCAGAAATCCCAGTATCTCTTTCTTCCCTGGGTTTCTGGAGAGAGTTGCATCTCCATCTGATGATAAAGCAGTGTTCATTTGAAGCAAAGGGAAGGAGGGGAAGGTGGGCTGTGGAAAGAAGAGCCACAATTGGAACGTGCCAATGCACTTCAGTCGTTGTGTTCTGAAAACAGCCAGAACAAATAGTCACAAGTTGTTGCTTTTCCATCTTCGTGTTTCTGTGCCGTAATTGGTTTCTGCTGCACCACTGAACAAGTTTTATCGTGTCATCTGGGGGGTTTTTTGTTTCAAAACTAGGGAGTGCTAATCTGTGTTAATGAGGAACAACAGGTATTACAGGGTGGGATTCCTGTGCTGCCCAGCAAACTTAATAAAACAGAGAGGGGGATGAATGTAAGCTTCCTAGAAGGTTTGCAGTGTTTATTTCAACCCCACAGAGAAGTGCTCTGAAGGGCAAATAACAAGGTCCTTTAAGCACTGTGCTGACAAAATGAACCCCCAGCTTGGAGCTGTCCCAGACCAAACACCTTTCCAGCAGGAGGGTGCAGCTCATCTCCTCCTCCCAGAACAGGACAGCCCAACCATCTGCCTGCTCCTCTCTGCTGGTGTGGTTTGAAGTGCTTGGCTGCTGTGGTGCAGCTACCCCAGGAGCCAGCCTGCAGTCACAAACACAGCATCACTTCAGCTCCAGTGTAGCAGAGCCACTGTGGCAGATAATCACCTAAAAAAGAGTAAATCCTCCTGGGTTAAGGARAAGAGTTGTGTGTAGAGCTAAATGAATTATTCATAGGAAATAATTTTTTTTTTCCACTTGCAGAATGGCTTGAGATTCTCTCAGCTGTGTATTAATTATTCAGATGTTTCTGAGAAATGTTTTCTGCAAACTTTATTGTACAGATTGGAACTTTGAGCYTGATTCTTGCAATGAATGATTTAGAAGGCTGCATGGACTTCCCAGACCTTAATTGGTTGGGTACACAAGCACCTGTGTGAATATATCTGGTAAAGATTCAAAACCTGTTTTCAATAACAACACTGTCTAATGAAACTTAAAAACTTCCTCTTCATGAGCTGTGTTTCTGTAGTAAAACACAACAGCTTTAATTTTTTATGAAAGTGAGCATCCAGCACATGGCTGGAAGTAATTCACTTGGAATCTGAAATGGATCTGTAAATACTTTTTCTGCATAATTTACACAGCTCTACTTGTGTGATACTAATAACTACTTATTAGCCTTGAATTTATACTACTCAGTAGGGGAATATTTCTTTGTTCCTTCTCTAAAAAGTTGTAATTATCTCTCCATTGCTGCCTATCAGTATCCAAGTGCTTTGAGGATGGCACATTAGGACCTCATATATTTGTGTAATGTGCCACAATCTTGCCATAACAGAAATCCCAGACTGTTCCATAGGCAGAGTCATTCTGCTGGATTTTCCTCATTTGTGCAAAAAAGACAAAAAAAAGTATGGTTGCCTTGATATCTTCATATTAGGATGTCAGAGTGGGTGAGAAAAATGCAAGTATTTCTCACACGTTCTGATGATAACAATAAAAATGCACCAGAAAAAATTCTGGTGTATTTCTGGTGTTTTCACTGTCACCTTTGAGGCCCTTTGGAGGAAATATTTAACAGATCAATGTACTAATAGTGCCATGCCATGAACTCACAGGCCTGGCTGCTGGAAATGGGTGGTTAAGTTTYTGAAGCCCGTTTTTGACACATATTTAATGACTTAGTGGTAGAAGTGCATTATTGGTGTCCTTGCTGAGCCCACTCAGGGAGGTACCTTGAGCTCGCTTTGCCACAGTAATTACAGTTTGCTCACCTTGCTCTGTTGCTCCTCTAATTTCAATCAGATAAAATTAATCAGCAGTTTCCTSTGAAGGTGTTCTCTGCTGATTCTGCAGTGCCTGAGGTGTTGGTGTCCCACARACGCTGTGTTCCAGGAGGGCTGGTGCCACACCTGGAGGGGGACTGTGCAGGTGTGCAGTGACATTCCTGCTCCTCCCTTCTGCTCCTGCATCCAGTGCCCTGCTTTTGCCTCTGCCCTGGCATTCCTGGCCATTCCTCCCTGCTGAATTTCCAAATGCTTCAGGAAAAACTGACTGCAGGACCAGCACAGGATTTCTCTGACCTGTCACTGCAGTAATTCCTTCAAAGGGCTCCAGGTTTGGTGAGCACAGCCTGCTCTGCCTAAATCTGAGCTGGCTCCCCTTAACCACACTGGCTTCTCTCGAGTGCTTTTCAATCTCAGGCTTTATTTTGTYCCTTCAGCTGAATTTAGTTGAACTTGGAGTGTGTGTGGAGTCTACGTGAGGATGGCAAATACTCCCACAGTGTGATGGGAGAGCTTCTACATGAGGGAGCACAAAAAAAGCTCTCCAGCCTAGGAAAGAGTGACTGAGGGAGTTTGTGACAGAGATCTGCAGCTCCTGAGTGAAGTGTGAGCAGTAACAGACCATGGGAGTTCATTGTCTCTGCCCCTGCAAGGGTGAGGACACCCAAAGGAAACTGCTGCTGCTGCAGTGCCTTCAAAACAAAAGGAGCTGCTGATTAACACAACCTCTAATTAAGCCATGGGATTTCTTCCCATCAGATTTTATGGTTGGTAAAGTTTATGTAGATTAAAAATGAGACTGGACAAATTCATGCAAGAGGAATCTGTCAAGGKCAGTGAAATGTCAGGGCACTGAGATGTGAAGAAGGCCTGAGGCTGCAAATAACCAGGAATTATCAGTAAATGTTGGTCCTGCTCTGGCACTCGTGCACTGTGACACAGAGAGTGCACACACTGAGTGTGGCCCTGTGACACAGAGCTGTGCACACACTGAGTGTGCCCTTCTGTCACATCTCTCTGAGCCCACTGCAGGTCTAATTGAAAGCTTCCTGGTCATCTCAACCTTCAAGAATTTCCAGGGATGGATGGATGGATGGATGGATGGATGGATGGATGGATGGAGATTTTGGGCTCTGGTTCTCACAAGAACAGACATTTAAGGTGTGGCTGTAATTCACTGTTGGGCTTTGTGCTGAGTGCTTTGGTATCATTTGAAGAAATCTGCCATTTGGACACCCTGTGCATTGGTTGCAGATAGTGTGAAGTTACTCTAGAAAATGCAAATGACTCCATTTTATCTCTGTCCTGAGTTTAGATTTTGTGATTGGTTGGGTTTTCTTGGTCTTAATTAAAAGTTTCTTTTTTAGAGCTGTAGATTTTTTAAATTTTTTTTTTTGAACAATTTCCCCTCATCCTCCTCCCCAGGGACAGAATTATCTAGATCAAGGTTGAAGGAAACMTTAATTAAACTTAGCAATAAAATAAAGTCTACAAAGTCAGTGTTTTGAGTTTCTTGTCAATAAATCTCCTTATATAACTTTTAAAATGTCCTTAAATTTCATCAGTAAGTGTAGCATTATAAGCCAGAGCATGTTTGCAGTGTCAGAGTGTGCCTGCCAGGATATCAAAATCTGGAAATAAAGGAGCATAATCATCTTCTTTCTGCTTCCTTGAACTTTCAAGTCAGTGCAGCAATTTAAATATGGGCTTTTTTTATTTTTTTTTTCTGGGCACTTATAAAAATGTGCTACGATTGGTTTTATCTTTATTGTTTAAGAAATTATTATCAGGAGATAGAGAGAGGTTGGGGAGTTGGCATCAGATTGCCAGAGCTGACCTGGCAGCAGAATTAACATTCTCACAGAGTGGGGAGGGAGGGAGACAACAAAAGAGATTCTCCAGGGTAGATAATGAATTCAGATTCACTGGTTTTAAAACCCTGAATCAGAAAGAGAAGTGGTAAACAAAGAAAATAAGCAAAACACCATGTACTGCTATCTGAAAGTGAAATAGTGGGAATATTTAAATAAACAATACAGCCTGGGCTCTACAGTGACATTGATTGGAACTGGCTATCCTCRAGCTGTGGAAGGATTGCACGTGTTGGTTTTTTAAATGTATCTCATAAAAGCAGTTGGTTTTAATGGACAGTTCATGAACTTAAGGATGTGCCCAAACAATTTAGCATGGGATGATCTACAACTTCAGCTGTCCTGGTAATTTGGCATTTCTCACTCTCTATAGCCACTGAGTACCAGAGCTCTTWAGTCAACTTTTAAGTCCCAATTCCCTAAAATGGGAAATAAGAACAGTTAGAGATCATTATCAGTGTGCTGTTAGGGCAGCAGCACCATCTTGCTCAGCTAGAATTCCTTCTTTGAGCTCAGAGCTGTGCCTTGCTGGGTGCATCCCATGGCTGACAAGGTGGGAAACACTTCTCTTGCTGTCAGAGGACACTGAGTGCAGTCTGAGACAGTTTGTGGCTGATCACAGCTCCTGTTCACAGAAACATTTAGGTTGGAAATGCCTCTGAGCCCAATAAAACCCTGCCTTATCACCACCTTGTCCCACCCTGAGCAGTTCTGTTCACTCTGTCAGAGAAGGGAAATGGGTAAAACTGAGTCATCAAATGTTTTGATACAACAAATGCATTCGTGGCAGTCAGAATTTACTCACTGCCAAGCAGAACTGCAGCTGTCTCCACCATGGATAGTGCTGATCCCCAGCACAGAGGGCTTTATCTGGAAAAAAATACATCTTTGAGTGGGGTTTTTTTCCTACTCCTTTGCTAGTGGAGTAAGGTAGCCTGGTAACTTACTCTGTTCCAGCATTCGAGGTCTACAGAAGAATTTTAAAGATTTTGGTCCAATCATTTCTTTTAATTAAACACTTTAGAAGTTCAGGGARGCTGAATAGCAAGATGGAAAGAGTAGAGGTTTTAAAATGAACTGACAATTATTCATGGGTCACCCCTTCTCAGGTTTCATTTAATCAAAGACCCAGTAAAAGAACACATTGTAAGGTGGTTCATTTTTTATAATTTCTTTTAACTTTTTAATCTCATTTTTAAAATTATAGGAGTCATTAAGAGTCTAATTTGGAGATTCCCTGCAGAGTTTTGTTAATCAGGCAGATTTTAATCTGTCTGTGACAGCCATGCATTACAAGTGGCTGAGGAGAGCAGTTCAATACCTGTTCAGGTACACAGAGTTCATGTGTGCAGCACTGAGGTGCATTGGCTGGGGCTGCCATGCCATCCTTTCACTTTCCCTACACTGAACAAACTGAATCTGTTAGGAAATTCTGCTCTGAAATCACAGAGTTTTGTTGCCATGTGGATTATTTTCAATAATTTATAGGATACTGCAATAGGTGAGATTTTAATTTTTACCTGTTGTTCTCTTTGTTTTAAGATAGAAGGGCAAAGCATTCTTTGTCATTCCTTTCAGGGGAGACATTGCCTGGCTGAATAACACAGCAACCACTAATTTTTGGTTTTATATCCACTGGAAAACTGTGGGTTTGGCCCACTTTTGATTTTCAAAGCTTTATGAATGATGAAGAAATTTGGGTTAAGAATATTGACTGAGCTATTGAGGCTTGAGCTTGCAATTCAGAATGTTATTGAGAMAATTCCTTGAATTAATAAGGCTTGAATAGGACTTTGGCTGCTCTTTACATCATAATCCTCCCTGCCATTTCATGAAAACTGCCTGGTTAACTTTATTTGGTAGTTTAATGTTCTCTATCAAATACTTTTATTTCCTCCTTTAGCATGATGAATCTCAGGGTTGCAATTACTAACTGATTGTCAAAAACACTCATTTAGGGAATTAAAAATGCTTATTGTCTGGCAGTTCTGTTACCTTCCCAATATCAGCAATATTATATAATACACTGGTGCCATGGGATGTGCCAAATTCTGCAGAAGTGCATTAAATGGAATAGATTTTATACCCATGAAGGACASCCTGKCTCCTRCAGRAGTTCAGGTRCTTGGTAGAACTTTACACAGCATCMAAGTRCCTTGGTYWGAGCTARGASCAGAACCCAGAGCCACAAYTGTGATTAAATTGCATTYCTRCTGGAGAAGTGGCTCAGGATACACTTGAAAATTCTGTGGAGGTGCTAAATGGYGTAAAAAATAGAGAATCCCTGTTCTGACTTTTGCTGAGATATAAGATGAAATCRTAACTATTCAACATTGAGCCTTTTCAAGGGCTGTAGAATCAAATTAAAAGAGAGACACACAGCTGTGATGAGTGAAACAACAAATGCCACCAGCACGTGACTCTCTCATCTGGCTCTAAGTGAAGTTTGAAAATTTTCTTTGGCAATAGAACCCCAGATTGATCTAACTGATTTCACTGGGATGTGGAATTAAAATAAAGAAAATCTGTTAAAACGAGATTACAGAGTCCTTGTGGCAGCTTCAAAGCAATTTTGAGCTCAAGACTCAAATTCCACATGCAAACATAACACATACAAGAAAATCACATCTCTGGATGGAGTGTCTGTAGCATACCTGAAGAGATTTTGAAGAGAGGGAAAGCWGTTCATTTTTCTGGGTAAGAAACTGCTTTTCAGATTGCTCAGCTCCCCACTGTTTCTGTGAGAGCGATGGAAATCTGCTCAGTTTGTGTTGAGACCTCACTGGAAGCTGTTCAGCATTGAAGGGGGCTGTTTGGGCTGTCTTTAACCTGGTCACTTTACAGAACAGAAGTGGAATTAAACTAAATAGTTTTATCTCTTTGGACTGTGACTGCCACTTCGTTAATGCCCCGTGCTTCATCAGCACTGAGGGTGTCAGCTGATGTTTGGGGGTCTGGAGACAGCTCTGGGTTCAGGAGCTGATCTCTGGGGTTTGGGGACAGCTCAGGGCTCAGGAGCTGATCTCTGGGGTTTGGAGACAGCTCAGGAGCCGATCTCTGGGGTTTGGGGACAGCTCAGGAGCTGATCTCTGGGGTTTGGAGG
>CADDXX010000380.1:254709-267827 GCA_902810485.1 Alauda arvensis
TCTCTGGGGGTGATGTGGCGTTTCCCCTCCCTCCCACAGCCCTGTGCCCACCATGGCTGTGCTGTGTGAAGAAGCACGGCTCTCTCCTGCCCCAGGGATGCCACAGGGATGCTGGAGTGCAGGAGTTCCTGCCTCAGCACATCCTAACAGGCTGCAAGGTGACTTGAGAGCTGTTCACTSCCCTTCAAACTGCTGTGTCTGGATCCTGACGTTCCTCACAAACAATTCCATTTAAAACCATCTCTGGGAGGTTTTGCACTCTTCCAGAAATGAGTTTWAAAGAATTTTCAGTGTCTTGCTGTGAGTCTGAGGCAGAGCTGGGAGGGATGAGAGGAGAGCTGGGGTGTTGTATCTCACTGCTCTCTGGGGTTTGTGAAGGAGGCCATTTCCCTGGTTTTTCCTCTTGTATCCAGTGCCCAAARTTTGGGTGAAACCCCCATTTCTGGTAGAATTGACTCCATGTATAACAACATAATTACTGATCTAATTTCTCTAATGATGTTGAGGGCTGGAGTATGTGACTGCTGATGTACTGCCTGCACCTTTTGGGCTTTTTTGGGAATACTTATCCTATACAGACATTCAAAACCTGCATGTTCTTCACTTGGAGCATTATGTGGTGCCAAGATTCTCCTCTTCCTCTGGAACCTAGTGGTGGTCTCTGTTAGGGGACAGACCACCAGGGGCTCAGTCATTTCATTCAGCATGTGACAAATTTTATTTTCTCATGAAGGTTTCAGGCATGGTTTTGATCTGAGAGCAAACCTCGGGTGTGCTGGTTGGGTCTGTGTTAGGGTGCAAAGSCACAGCTAATTAGCCATTCCCTTTACTCTCACAGAGGCAGCATTTGGATCATTTGCTCTGATCCTTTCCTTCATGCYTAATAAATTCTTCACTGTTACACTTTAATTCATTAACTTCACTTTTGAAAGGATCGACTCAGCTCTTTCAGGCCTGTGTGTGAACATGAAAGAATAGAGCCAAGAAGTTGGGTTCTTTCAAGTCCCAATCCCAGATGCCTCCACACTGCTTTGAGGATCATTATCCTGCTGTAGTTATTTAGGCACTTGATTGCCAGGATTCGTTCTGAGCATGCAATTGGAAACTCTGAGCTCTTGGTCTGAGCTGTGCTGTGCTCCTGGATTCTTGGCTGGGAGCATTTCATTTTCAGTTTGGAGGATATCCTTGGCTGGGGTAATGTTCAAATGCTCTTTAAGGACTGAAATTGTAACCTTATTCCTTTATTGCTTTTTTAAATTTTTTTTTTTTTGAGTATATTGATTTAAGAAAGCCTCAGTTTCTGGGGCTGGGAGGAGATCTGAGAATAAACATCTAGAGAGGAATTTGGGTCTAGGAAGTACTGGGGAGTGTCAGAAAGGTCCTTGGTGGTGGGTTGTGCCTCCAACAGTAAGTGTGTAGGGATGCCTTGGGTTTTCCACAGTGCTGTGTTCTCCAGGAATAGCTCTCAAAGTTATTTGGGTGTAGCAGCTTCTCACTCCTCTAGGTTTGTAATTCTGACATGTTCATTTGCATTAGCAAAATGTGCAGAGCAGCTGATTCCAAGAGATAACTCTTCCTTGGGAAGTGGCAGGAAAGCAGCATTGGAACAGGCAGAGGGTTTGTGTTTCAGTAATGAACATCCTTGGTGTGGTCCCTGATCATCTGAACCAATCTACAGATCTGAAAAATGCATTTGAAATACTCAGGAATTACTGGCAGTGTTCTGTGAGGAAACAATCTTTAATCTTGTGTGATGGAACCTGTGGTGCTCTGTCATTATGAAAAAATTGTGCAGGAGGGAGAAACACCATGAGCTGCCTTAATGTCTGCATGTATGGAATAGACACTTCAGCACCATGCATATATATATATATATATATATATATTTATATATATATATATATATTTATGTGTTTTATTGACCTGTTTTTCCAGCTCGTTAAACACAGCTGTCACTTACTATCAGGAGCAAATGCAGTGGAAGTCGTTTGGAGAGGGAGATGATTGGCTGTATTAAATTTACCATGTGYTGTTTGTTTTGCTCTGTAAGGAGGAACTGTTTTAGTGCAGGCATTTSCCCAAACCCAGCCATCACTAATTGAGGAGAGAAAAGGATGGAGGGGTGTAATCTGATAGAGCCTTAAAGGTGGGAGAAAAACTTTTTTCCAGTGTTGCTGGATAATAATGGATGTCTTCCTACCAAAAAAACAGGAGGCACAGTACAGACAGATCACCTGAGCTGTCTTTATTTTCAAAGGCATTTTAATTTCCAGGCTACAATGACAGTGAATGGCTGTTAAAGGTTTTTGTTTGGTTGGTTTTTTGTGGTTTATTTTTTATTTGTCCTCTATTTGTTCAATTGCTTGTAGGGGAAATCCAGATCAAGGTATGTGTTAGGCATCGAACTCTGCTGCATTATAAAAACATGTTGAGGTTCCTTACTCCATGAAAATTTTCAATCACATTCCTTAAATTACCTTGTCATGTGTCCTTGTGAACCATTGTAGGYGATGACACAAAATGAAATGTGTAGCTGACATATTAAGGGTCCAAAGGGAGTGACCTGACTCTTGTCCTTCTTTGGTGAAGTCACTTCATCTCACTGCACCAGTTACTTCCAAAGAGGCAGATGAGATTTGTTTATTTGTTTGTTTTTTTGTCATGGGAATTTTCATTCCCATGTCAGTGTTCAGGAAATTTTCTGAGGTTTTAGATGTATTTTATGCCAACACAAAGCACCTTTCAAAGAGAACCACCCMAGAACACTGCAGCAGTCACTGCACTTCCATTTCTTGTTGGAACTGGGTATTTGATGAAGGCAGCTTTAATGTCCAGGTGCAGGTGAGTGTCTAAAGAACAATGTCCAGTTGTGACAGATGGATTTAGTGCTGCAAAGGCAGGGCAAGGCCAGCCTGTCCCTTTTCCTGCACTGCAGGACATGAGTGTGTCCTTTGTGACACAGGGTGCTCGAGGCTGCCCTGCACTTCATCCCCTCTGCCCACTGCACTGCACAGCTGGGGAAAATGGGCATTTCCTTCACTAATGACTTTAGTGCTGTCACTGACTGGTAAGAGTGACCTCTAGAGACATTGTCGTGTTCAATGTCAGCAAATGTCACTTTAAACCCAAATTCTTTATACGTAGAAACACAAAAATAATTTTCTCCTACTTATTTTGAGTAATCTGCAGGTGCCTGTTTCTGGTAGAGCAATGAGAGAATGATCTCTGTAGTATTTCTTATTCCTCAAGATACAGAAAWTATTGTTGCTGGTTAAGGAAAAAGGGATATTTAGTTTCACTCGTTTTACACCATTTAAAATATCACCCAGCAAACCCCACGTTGTTAGGTTGCTTAATTTCTAGGAGGGACAGCTCTCTATGCTCCTCATTCCTGTAAAAGCAGAGAAAGCAAAACGCCATTGACACCAGAGCAGTGCACAGGCTGCACATCAGTCACACCAGGAGACATCCTGTCCCTGGGATGGTACAAAGAAGCAGCTGATTGAAGCATTAACGTGTCCCCAGCCCTGCTCTGTGAAAGACAAGGTCACTGCAATGGCTTCAGGGACTGGGAAGTTGATACCTGATTCCTCCCCAGCCTTGCTCAGGGTGCCTTCATCCACTGACTACAGCACTCAGCCTTTTTTTTCGAGGGGAAAGGAGGTGAAAACAGCCTAAAGAGATGAATATTTATGTACATATTTCTGTAATTTCCATTCACTCGTTGCATCCAGCTACTACACAAAGCTTCCACCAGTGGGAGGATCCAAATCTGTGCAAGTGCAAATAGTGCTGGGGAAAAAGCTTTCTTCACCAAAATAAAAAGGAATGGAAGCAAACCTTGTGCCTAATGATGATGAATATCACCAAAATGAGTGCATTCAGGGGAAACAAATACTCTTAAATGCTCTGTATATATTATGCTCATCTTTTTCTTCCATGGTAGAAATGAGAAGGGAAGGAAGAAGCACACTGATGGTGCCTAATGCACAGCTACACGTGGATCTCTATATATAGCCCAGAAACACTGGGAATGCTCTTTCATTACTTAGCTGGAAGAAATAGGTGGCAAACCCAGCTTGCTTCCATGGGAGAGAGTGCAGACAGCTCAAAAGAGAAGGGTTTTTATACCAGCTTTCCTGTCATTAGTCATCAATTAATTGCACTTCAACCAATAATCCAAGAGAGAACAAAAGCAAATTGTTACTCATGAAGTGGTTTTCTCTAAAGCCACACAGCAAAGCTGGGCTTGGTGGGGAAGGCCCTGACCCCAAAGCCAGGAAGGACAAGAGGCAGGAGCTGCCCCTGGCCTTGGACAGCTCCAGCTGTTTGGGCTGGCCTGGCACAGCTGGCAAAGGGCAGCAGTGCTCCTCTTGTAGGAATCCAGGAGGGCTGCAAAGTGTGATTATCAGGGAAAAACGAGCAGCTTTGCTGAGTTTATCCTGATGCACTGAACATTTCTGCCTTTCAATTTTTATTTATTCTCTGCTTATTTCGTCTGTCTAATGAACAGCCTCATATGTAACCTCATAATGAAAACATTACAGAGTATTTCATGCTTAGCTGGAGCTGAATTTGTCTCTTTGTTTGACCAAGACACACATTTGTAGGGTTATTAGAAAATAATCCATCCAGTGTGTATTTTAAAATAATTGCCTGACATTGATTTTGAAATGATGACATTTATCAGAGAATAACACTAATGATATTATTGATAATGCAKGCTCATTAATGCAGTTGTTTTTATCACTAGTGACAATTCCTAGGAGCCACAGCTTTGAATTAAGCCTGGGCACCAGCCGCTGTATAAAATCAGCCCAAAAACACAGACGTTGCCTCATAAAGCTTATGATCTAAATCTAAGATAAGAGATGACAATAAGATGATGAGGCTGGAGTCATAACACATCTCCAGCCTCAGTTTTATTAACTGGGAAGGGCATTGCAGCCAAGGTGAATGATAGGGGGAAATGAGTGGAGATGATGGGCTTTGGGTTTTTTATCATTGCAAGTGGCCAAGGAGTTGTGGAAGGGTCAGGGGTAAGATGAAGGCCTGGGATGGAGGGAGTGGGGGCATGCAGGGATCTGGAGCAGGTGGCCTGGCACTGAGTGGATATCGTGGCAGCTCTGGAGCCCTCACATCTCCAGGAGCCTTTGTGGCAGGAACAGCTCAATTAAACCCAGTTACTGACAGCTACAGCAGGGGATCTGTGTGGTGACACACCTGGGCAGTGGGGCTGGAGAGCAGCACCACATCCCATAACAATCCCAGTTTTTCAGTGGGGCAGGAGAGCAGCACCACATCCCATAACTATCCCATGCTTTCAGTAGGGCTGGAGAGCAGCACCACATCCCAAAACAATCCCAGTTTTTCAGTGGGGCTGGAGAGCAGCACCACATCCCATAACAATCCCATGCTTTCAGAGGGGCTGGAGAGCAGCACCATCCCAAAACAATGCCAGCCCTTCAGTGGGGCTGGAGAGCAGCACCACATCCCATAACAATCCCAGGCTTTCAGTGGGGCTGGAGAGCAGCACCACATCCCATAACAATCCCAGTTTTTCGGTGGGGCTGGAGAGCAGCACCACATCCCATAACAATCCCAGCCCTTCAGTGGGGCTGGAGAGCAGCACCACATCCCATAACAATCTCATGTTTTCAGTGGGGCTGGAGAGCAGCACCACATCCCATAACAATCCCAGCCCTTCAGTGGGGCTGTACCTTTAGTGGAACAGAGAATGCCCCAGTGACTCCCAAAATCCGGGTGGGCGGGAGCGGTCCTGGCCTGGGAGTCCTGCTCAGGAGAGGTGGGGCTCATGAACATAGCAATTAACACAAAGCTRATGAGGTGCTCCCAGCATTGTGCCCCGGGCTGATCACAAAGCAGGGCTCTGAACATGCCATGATGGATGCAGGCACCTCCCCGCCCTGGGCTGCACTCCCAGGCACACACACTGAGTCACAGGGGTTTGTGCCACACACCTGGGCTCCCCTCTGGGTACRCTCCACTGATGGCAATATTTGACCTCCCAGAGATTCCAGATTTCCCCCCATTCCTGGCCCTGGAGACAACAAACAGAGCCCTGGCCATTGCCTCGATCAGACCTGTTGGGAGGGGAGGTGCTGGCAGACAAACATTTAATTGATTTACAGCRCAGCAGCAGTGGGAGGAGAGGGGGMAAACCACRGCATATTGGAATTTGAGATACATAAAACCCCCGTTGTGCCAGGATGTTTTGAAATTCCAAGCAGTGAGTTTGTTCTTGGGTTAAAATGGATTTTCTGTGGTAATGGTCCTCCTGAACGGGCTGCTCCTGAATGTGAATGGGGAAAGCTCATGAGCTATTCCAGKGCTGAAATGGTTTCCCAAAGCACCGCAGTTTTCAAACATTAATGAAAGAAATAAAATACTGAAAATGTGCAAATGTGAAATACAGTTTTCCAATTAATTTAATATAATCATGCTTTGCACTGCGCAAGCAGAATAATGATATCACAAAAATAATTTGTCAGAAAAATAACAGATACAACAAACASTCTTGTATTTAGATCAGTCTATTTAGAACACTGCTAATGCTTTATTGCATTTGCATTGCAAAGTAAGAAAGGTAATATCCTATCAGACATTGAGGCTCAATAGATGTATGTTCATCACTCAGGAAGAAATTAAAGAGAGACCTTAGAGTAGAATAAATGATGAAAAAAAAAAAAGAAAAAGAAACTGTGTTCATTCTAAATCTGTCTAAACTGATGCATTGTCACAGGCTTTTAATGGGTCCAAAATCCCTGGAGGCTTCCAGAATTCAAGAAACTGAAATGAATCTGATGGAGGGGTTTTCAAATGGATTTGTTAAGGTTTCAGGAGTTTCCTGGTTTTCTTGCATGTTAAGATCCCTGCCAGCTGTTGTAAAGAGCTGTTTGTTTTCTGCTTYAGTTTGYTCAGTCTGAGAGGACATGAATTCASTACATCAGAAGTTTCTCATTAAACATATTTTGTTTTTGTTGTATTTCCCATTTTTGCTAAGTGGGAAGGTATGAACTTTTCATCAAGAAAAATCAACATGACCTTTTGCAAAAAATGAGGTGCAAGCATCTCAGCATTTCGATGTTCTGGCATTTCAGTAAAAGACCAAATGAATTTTAACACATAATATATCTTAAAATATGAATAGTAACATGAATTTCTTTCCGTGGCTTGAAATTTATTAATATATTTTGAAGTAATCATGAGAGTTCACCTTAGTAATAATAAAAAATATTTCACCAGGAAAACAAATGGGAAATTTTAGGTAATTTCATTTTTTGTTAATTCCTTGAAGAGTCCTTTGTGGTATACAATATATGATTACTGACAACATTCTTTTATTTGCTGTTTGCAAGGTATGAAGTAATGGTTCTCCCAACAGAATTTAAAAGATGTCCTTGTCTAAAAACTGGAGGATTTGGAGCCAGTTTGGTGGGGAGGGTCATTACAGATCCTCTCAATGCGTGGTGCTTCCATGTTCCAGCCAGGAAGGGCCATTGCAGGCAGCTCTGATTCAGTACTGAATAAATCTCTGATAAATCTCTAATCAGCATTATCACAACACTGGCAGGGATTGTCAGATCCCAGAGGAGTGGGAGAAGCTGTTCCACAGATTTTACTTCAACAAAGTGAGCTGACCCCTGGGGCTGTGGGGTGGGGAAARGTGAGGCCACACCTGTGTGCAAGGCTGGGCTGGAGCTGGGGGGGAAAAGTTCTGGCAAAATGGGGGTGGAGGGCAAGGGAGCTCACCCATTTTAGTTTCTGGGTAGAACACCTTGTCTGGTAATTATTGGAGTAAACACTGAGTACCCAAAATAATAGGAAGCTTTATTTATAAAAACTTCCAGTTCTTCATCTGGGCATGATTCAGMTTTGCTGCTCACAGCTGAGCTCGATTCAAGTGCACTGAGATGGTTGGGGCATTCAGGATTCTGTTGCCACACTGAACTCAGCTGCAGTTGAAACTCAGATGAATGAGTTAAAGAGATTCCTCTTTGTTCCTTTGCTGCTGCTGAGACTCCCTTTGGCAGCAGGAATGGTCACTCACACGTCCTGCTCAAAGAACATGCACTTTGAATTGCAGAGAACCAAGAACAAATTAACAGGAAAACACAGATTCTTCTCCCCCCAAGCTCTCAGAGCTGTGAGGTGTGTGGCACACATCACACAACAATAACTATAGGTAGGGGAAAGTTAATATATAACGAATAACTTTTGATAATGCTTTTGGGTTGGTAGCAATGTCCTAACATCTGTGGATAATGGATAGATCTCAGCATTCCCTGTTCTCTCTATGCTGTAGGGATCTTTTAAAATAGAATTTCCACCATTTTAGTCTAGGGGAGTTGTGGAAGACTGAAAATAGCATTTCAGTCAGCACTGCTTGGCTGCTATTCTTCCCAGATGGCTCGGAGCACTTTCCTTCAAAGAAATTCCTGTCACAGTGCTTCCATGCACGTCCTGGGCACCAACAATGCATTTCTGTGTCAGCAAAACTGTTCTGACAACTGCAGGCACTGCTTGTGTTCGAGGGCATTCTGAGGAAATAACCTCTGCAGTTAAATGCCTGCAAATTTTCCATCCTGGTGGCTCAATCCTGCTGCTTTCACTCCAGGAAATCCTGGCTGCTTTCYGGAGCTTTGCTGTGCTGTGGTGTGCTGGGTTTGGGTTCCCTGTGTGTCCCTGTGCCTGGGGAAGGTGCAGGCTGCCTTTTGTGTCCCCCAAAGCCTGGCTGGGGTCCTGCAGCAGAGCTGTCAGCCCTGCCTGCTGCATCTGGGTAAATTCCACCCAGAGGAGATGTTGCAAGACAGTGAGTCCCCAGTGGGATGGAATAGAATGGAAGCAGATGGTGAGCTGAGGAGGATTTCAGGGGAGGATTACATTTTCCAGTTACTGTCTTTTTGATTTCACTSTTATTGTCTGATGAATTGTGTCAGATTTGATCCTTCAGATTGAAAAGCTGCTCCTCAATGTGCTCCCAAATGGACAGAGAAAGTAAATGGCTGCTGCCAGTGCACTGTCTTAGAAACTTAATTTTTTAATGCCTWTTAGAAGGGCCTCTCATTCTGTCACATGCACAGTGATTCCTGCCTGCAGCCAAGGATTTTTGGTTCTGTGGTAGTGTGGGGTGTCAGGGCCTGCTGGGGTTTGATACACACCAGTGCTCACCATTTGCTGCTGGCCCAGGCAGGCAGAAAGGCTTTATCTGGCCCTGGCTGGTGTGCACAGCTCTCCTTTGGCTGCCTGTGSTCCCTGACTGGCACTGAGCTCTGCACAGCCCTGCTGGGAGAGCAGGGAGACACACACCCTGAGAGCTCCATGTGAGCCCATCCCTGGTGGGAGGGCAGGGCCAGCTCCTGAAGGGCTGGCTCAGAGCACCAAGGTGCCCTTTCTGCAGTACCAGATCAGATCTCTGCTGTGCAGCTTCTACAGTTACACTTTAAAATATATACGTGAAAAGAAGAAAAACAAAACTTATTTTCAGCACAAAGATATTCTCTGGATAGACTTGAGCTGTTTATAAAAGCCAGATTGATACTTTGAATGGCCCAACAGCAGAAAATCTTTTGTATGAATTAAGTGGAATCAGGACTTAAATCTTGGCTGTAATTAAGCCCCTCTAACTATGGCCAAACACTGTTGTGSCTGCCCCTGTAGTAGATGGTGCTAGAGTTTGTAGTATTTTTTTGTTTCTTACTGCAAAATGGTCATTATTCTCTGGTGACTAAACATATAAAAGTGTAACCAGAAATAGAGCTTTCTTGTCTCATTCCTTCCTAGATCCTTACAGCACGTTCAGTCCTAGTCCCTTTTCCCCTCAGCTGAATCCTGCATGTTGATTTATTCCATTATGGAAGACAAGGTTAGAGAAAGATTTTGAACTCTTTTGAATTGAATTGAGGTGTGAGGAGTGGGTAAATCTAAATGAGGTTGAAATTTGTAGTAGATCACAATGACAGCTTTCTGACTGCTTCCTTTTATTTAGTGTTAGCTCATTTACTCAGGCCTAGAGACTCATAAACATTGCAAGTGCACATGTAAGTGCAGTGAACTTTTCTGGGCTGTTATGGCTCRGCCTCCTTCAGTGTCTTTTGAAAATTGCCATTTCATATATTGCTTTCATCTTCTTCCTGCACAGATGTTGCAGGTAACCAGACATTTGAGCTTGCTGCTGCTGTTCAAGCCCTGCAGTTCTGTGCTGGAACATGCCTGGGAAGGGTTCATGTTTAATACTTTACAYGCAAGAATGGTTTGGAAGGATCTGTAGTTTCCAGTAATTCTGAATATTGGGCTTGACTGRCATCTGTTACTTTCTGGAGCCTGAAGAGACAAGAGGGTCACCAGCTTTGARGGTAAAATAATCTGAGGAATTCTCACCCGTATTTGTGAGAGCCTGGCCAAACACCCCCAGCTGCATCCCCTTCAGAGAGGCTGCTGCAGAGCTGCACTCTGCTATTGCATCCCAAAACTGAGGGAAGGAAAGCAGTGTGGAAAGGGAGGGTACAGTGCCAGTGTTGGCCATCCAGCCTGGCTGGGAAGAAACAGGGTGTGGATTGGTATGAAGGATTCAGAGCATCCACAAACACCTCGTTGTTGTTGGCTTTGCAAATCAGGCTCAGTCCCCTGAAATGTGAATTATGAACTGGACACCATTTATTGGCCTGGGCAGCAATGATTGGAAGGACAGGTGTAAAGACATCATTCTATCATGTAAAGGGCAGATGTTGTGCCATTCTCAGCACCTTTAGGTACACATGGAAACCATWCCATGACTGTGCACATCATTCCTGAGTGCCCCCAGGAGAGATCCACCTGCACACAGAGGGAATCCTGTTTCACCTGCTGAGCTCAGGTACCCAGAGCTGCACAAACACCATCCTGCACTTCCATAGGCTCCCACTGGAAAGTGAGGTTCTATGGGCAAAAAAAAAAAAGCACAAATGAGAAGAATTACACTTCAACAAGCACTAGAATTTAACAGCATTTAGATGGGAATGGGTACTTAGTTTTAAACGTTGATTTATGGCTTTATTAATCCAAGTCAGAACTCTTGCTTCTGTCGCACCTGGTTTGCATTATTCCTACAGGATGGAAATAATGAAACAAGTACCCTGAGTTTATTCTCCATAAAGGGAATTTGGGGCTGCATCTGGCCCTGTTAGGAATACTTCCAGGCATTTCTGTCCCAGCAATCTCCATGCCATGAAAGCCCCACGGGCTGTTAGACAGTTACAGGTCTTTTTGTTCCTCTCTAATGAAGCCATAATAAGGCACCAAATCTCCTGGAATCATTTCTCACAAATGAAATAGCAAAGCAGTGCTGAGCYGGGCTATTGCAGCCCTGTCAGCACCGTGTGATAAAGTAGCAGAAATACAAATTACACCAGCAGCAACAGTTTTTGGTACACAGAAATGGGAAATATTACCTTGCTGTGCATGTTTTTGGTTTAGCATGGCTGCTGAGAGCTCTGGGGATTATCCTACATGAATTTCAGGAATGATGAGGAGCCCACTGAGCTCCTATCTGCTCCGTCCTATAAAATTGATGGCAGTAGGAAAAGCAGGAGTTTCATCACTTTTGGAAAATACTGGAAAGTGAAATTAAATTGCTGTTTTTGGAAGAGTCCAGAAGAGTACAAGGATGTCGTGATGACTCCTGGTGACCAGCTGGGCTGTYAAGACCTAAATAATTCTCAAAATAGGGATCAAAGTTACGTTTCTGGTTTTTGAGGTTTTTTGGGGTTTTTTTCAGTAAGCACCTGAAAATTCCCCATCAGGATTACCCCAGTGTAATTCAGTATTTCTGTCCCACCTGGGTGTGCTCATTGCCCTCTCCCACCCTAAACATGGCCAGGGGTGCTGGGCCTGGCTCCTCCTGGGCAATCCCAGGGAATGCATCTCACCTCCCCTGTCCCTTTGGAAAATGAGCTTTTTTCAGAATCATCAGGTGATTATATTGCTCTGAAAGAAGCAGCTCACATTTTATCAGCAGGACTCCTCTGAGCAGAGCTTTAATGAGTGTGGAAATGCAGCATTTAAAGTGGCTGTGGCTGTAATACTGCACATAAATGCTGCTTCCACTTGCTCCATGTTATTTCTCAAATAAACTTCTAAACGAAGTAGTGTAGACTGATAGAAATACTTCTCTGTGTTTGCCTCTTTGTTTTTGAACCTTCTGCCTGAACAAATTTGTGAATTATGTACATTTGTTTCTCTTATCCCACTGTACATCTGCTGTATAGGTAGAATCAATACATTCTRTTGTGCTACAATTTGCTGTACAATATAAACCTGAAGACCAAAACAAATCAGACATAAATATATACTTTAGGATTTTTCAGGAAGCTATAAAAGATGTATGGGATTGATTCCTTTAGCACACAGAAGAATCTGTAACCTAAGTTTGTTGAGGCAAAATTTCTCTGAGTTGCAGCTGTGAGAGATGGACACAACACTGATCWCACAGTGGATGCAGGAATTCGTGGAGTGATGGAAATTTGGGAAGTAAGACTTTTGTTGGTATTTTTCTGTCCTTTCTGTGCCTGTTTTTGTATTCTCCTCTTCCATTTCTGAGTTCACAATCGTTTACCTTTATTAACTTTAATTATAAAGCTTACATGCCCCTGTAAAGGGCTTTAGTGGAAAATCAAACCAGGAATCAGATTGTTGAAATRAATGAAAAACACCTTGACAGGGCCATCTTAAGCCATGTTGTTGAAAGAAGTGAAAATAGGAAAAAAAGCAGTAACTCAACCCTCAGGAAACCATGGGCACAAACAGAATTCAGCTGTGGTAGTTTATTGTGGGAAAGCCTTTGAAATTTATGCAGGTTTTTGACTGCTCTGAAAGATTAAAGGGGGTGGTGAAAATCTGTGGCTTGGTGATGAAGTTCAAATGAAACAGCTGATACTGTTCCTCTGCAGGACAGAAAGCTTCCCCACATGTGGGAAATGTTCATGTGYCTTGATGAAAACAAACCTGGGACTGTCAGGGAGCAGTGGGACAGTGGATGTGTTGGGTTGCTGATAAATGGCAGAGGCCAGAGCAGTCAGAGATGGAGCAGCCAGAACAGGAATGGGAGGGTTTTTTCAGGG
>CADDXX010000380.1:273363-305658 GCA_902810485.1 Alauda arvensis
GSKCTCTCTCTGCCCAGGTCTCTGGCCAGAGSTGTGTCTGCATCTSAGCTTSAACAGGGTTGGCTGAGGTCTCTGAGTTCCATTGTCCATCCAGAGACTTGTCTCTAGAAGGACAGGTKAGCTGAATTGGATTTATTATGGCCAGATTTACCTTGTCCAGTCTGTGCTGCTACAATTCCTCCTTTCCTTTGTATTAAAAAATGTGAAGTGTTCTCTGTTATCCTTTGTGCGAGGGCCCTGTGCAGACAGGGTGACACAAGACAGCATGGGTCTCATTTGAGTGAGGCTTTCTACCCAGTTTGATAAACCTCCCCTCAGCCAGTGATGTGTCCCAGGTCCCACAGGAGCTTCAGCACTCCCATCCAGGAGCTGGCAGGTGAGATCACAATCCTTTAGGCTAACATTCCATAGGTTCACTGCTTCTAGTTACAATAACTTACTATAACTTAGCACTAAAAACAAGAAACCATTTAACCCTTAGAACCATTAGAAAAAACCCAACTTCCAGAAAAAACAAATTGTAAACAGAAAAACAAYTTGTAAACAAACAAAATCCTGAAATGAACTGTCACTTCAAGATTTCCAGCAGTTCCCAGGGCCTCAGCCTGAGGCTGGCTTCATGTGCTGGTTTCCCCCAAGCCTGTATGGATGTSTTGTGTTTCCTGTGCCTTTCTCAGGGCACTGTTTACATTCCCRAGTGGAGCACACAGAGCACAGATCCTGTCCTGTCCCTGTGCTCAGCCCAGTTGCTCCTTGGCCTTTTGCTCCCCCTTCTCGCTGCTGCTGCTCCTGCTGCCTGCACATCTGCTCGTAAAACCCGGGTTTTTCTTTTCCTTTTTCCCCTAACCTTGATGAATGGCCCATATCTCAGTGTGCCAAAGCTCACCTTTTCCTTAACTGAGGATGATGGATGGAGCAGGAGCAGCAGTGGAGCAGCTTCTGTGTCCTGACAGGCTCAGTGCTCCCCTCCAGGGACTGGCAGCAGCCGTGTTCCGTGCAGGAATCCACATCCCTACCAAAATGCTGGGAAACCAAGGGGGATTTTCAGATTCCTCCTACATGGTCTGAATATCTCTTAAAAATAGCCAGCCCAGAGTGCTCTGGTGATTTTCTGTCATGGAATGCTTTGAAGGGCAAATRCTCCTTTATGTTTTGCACAGATGGCATAATTTCGGTGGATGAACTCAAATACAAGTTCATATGATTTTATTTGTTTCAAGTGTTAAGAAATAACATTAAAGACCATGAATATGCTTTGTTCAAAAACGTTAATTATTCCTACAGTGCTCTAGTGACATTTAAAAATGCTGTTTTCCTTTAACATGTTTCCTATACATTTTTACTGGTAAAATGAATGTAACAATAACCTTGTTGAAAGACTATCTAGTTAAATTAGYTGCACTTTTAAATATAATGGGTTCTTAAGGCCGGGTTTTCAAGCCCTGTGTCAAGGTGGCTCACTTAGATCAGGGGACTTGTGCCAGAAAACTACAGAAGATCTGAATGGAAAGGTGGAAGCCGTTGTTTATTAACATTTGTAGTCTAAATTTAGGCAGACAAGAGGAGAAAATCAAGGGTGACTGAAAGAGAATAGATGCCTAAGTGATATTGACTTTAACAGGTTCCTCATCATGAAGACATACGAGAGATAGAAATGTACTGGCAGAAGTTAATGGCTTTGAAAAGAAAAGACCAAATGTACAGTAATACCCTTGAAAGTGCTGACTTCATGAGTCAACATTTAAATGGGAGCCTGTCTTCCTGCTAAATAGCTTTTCAACTTCTTCCTTATCATAGGAGTCCTTAATTAAAATAGTTCAAAGGAGTTGGGTCATAAAACTGCATTAGGGTTTTTTTGTGCTGAAAAGAATTTCTGTGCTCAGCAAGACTTCATCACTTCTCAAAACTTAGCACTTGAGTCAATAGTCTTCTTTTCACTCTGGTGAACTACACGTTGAGAATGCCATAAGCAATTATTTAATCTTTGTAACTGGGGGTTAGYTCAGGACCACAGCGGGCTAATTAAAAGTGCTTCAGTGGATCATTGATTTCTTGGTATGACCACAAAGTCCTGCTTTGAAGGAAGCAATGCTGCCAGCCAGGCTTGCTGCACAAACTCCAAAGGGTCCAGAACAGCCAGACATTTCTGTGCAGTTTGGTGGGGCAGAGAGGGAAGGGAAGGATCAAGAAAGGGCAGAAAACAGAGGGATTTTAATGCGCAGAGCAMAACAAGGTCTGTGGTATTGGTTAAAAATACCTGTTCCATCAGTCAGGCTCACAGAATTCTGGAGGGGAAGGATGGTTGTTTTCTCAAGATAAAGCCTTGCAGGAAGGGCTGCATTGGCAGCACCAAGCACTGGGTTTCTGTGATCTATTTGCTTGTCAAAACATCAACATCACCAATTCATTGCACAGCCTCACRAATGACCTCTTCTTAGCCCTGCTCTCTGCAGTTTGCAGTTCCATTCATTTGTCATGTTGCAATCCTGTTTCTGGTTTAAATTTCCACTTCTGTTGAAGACATAAGTCCAAGTAGTAGAGTGAAAAATCCCATAACCTCATTCATAACTGTCGTGACCTTTAATTCAGAAGCCATGGCTCTGGAATAGCTGCAGTTAATGGTCTTTTTAAGAGGTCTAGTCAGGCTTTGTCCAAAAATTCATACAGTAATGGTGATTGGAAAATTGATAAGGCTCGTGGGGAAAGGGAATTGGAAAATAGAAAGCTCAACATTTTAGTCTTTTCTTATTATGATTTCAGTTCAGCTGCCCTGTTAGCATGCTGCTYGTTCTGGTTCTGCTCTGTAGTGCTGTGCTTTGTTGTGCTGGTACAGGACATGAAGGCAGTTAGGTGAGGCTGTGTCATGGGGGGATATTATCAGCTCTCAGGCAAGGAAACTGAATGATAGCAACAATGGGGTGAAGCTAATCAGGTGAAATATTTTGCTTTTTAAACATTTATATTTCTGTAAAATATGTTCTCCACATGAAGCTGCTGCTCACTTGAACACTCCTGCTCGTTCACTATTAAAAGAGTTTCCCTAGGAAAGAAGCCCAATTGGCAGTTCTTACCCTGCTGCCACTACTGAGGAATAAGATGTGCTGGCCTGCAGTAATTTAYACTGAGCTGCTGTGAGCAATTGTGGAGGGGGGGCTGTGAAAATCCCCCTCTGATTGTCTCTGCATTTCTGGACTCTCTGCAATCAGGGGAGCAGCTCATGCAGAACACAACCTTCCTCCTGCTTTGGAGTCAGATCTGTGCCTGACTGATTACAAACCCAATTAGCTATCTTCTGGAGGCTAGGATAAACTGCAGATACTCCATCCTGGAGGATTGCACAAAGTTGAGTATACGAATGACTGAAAAAGTAGAAAACTAAATTAAGAGCTCAAGTCCCCTTGTCTCCTCAAAATTCCCTCTCTTGGTATTTAGAATTCTATTTACACCCAAAGCAGCTCCACTGCTGAAGGAATGGCATCTGTCAAAGTCAGTGTGATGTGCCAGTAAACCCCTTATATTTCTGCATCTTTTCCCACATAGCAGGAATTGCTTTGACATGTTGAAACAAATGCCACCAAATCCATTTCACCAAATCCATTTGGTTGTACTCACATTCTCAATATACTTCTGCTTCTTGCCTTTTCTAAAATAATACATTACATTCATTGTTCCATCCACAGTGTTGGAAGATTATCCAACTTCCATAAACTAATTTGAATGAAGCATCTTCTTGTTCATAGTGAGTTCAGGATTTTTCATTTGTGTGTGTATTCACTCCCTCCCCAATTACTTTAAAACCCTTGCATAGCTGGGCTCCTCTCAGAGAATCAGTAATAAAGTTAAATGCTTCAGACTCCTCTGGTTTGGAAGCARAGCTGCTCTCTCAGAGCCTCACTGGATGCTGGAACTGCAGCACAAACAATTGGCTGGTGTAGCTCACACATTTCCCAGATTGCCAGGAAATGGATGTGAGGATTTTGAGAGCTCCTTTCTTGCTCCTGGCTCACCTTGTCAAGCTGCTTTAACTCCACAGGAATGTGGAGCCCCATGGCCCCCAGGAATGCAGGCAGAGATGCACAGCAGCCCCTGCAGCTGGCTCCTGCAGAGCTGCCCAMAGCCACAGCCACCCTCACACTCAGCCCTTTCATGGCTCTTCACAGGGCTCTCCCAGGAAAAACAATCTCATTATTTCATTGCTAAGTCCACAGTGTTCCAAACTGTGCTGACTCTTTGGTCTGAGTTCAGTGCAACAAACTGTGCAGGGAATATTTTTTGACTCAGATAAAGTTTTGGGAAATCTATTACACATTGCTCGTGGTTTGGAAAGGCAGTGAGTGCTCAGGGAAGCAGAGCAGGAGGAATGGAGCAGACAGCCTGGTGTGTGTAACAACACCTTCCCTCTTCTTGTTTTCTTGGTTTAAATACTGGAACATCTGCCCAGGGAGGTGGTGGAGTCACCAACCCTGGATGTGTTTAAAAAAAGCCTGGATGTGGCACTGGGTGCCATGATCTGGTTGAGATGTTGGAACATGGGTTGGACTCGATGATCTTGAAGGTCTCTTCCAACCAAAAAATTCTGTGATTCTGTGATTCTTGATGAAACAGAAAATACTTTTAGAGGGGTTGCTTGGTTGGTGTTTTCCCTGTATTTTGTCCCCTGCCAGCTTTCTCTTGGGGCCCCTGGCTGGTGGGACAGCCAGAGAGACAGAAAAGGCCTGGAAGCTGTTGTGAGTGCTGTTTTATTTGTAAATAAAACATCCCTGTGTTAATAGCACTGCTCTGGCCACAAATCCAAACCCCCATGGGGGCTGCCATGGACAGAATGAACTCCAGCCARGTCAGCAKAGCAGGTTTCCCTGGGTCTCAAAGRACTTCCATTAAACTGTTGAAAACGTGTGATYCATTTTCACTGCCCATTCCATAACTGGGAATACCTGGGCTAGGATTAATCTATTTSTGACTTCCTGCTGTCAACCTGAGCTGAGGTGGGAAGATCATATTTCTGTTCAAATGATTGTTCTTCCTTAAAAAAACTCAAACCAATCCCAAACATTTAAATAAGCAATGCATTTTCATAGTACTGTTAYTTCCTACACCTTCCCTCTCCATATGATTTTCCACAGTCATAAGCAAAACTATCTTTTCTCAGATAAGTCTCCTTAAATCTAAAAATCCTTCAAGCTGTGCCATCATCATCATCATCATCATCATCATCATGCAACCTCCCCTTATCAATATATTTAAAGATCTGGTGTTTGCTGCTTTCCTCTTCAGCCCCACAGAAAACACCAGTGCTGTGTGTGTTGTTAGTGCTGATTAATTACTGTGCAGTTTCCATCATTTGTGAGGTTGAACCCCAAAATACTTCTCCTAAATACAAGTGCTGTTTGCAAAGTTGGAGCTCAGAAATCCTTCACAAATTGCATTGTTCAGATTATGCATTTTACCAGCCACGGCAGTTTTTGGAATGAATTGTGTGAACAAATGATGGGGACATTGTTTCCATTGTGACTTCAAGTGCTGKGGGTTTTTAGTGATTTACTTGACATATTTGATCGGAATATTTTTTAGTGGATGCCCAGCTCTGGTGTCAGTGGAAGGCAAAGCCTGTGTCAGTAGCCAGCCTTCAAAATCCTGGAGTCTGCCAGACCAGCCAAGTAAATGAAGCAGTCTCTGGTTCTCTCTAGGAAATCACAAACCCTCCTCAGCTGTTGATGTCAGGCTGCTGCAGCAGTGCTGGCTGTGAAGTCAGCAAAGTGATTAATGCCTCATTAAAAATTAATACATTTCCCAAAAGAATTTGCTGGGATTCCACTGTGAAATTCCTGCTGTACTCCGTGGGAGCTACACGGCTTAATCCCCATGACCTGCACTTTGTGAGTAACCTTTTGGAAAATAAGCAACTTAAGCAGCTGGAGACAGGCASTGCTACATGGTACTGAGGGGTATTACAGCACTGCAGCCAGAAACCAGCCCTGGCACTGAAATGTCACTGAAACACCTGAACTGGGCCCTCACAGAGCTGTGTTGGGAGTGGCTGGCTGCAGGGGGCTGTGCTCCAAACACTGAAACCTTTTGGGTCTCTGCATGATGAGCTGAGAGGGGATGAGCTGAGCAGGGCTCCCCCACGGAATTCACTCATWCAGTCTGCTGAGAGAAATGAGTTTGTTTTGGAAATGTGTCATGAACGTTTCCAGCAGAGGTGAAGCTGAAATGCTGTGGTTGTTGAGGACAAACCCAGCAGTGAAGGGATGAGGTGTCTTTGGCTTCCACACAAACACSCAGCAGCTGATGGCAAACGTGGGACACGGGCTGTGCCCTGCAGGGAAATCCTTGCCTGCAGAAATGGGGCACAAGTCAGCTGTGTCTGAGGTGCACWGGCAAATGGGTTCTTCATCCATCTCAGAAAATGTAGAATCTTCATTTATTCATTCATTTTCCCATGTGGAAATTTATCATTTCGGTAGATTCTCCCCCCCTGCCCCTCCTACTCTACAGAAATCATTTTAGATGCATGGGATGATGTGCAGAATGCTTTTCTGTGTCTTTAAATGCCAGTTCCTGACTCTGAATTCAAAGAAACAGTATTTATTTACTGGCTTGCCCCGACAGATGTCCTGGAGTTAATTATGTGATATCTGTCTAAACTTCTCCCCTAGTTATCTACAGAAGTGCATTTCTTGCTTTGAACCATGCCTGGTATTTACTCAGGTAGCATTTCCATGGCCATGATGAGTTTGTGAGGGCCCAGGCTCTTYTGCTGTCAGAAAGTAGAAAACTGTGTGATGCAGGAATTATTTATTCCATCTAAATAACCGAAGCCAGATCATTAACCTCATTGCAAGCACTGTGACCATGCCCTCTTCTCCACACTCTGCTCTTTTAATCACACCATCGATCATTCATCATCTTCCACACCAGATTCAAAAACTTTGTCCTTGCCACAAAGGATATTCRCAGTCTCTAAACCCTGTGCTTTAAAACATGGGGAAAGGAGTAGAAAGAACCATGGGCAGGTTTTTATCTTTATTTTGTGCAACTGTTGATGATTTAATTCTTTATATGCTTACACAGGCCGTGACTCTGCAGGATCTGTGTTTTTYCTGTACATCACTGATCACACTGAGTGCAGAGCAGCTCTTAGCACACTGGATGGGGGCTCAGGAGCTGCACACACTCTGCCACCACTGCTCCTACAAGTCCAGCTGGTGTCCCAGAGAGGGAAAGCCCTGTGTCACAGCCAGCCCAGCAGCTCCAGCAGCCAGGGAGAGGCTCCTCAGTGGGTGACTGTGATGGGCACGAAYCAGGCCCCGTGCCAGGGGCTGTTTGTGTGCACTGCTGTATTCCAGCAGCAAACACTGCAAGCACTCATTAAGCTGARCATTAGGAGTGGGTGACCTCTCGCTCTCCAAAACAGTCACATACAAACAGTAAATTAAATCAAGCATTAATCAAAACTGTAAAATAGCCTGCTTAAACCCTTCAGAAACAACACACCCACCACCTCCTTCCAAACCCTTGTCAAACAAATGGTTTTTGTGGCGTATCTGGAAGGTCATCAAGTCCTGGGCTATTTCAGGAGCAGGTTCCAGATGGTCTCTAGCACGCTGAATAATGTATGTGTGTGTGGGAGTGGGGGGAGAGGGGCTCCAAGGAGCTCTTACACTGGCAGGAGGAAACCCATGCGTTTTGCATTCATCTGTGCAGCRCTAGGTGTTTAAAAACCTCTCGTGCCCTTCGGTTCAAGTGGCAGAAATAACTTGTTTCGAGGCTCTTTAGTGACAATATCAATTTCATRTTTCACTCAGCAGCACTCTACAGAACCTTTAGCTCTTGTTTGGGCTGCAATTGTCTCCATTACRAGAGCACTGGTGTTTTGATGGGATCTGTTGTTTGCAGTGTGACATTCCATGGGCAGTAACCTTTTATCCTGTCATTCTTGCCAGGCTGTTCAGGGAAAGGCTCAACAGCTCCATGTGCATTGTCAGACATAAGACAATGACATGGTGTAATGCAGACATATGTGATTTAAACTGCTTTGCATGTGTGCCACAGGGCTGGTTGTATGAATTGGCAGGGGGCAGTTGATGATGAGTTCCACACACCCCAGCAGCCCAGAAACCCCCCCTGTGCTGGGCTTTTCCCCACAGTGTGGGCAGCAGGGCAAGCGGGGGGATTCTGCCCCTTTTACCTGCTCAGGTGAGACCCCTCCTGCAGCTCTGGGTGCCCAAGAGCAGCAGGACCTGGAGCTGCTGGAGAGAGTCCAGGGGAGGCCATGGAGCTGCTCCAGGGCTGGAGCCCCTCTGCTCTGGAGCCAGGCTGGCAGAGCTGGGGGTGTTCACTGGGAGAAGAGAAGGCTCCAGGGACACCTCAGAGCCCCTTCCAGGGCCTAAAGGGGCTCCAGGAGAGCTGGAGAGGGACTGGGGACAAGGGATGGAGGGACAGGACACAGGAATGGCTTCCCACTGCCAGAGGGCAGGGATGGATGGGATATTGGGCAGGAATTGTTCATGGGAGGGTGGGCAGGCCCTGGCACAGGGTGCCCAGAGCAGCTCTGGCTGCCCCTGGATCCCTGGCAGTGCCCAAGGCCAGGTTGGACAGGGCTTGGAGCAGCCTGGGACAGTGGGAGGTGTCCCTGCCATGGCAGGGGTGGCACTGGATGGGCTTTAAGGTCCCTTCCAACCCAAACCATTCCATGAGTGCATGGATTTTTTCAAAAGCCCAGGATAGAAAGACAGGAAATGCTTTCTGAGCACAGGGTGTCCAACTCCARCAATCCACGTGCCTCAAACTCAGCAGCACCTTGAATGAGTCTGCTCTGAGGTGCCTGTCTGCCCACTCTGTGTGTGACAGGGAAAACACTGACCTGGTACCAAGAACAAAATCAGAACACCTGGATCTACTGTGGACTTAGGTCAGAGGTGAAAATGGGATTTATTAACCWGTGGTCCTGGCCATGCTCTAATGAAAGATGAAGGCTCTGGAGTAAACAGACCTTTGGTGCCTTCACTTCTGATGCAGGAAGATATAGATGGCACTGTATTGCTATCAGTCATGGAATAAAAAATCCCAAACAACACTAAACACTCCACAAAAACGCTGCATTTTAATAATTATGCTAATTTTGTCACCAAATGGAAAGCTCCTTTTCCCACTGCCATCTTTCAAGTTCCCTCCTGGCCATAGCTCAAAATTCATGCTCTTGGTGAAATTCTGCTCATGTGTAGAGAGACCAAGGATATGGAAGAAATTGCACACAGATAAATCAGTGCATCGTTTTTGTCCTAAGGTAATAATATTTCAAAGTACTTCCATTCTGATGGTTTTCAGAATAACTATTTGCAGTGAATTGTTGGCCTTGGACAAATTCCTGGAGGAGATAATGACGTACATGTCACAAAAGAAATCATTGTTAGAGGCACAGCTGGTGACAGTGCTCTGTGTCGACAAACAAGTAAGTTGACATAAAGCCTACCATTCAATTACTGGCATAAGGAAATCTCCTCTAAAACAAGATTGAAGAYGTGGCCTATGGCACCTCAAGTTTGAATAATACAGCAATGGTAAAAAACCAGAAAATATCAGCTAGGAAGGAGGRGAAAAACTTAATTTCTAATCCTCATCATGTGCAGTTCAGAGGACTAACACAAAATTTAGATTTCCTATACCATCAGCAGTCAAGAATTGAACTTTTATATTTTTCACACCGTGGTTATTAGTTTAAGGTTCTTAAGATTTCCAGACTCTGCATGTGAGTTCTCCTCTCCAGGTGTGTCACTGCTCCTGAGCTCCCAGGTGCATTGATATTGTTCCTCAGCCTCTGCAAGGGAACACACAGCCCCATTCACTGCAGCAAATTGCTCCCTGGAAAGATTGCATCACAAAAGTGGATGGGCTGTTGTCAAAATGTCACTCAGAAGACAACAGAAAACCAAAATAGAAGTGGTTATCAAGCAGTTGCTGTCAGTGCAGCACSAGGTGATGCTCAGGGCTGGACACTGTTCTCAGAAACTCTTTGGGGTGAGGAAAATTGGCTGTGAGAGCTCTGGAAGTCCATGTCCTTCAAAAAACAATYTAATAAAGAATAAGGAAATGATGAGCTCCCAACTGATGACTTGCTACAGATCATCATCTATTGGGGGATTTTATATGGGTGAATGAGAACTATAGGTGTTAATTACATTGTGGGCATGATTAGGGAGCATGTGCATTGAAAAGGAGACAGTTTTGTAGGATCTGTAATGATCCTGCACATCTGAAGTTTCCCAAGAAGCAGAACATGTACAAGGAACTCCAAGGGCTTGGAGAAGTGGCAAATGAAGTTATTAGGCTCAGTGTTCCCTGTGTGACAAAACCCAGTGATTGCCACAGGGTTTTGCCCCTTCCTCTGGGCATTATTTCAGCTGGCAGATGTCCATTCCTGGTTTATATATGACTCATCTGTTCCAAATACTCAATTCTAACCACACAGCCAAAGCTGTGCTGTCARTAAATGAGCAGTAACAAAGCCCAATCCATCAAAGCACCAGGAGTGTGTTTCCTTCCTGGTTCTGCATGGCTGTGATGGCTGGGACAGAGCCAAGGCTCCCCCAGCCTTTGAGCTCAGGGCTCTGCTTGTCCTGGAGGAGGGAAAGTCTGTGCAGCCACTCTTATGATGTCAAAGGAGGGTGGAAATCTGCATTTCCTGGAATATAAAGTTGTTTTCTGCCCCTGCTTAGGCTGGCATTGCTGCAGGGTTCTGAAAGTTGTGCAGATTCTGAAGGGCTCCCTTTTTACAGTTCTGCAGAAGAGAAACTCATGGCACCACTGGAGGTGAAACTTTTCATTCAAAAGACAGATAGTTCATAACAAAAAACCAAAGTGGTCATTACTTGCAGTCAGGTGTTGGTTTGGTCCAAAACCAAATGCAAATCTTATGTCAGTAATGAAAGCAGCTCTGAGGAATTTTGGGGAAGAACTGCAGGGCCTTGTCCCACAGCTCTGCTTGCACAGAATGCTCCTCCCTCAGGGTTTCAAGTTTCTACTGATTTTTTTCAACTTTAAATGCTTGTATATGAGGAGTGAGATGATAAATGTAGGAAAAGAATCTCCATTTGATATTTTTGCCCTTTTTCATATTGAGAAATTTCATCATTTTTTTTAGTCTCAAGGCTTAATTTCCAAGCACCAAAAGTTTTATACTTCTGAGTCAGGTATGTGGGCTCAGGTATGTCCAAATCATTTCTGTTTTTCTATAGGTTGTTTTAGAAAATTTATGTATTTTGCTGTAGGTGTGGGCTTATCTGTGACCTATAGGGAATTAAAAGAAATGAKACTATTTTGCATGTAAAACATATTAAAGTTTAACAGCCACTTTCACAAAAAAACCAAAAAAACAAACCAACAAAAACAAAACCAAAAAAAAACCCCAAAAAGCAACCAACCAAACAGAAAAGGCAACAAAAGCAGGAGTGTAGGAAATTATTAAGAAAAGCACTGAGGTGAGTGATGGGAATTGAAATCCTCACAAGAGACAATGTGGCCTTGTTTGAAGTCCATTGGAGTTCTGCTGTTAAATTTTGCAATATTGAACTTAACAGGTTTTGATTTTTGATTTTTTTTAATACATGGTTTTAATTTGGAAATTTTTAAAAGGAACACTGCATTTGATTTGTTTCAAATTCCTGGCATGGCTCAGCTCAGGGTGCAGAAGGTGGTTCCTGCACATGGAAAATTGAGCAAGAAATCTCTTTTAGAATAGAAACAAGCTGGAAGGTGCTTTGTGAGCCCACCCCCAGTGACAGGGCTGCTSCTGCCACTGCTCAGGAGGATTGTGATGGATTAACTGAGTGCATAACAGATATTGTTTTAGTGCATTAGCCCTGATTTCCTGCTCCAGGTGATTGATTGAGCCCCAGTCAAGGCAGTGTCCACAGCAAATATTAAGCAAACTTACCCAGACACAATCAATCACTCTTATCAAAAAATCACTATATTTGGAGCAAAAAAAAAAATGCTAAAGCCTTACCTGCTTTGCACTGCCTTTATCCAGGTTTAATTATATTCCTTAAAGGTGCAGGAGAACAGATTGTGTTTGTTGTTTGCTCAGTGTATTTCTCCAGGCTGGGCAGCTGTGCAGTGCAGAGGTGTCATTTGCTTATAGTGCAACGTGTTTGCTAGTTCAGAGAAATGTCTGCTTCAAAAGTGAATATTTAGAGACTAAGCTCACAGTAAGAAAGGTAATTTGTCTCTAAAAGCTGACCCTGGTACCTCCAGCCTTCATGGATTACCAGCAGCAACAACAGGTTGTTTTGATCACTGCATTTCCAAAGAATTCTTTCATGTGCTGCTGTAATTTTGCTTAATTTGTTTAACAATTATTTAAGCACTTACAGATTTGACTTAAGCACACTTACAAGGTCTTTTATATCAACACACAGGTCTGATTTTCTTATTTCAAAGGTGCAGAGGGCTCTGTTTCTCAAGTGCTGTTGCAGCAGGCTGGCAATAACCTGGACAGTGCCAGTGTTCTGATGGGTCTGTCTGCAAAGCTAACAACAAACAGGCAGCAGATAATAAYACCAGAAAAAAAATTCATTTTTTTACATAGATAGGAATGACAGGACCTGCCAAACTAAAACAGAGAAGGAAGGATAGTGATCTTATGTACAGAGGGGAAAATGAAGGAGAAAAATTTAATTACAAAAGGTTATTTTTCTCCTAAAAGCTAGGAATGACTTATTGAAGGGGAAAAAAAAAAGGAAAATAGAAAATCAGGATTTAGGAAGTTGGCAGTCAGCTGTAGGGGAAACTGTGGATGTAGACTTGCTCTATAGCCCAATGTACAATTTGAATTTACAGACTTTCCCCACTGGCTTGTAAGCTATAAAATAGCACCAGGCATGTTCCTCTGAAGGAATTCTCCCCATGAGCCACCAGCCAAGAGAGCAGCTGAGCCAGACTCTGTCAGTTCAGCACCAGCACGGGCTGCTCTGTTCTCATCACCCTTGGGAGCCCAAGGCACCACCACCAACTGGGGTTCAGCTTTCACAGTTTTTCCCTAAGCTTGGCTGTAAAAATCACCCCCTGAAACCAGCCTCTGCTCTCCTGGCAAAGGGATTTTTCCAATCCTGTCCATGCTGCAGCTGGAAATAAGATTCTCCCCAGTGCTGTGGCTCAGTGTTGAATCCACTGATGCAGTTTGCAGTCACTGGAGGGACTTTGTGGAGTGTGACATCCCACCAACCTCTCCTAATCCTGGGTAGATGGATTTTTACAGCACAAACGGAGTAAAACAACTTCTTATGGCTCAGACAAGAACACAAATGTCCTGTTTCTATCCAAGAGAGCATCTGAAGCAGACTTTGATTCCTTCAGAGCATGCAGTGGAAATGGCTTTGAATCAATTTAAATTGCAAGCTTGGTCAGCTGAGATGTTTTGAATTGTTCCTTGGCAGCCAGTCAGCCTCTGATTGTAGTGAGTGACTGCTTTGGAGTGTGTTAACAATGCAGAGATGTATCATAGATCCAGAACAAAGCATGAATTTGTCACCCAGACCCCATTACCTGCACTCCTGATGCAGGTGACACCGTGGGTCAGAGTCTGAAGAACAGACACAGAAGGTGTATTTGCATTTATACATTGTAAGAGCCATGCAAGAAGCAAAGAGTTCCCCTTTCCTCTGTTCTCATTTTCTTCCTTCACGTAGAAAGTGGCAGAGGAATGAAGTTTTTGGTTAAGTGGATTATTTTTTGCACCATGGGAGTCTTGGATCAAGCCATTCCCTAGTAAGTCATGGAAGCTGTACATGTTACCCAAATATCTGAGGTGTGGTGAGCTGCCCCCAGCTGGCAGCTGGAGAGGGCTTCTTAATTTCTTTGTAATTAAGATATTTTAAGCATATAAAGAAATATGCTCTGCTAATTTCCTTTACTGAATAGACTAAACCCCAGTAAGCCATTGGAGACTGCAGAGGCTTTCATGGAAATGTCCTCATCAGCTGAAGATTGAATTAGGTCACCTTGATAACCTGGTTTGGTGAACTGAATGGGTTTGATGTCTGACAGCACCTCCCCTGGAGTTTGCCATTAAAAACAGGGAAATAGTTCAAGAAAATCTCCAGAAGGGATTYTGCATCTCAGCGGATGTTTTTCCTTTGAACACAATGATGTTTCATTTTCTAATTGAAATACAGTACGTCTTTGAACTTTCAATAGCCAAGGCTATTAAGTAACAGCATTGCATTTCATTTGTTATATTACATTTTAAGTTCAGTCCATGCATTTTTAATTCTGTTTATGTCTTGAGAGCTTGCCTCTAGTGGAATAAAACCAATCAAGGATCTAGAACAGGAATTGAAATTTAGATCCTAATTCACCACTGCCCTGTGGTTCCTTTGTGTTTACTTGAATAAGTGCAAGGGACTAATAAAATAAATGTAAGGACCCTCTGGAGGAAAGTGTTATTGTAGGGGTCAGACAATGCTCGAGCTSTGCCAGGCCCACCTGAATTCCCTGACTGTGAGAAGGCTGTGCTGCAATGTGCCTGAAGACACAAGGAAGGGGGGAATTGCCAAAAGAGACGGTTTCACACAAAATCTGTGTCCATGATACTAAGGAAAAAGAAAAAGGATTGAGAGTATTAAAAATSAATGTAGTAGGTGACAGGAGCTGATGTTTGGGGCACTGGGGGAGGAATCCTGGGCATCTGGCTCTTGTGCAGAAATGTGCTGTGGGGGCTGAGCAGGTAAAGCCCCAGCCCAGGTGGGACGGGACAGAGCCCTGCGTGTCGTGTCCCAGCTGCTGCTGCCATGGCACAGGTGTGATCCCCTGCTCGGCAGCGGGGACATGGCTCAGCACAGACACGCGTTACAGCCCTGGGTTATAGCCCCGGTCACAGCCCGGTGTCACAGCCCCGGTCACAGCCCCGTGTCCCCAGCCCCGGTCACACCCCTGTGTCACAGCCCCGTGTCACAGCCCCGTGTCCCAGCCCCGTGTCACAGCCCTGGGCCTGGGGAGAGCTGCCCTGGAGCCCCGGGGGCAGCAGCAGGGGCAGGATGGGTTCAGGATGAGCTGCAGGACGGGCAGCGCTTCCCCCGGGACACGGAGCTGGAGCAGGGACCAGCGGAACCCAAAGGAGCCCCTGTGCCCTGCCCTCCGTGCAGCTCCAGCGAACAGCAGGGAGAGGAGCTGGGAATGGGGACTGAAGTGGGACCTGAGGAAAAAGTTGAAGGAGGGAAGTTTAACTTTTGTCTTTGTTTCCCACCATTCAAACTGGCAATAAATGGAATTAACTTCCCCCAAGTCCAATCTGTCCTGCCTGTGACAGTAACTGAAGTGTCTCAATCTCGACTTCTGAGCTTTCCCATCTCTTTTGTCGCCTGTCCTGATGAGCAGGGGAGGAGGAGAGTGGCTGGGTGGGGCTCAGGCAGCCAGGCAAGGTCAGCCCATCACATCTGGCACCTGGAGATGTCTTCTCCTGTGCCTCGGCAGGATCTGGAGGTGTGGTTTCATTGTTCCTTCACTGCTGACCTTGCACTGTAATTTTTATTTTTGCTTCTTTTAAATCAGACTAAACTACTGTAATCCAGAGGTGCAATCAGAGCTCGGCTTTGTTTCGCTAGGCAATTTTCAGCTAAAACTGTGCAGGCTTTTTTRCATTCCTTTATTTTCTTTGTTAGTAATGGGCTCAGAATTCTGTAAAAATAAAGACCAAAAAAWTGATGTCTGATTTAATATTCACCTCTTTAAAGGACAGAGCTTTTCTCAGTACAGGAGAGTTCAGGGCTGAATATTAAGACTCAGAAATTTAGCAAGTCCTGCTGTATTTTTCAACCCTCAGCACTGTTCTACATCCCTGGAATTAGAATAAGGCTGGGTCTTTGACAGTCTGTGTCTCTCATTGATCATCCTTTGCTGTTAGGAAGGATGCATTTTTCCATTATGAGATTGGTCTGGCCAAATGAAGGTTTTTTGGTTTTTTTCCTGTCAGGTGTGCTCAATTTAAAGTTAATTTTTGTCATTTAATGRCAGGATGGTGTGTGTGATTGCTGTGTGGAAGAGATGGAAGGTGTGATAGAGCAAGGCTGGATCTCAGGGACTCTCTGAGGAGAATCTAGACTGTAATGCCATCTATTATCAGGCTCTGCACTGTATTACAGTGAGGATCTCTCTCAGAAATACTCTGACTACTCTTCTCAGGTATTTTTGCTTTCACTTGTCTCTTTTTTCCTTGATTGTACTGGAAAGGATGGAAATTTTTCTCCATAAGATTTTGATGAGTAGTTTTTATTCCTTCCATCTTCCCTGGTGTCCTTGTGCACTCTGGAATCCTGGTTTGCTCCCTGCTCTGGGAGCAGAGGTTGGGGACATTCTCTCAGCTGTTTGCACGTGTCCTGCACTTCCCGGGACTTTGTTATTCCAGTCTCTCCCTTCCCTGAGCTCTTGATGTTCTCACATCCAGATGAGTCACCCAAATGCATTATTTTTTCAGGTTGTTAGACTGATTTTATATGTGAGATTCATTTCAGCTGCCTGTTCTGAACAGACTTGTCTGCCTTCAATTTGCCCGGGACATTGAGCAGAATTCGATTAGAAGTGTTTGTGCACTGATTTATCCCCAGGCCTGGAGCTCAGCTGAGGGAGGGGGATTTGCACCTCCAAGCTGCAATTTTTGGGACATCCTGAGCCATCCAACACCTTCCTCTGGGATACAGAGCAAGTCCTCATCAGAGTGGGGCAGGGTGGGGTGCCAAAGGCTGAACAACCTTTTATTGCACAGGCAGGGGGGGTTCAGACCCTTGAGGCTTGAGAACTTGTGCACAAAATGCAAAGTAATTTGTCCCACCTTCCTCTTTCAAGTTTTATTCTTCAATTTGGGATTTGTCTTGAATCAACTTGCTTCAAACTGGCTGTAAAAATGTTATTTCTGTAAATAGGACCACAGCAGAATACAGCTATGTAAACATAGGGCTGTATTAGTATATAAATATTTTGGGGGATAATTAGAAGAGATTATTTTAACAGTTGTTTTAGGCTTCTTTTCAAAATKACTTTTAAAACTAATTGTGATTGTRTGCTGAGAAATAGAAAAAGGAACATATTTAGAAGCATTTCTGGTATGTTTGTGTAACAGAAAGTAAATAAAAATAATGTACTATAGGAAGGGCTGTGTTTGGCCAAATCTGTGATRGGACCAGATGGATATTACAGTGATTTTCTTTACTGTCACATTGGGAATGTASTTCTGTTGTACATTTACATTTCACTCTGCTTCTCTCTCAGCTAGCAATGATACACTACTATTTCTGGATGGAAATAGGCAGCAAAACATTTCTTCCAGTTGTAATCAGCAGAGCTGTGCACATTTTAAAACTAGAGCCCCAGAGAAGGAGAACCCCCAAAGGCAGCAGGAATGTGCAGGCTGGGAGTGCAGCAGAGAGGACTCTCTCATTGCTGAGGAGGCACATCACAGCAGCACAGATGCCATTTTTTCTATTTATTTATTGAGCATGCAGTGCAATTACACCTATAGATCCCGAGTGCAGGCTCTGTGCTTTGCTGCTGCCACATGAGGGSTGTTTCTGCTCAGCACAGGCTGTGCAGGGCTCTTTGCTCCTCTCTCCTGTGGGGTTGCTGCTGGTGCTGGCTTTGAGGAAAACACCAGGAGAGCCCCTGCAGAGTGAAATGAAATCCCCACTGCCATGATGTGGGAGAGCAGAGTGTTCCTCTGGGTCTCCTGAATGGGCAGCAGCCAGGACAGGGGAGATGGGCTCACACAGCCTGCTTGAAAGATAACATTAGCTTTAATCTAACACCGTGGAGAAGGCTTCCAAAACTGTCTGAAGATTTAGATAACACAAGAGTTTAATTCGTGTGTTTTTTATTATATCACTGAGTATATAGATATTAGTTTTAGATTTCTCTGTATTCTTATTATTAGGCAAAGATGGAAGCAGATCAATGTGATAAAGTCACATTTTCCTGTTCTTCTCTTCCTTTTCCTTTTGCAAAAGGTGTTAAGTTTTTAGGATTGGGTAGAAGTGTGATTTCACTGTGTGACTTAGATTTTATTTATTGGATTTTAGAGGAAAACAATGTTAACGTAATTTAGATGATAAATACCCAGGTGCTGTTCCGGGGCAGGGAGAATTCACTTTTCCAGCTGCTTATGAACACCACGCTGGTCTGACTGAATTTAGAGATAAAGATTTTAAAATAAACATCTTCAAACTGCAACTCAAAAACTCTCTGATTTCTTCTTCCAAGCACAGGCAGTGAGAAAACAGCTGCTCACCACAATCCAAAGTTATCTCAGAGGAGATACCCCGTTAATGATGCTCAGCACCAGCTCCTGGCTGCTGCACCCCAGAGCACATCAGTGCCAAGGGGAAGGGAAGGGAGAATACAGAATACTGCAGAAATGTGGTTTTTTGGTCTCACAAATGTTTTCTTTCAATGTGACTGTGCCTCCAACAAAAAAGCCTGTGTGAAAACACAGCTCAGCTCTGGCAAAGTTCAGGCACTGGCTCTGTAGCCAAGGCCTTTCTTTAATCAGTGCTTGAAACCCGTGAGAGGAAAGGAGCCGTAAAATCAATCCTAAGTAATCTTGGAAATGAGATAATAGTCCATTAATCTCATCAATATAAGCATGAAATTTKCTGCTGCAGTTTATGCCTACACATTTGTAATAAATTTATCAGTGGGAGCAGGACAGAAGCCATGGGATTATGTTAGGGGTTAGTGCCTCTTGCTTCCCCTGCAGCCTTTGTTCAATTTATTTTTTTGATAYATTTTTTTTCTCCCAGTGAAAATATTTAATTCCTTTGTGGAACAGTGCCAACCAAAACTTGTTACTGGTTCCRAATTAAACAAGAATTAGGGATGGATTTCTCCTGTGAGAGTCAGGAATCAGTGTTGAAGGCTGAGGKGGCAAGGACTGGAGAAAGCAGTGGAACAAACTGGAAGTGCTGCCAGTGTCTGTGGGTCCTGGGGCAGCCTGGTGCCCTTGCTGCACTCCATGGGCAGAGAAACCATGAGCTTTTGTGACTACCACAGAAATTGTTTCTTAAATTAAAAAAAAACCAAACAACAAAAGACAAAAAAACCCCAAAACAAAACAAAGAAAAAAACCAAAACAACAAAAAACCAAAAAACCAAATCAAACAAAAAAACCCAATCAAACAAACCAAAACAAACCAAACAAGAAAAAAAAAAAAAAAACTAACAACAAAAAACCAACACAAAGCCACAAAAAAGTCCCCAAAAAAACAAAGAACAAAAACAAAAAAAAAAGGCAAGCAGGTCTTTCATTGAGCAGTCCATTGAGCAGTTCCACTTGTTGGGATGAAGCCCAAGGAGATGGTTCCTTGTCTCACCTTTTGCTCTCTGAGCAGCCCAGCCTGCCTGGGCTGGCTGCCCACACAAACCCAAGCACCTGCAGGGAGCATGAATTTTGATCTCTCTCATTTCTAGGAACTGTCAAAGACAGTGCAGGCTTTCAGAAAAAAACATTATTTTATTTTTCTCCTTCCCCTAGCACCTTCCCACCCCTCGGAGAATTTGTCTGTGTGTAACAAAGGGCAGCTGCCTCTACAGAAATGGAATTTGGGCAGCTTTGACCACTGGGGTTTGTCTTCCCCATGAGGGTGGGGAGGCCGTGGCACAGGGTGCCCAGGGGAGTTGTGGCTGCCCCTGGATCCCTGGCAGTGCCCAAGGCCAGGTTGGACACTTTGGAGCAGYCTGGGATGGTGGAATGTGCCCCTGCCATGGGATGAAATGAGCTTTAAGGTCCCTTCCYACCCAAACCACTCCAGGATTCCCTCTTGGCTCATTTTCCTGTGAGTTTCCCTATTCTGTTGTTCATTTGAGTTCTATTTTAGAAACATCCTCATGGGATCATGGCCTGAAGGTGGGGGCCAGGAGCAATGCAGAGACATGCAGGAACCGTGTAACACAATTCAGCAGTCCTGAATCACTGAAACAGAGGGCAAAACTCCTGTGTCAGTGTTGCAGGACAGGTTTTGCTGTCAGTGCTGCTTTTCCTGAGCTGAGCACATCATCCCAAGAGCTGAGCTCCAGAGGGGGATCTGCCACTGTGGGCCCTGCTCTCCTTTTTGAAAACAGCTCCTCAAACAGCTTCCCTCCAGTTCATTACCAGCAGCACTTGCAGCACAAACATCCTATGATGCTGCAGAATTTCAGGCTTAATTAGCTCTKCCAAGCTTCCCCTGAGTGGCAGGGGAATCAGTGGGGGAGCAGTGGGAGCTGCTCCTGCCTGGCTCTGCAGGGCAGCCCCGGCTGAGGTGACTCTTTTGTCATTGATTATTGGGGAGGGTTTCTCCAGCTGGATGCCTTCTGCCTGGTCACCATAAATTAGTTTTGTGTCACTGCCTCTAACAACCACAACACGCTGATAGTCTTTAAATGATGGTTTATATGACCYGAGACAAGATCTAGCCTTATTTTTCTGCTCTATTACTTTCAAAGAATAGTCTTTCTRTTATTAACAGGCTGTGGTAAAATAATTGTGAATTCCTTTGCAATTTATAGCAATTCTGTTCATTGCAGCTCATGAATGCAAACCTTGGCAGAATTGTAAACTATTAGTGAGCAGATGTAAGTAGATGTATTTTAATAATGTGATAATGTGATCGCTTTTTCATTGTTTTAGAGAGGTTTACAGCTTGAAGCTTTTTCAGAACTGCTCTGGGTTGATTTTTCTGCAGCTGTATAAATATGATAGGAGTTCTCTGACAGTGTGGTGAAGTTATAAACTGGCTGTGAGGGCACAGTCATGGCTGCAGGAAATTGGGTCTCCCCAGGCAGGTACAACAAGGCAGAATSTTCCCAGATGGGAATCAGATAACGTGGAGCAAAGAGGATGGTGAATGACAATGTATTAGCAATGAATTTCAGTTATAATTGGGCATTTTTCTTCTGATTTTCAGGTAATGCTCAACATTTGAAACAGTTTACCAGTAGTTTTCAATACTTCAATGAAGTTTGTAGTTGCCAGTTTCCAAATGAGAAGCCAATTGCCTTCTAAAGAAACTGTCAAAAAAAGCAAATGCAGCAATTCAATTTTACATAAACTCCACTTGTGTTTTGGGACAGCAAATTTCTCTTGTGCATTGCTGAATCTCTGAARGGGTTTTATTGTTTGGTAATCTGCAGGTGGTTTCATTCTGCTGCTGTGGAAAGGCTGAGAAATAACCCCAGCACTGATGACCCCAGCACTGGCTCCTTCCAGCCCCAGCACAGCCCAGAGCTGAGCCTGCTGGCCAAGCTGCTGGTGCCAGGACAAGGGCATGYCCTGGCAGKGTTACAGAAACATTCTGTGGGTTYCTGCRGCTCCTCTTCTTCCCCAAAGGTCTSTGAGGTGGATCATGTGCTCCCTCAGCTCCAGGACTGGTACTTGGGCTCAGTAATTCACTTTAGATGAACCTTGTTTGGGAAGGTTTATGAAAACAGTATTATGGAAATCATGAGGTTCATGAGATTTCAATATTTTCCATGGTAGAAATAAACAATATCCACTAAAGATAACAAAAATAATGTAAACACATCGTTCACATCAAAGCTTCTCACTTATTTCCTTTAATTGAAAACCTAGTTTGGAAAAAGGGAACACGAAGGGGCCTTGTGGGAGGGTACTGGAGTCTGATGTCTTGGCCTCTCATCCCCTTTCACAAACTTTTCCTCACCTCATTGCCTTCTGCCACTTTGCAGGAGGTGGAGAATGCTCCATGAAAATACATAAATTGTGAGGCTTCTTCAGAACTTCCTTTCAGGAATGCTGAAATGGTGGAACTTCCTCTCTTGGCACTCAATTCATTGGTGAAAAGAAGGATGTAAAATAATGAAAAATAAAGGGAATAAAGCTGGTGCTATGAAAGAGAGAAATGAGGAAAGGTGTAGATAAAGAGGTTGAGTACAAGAATTTTATATTTAAGGCATTAAAAGCTTAAAAGTCAAGAAAAGGGTAAGGGGGGAGGGATTTCTTCAGTGTTGTGGAAGAATTATGCCTCACTGGAGAATTTGGGTATATTCTTAAACTAATGGGCAAAAAGGCTAATTGTTACTGAATTCATTTCATTTTATTGGTGTGTGGGCAAATGTCCCTGTCAAACACAGATGTGTATCCTGAGTACAGAATCAGGACACAATATTCTCCCAAACACTTTGGGAGCCATGGCCAGCTCAGAGAGAGGGAAAAGGGACAGGCTCAGTGACCCAGTGGGACACAGATCAATGCAGGGAGTGCAGAGGGTGCTGTTCATCCAGGGAGTGACAGCAGAAGTGCAGCTGTGCTGATAATCCTGGTGGGTGCTGCACATAATGCAAAGAAGGACTTCAGCTGAGCTGGTTTGCACAAATTACATCCAAAGTGATCCCCTTTTTCAGCCCACAAACTCCTTCCTGCCAGTATTCACTGCTGTGCTGGATTTACTTCACGTGGCTCTGGGAGCTGAGAGTCCTGGAACAGAGAGTGGGTGATGTCAGAGGTTGTTAGAAAAGATTTTGGGCCTGTTTGCTCTTTCCCCTTTACTTTACTTGGCCATTTCAGCCAAATTAAGGCTTAGAAACAGCTTATGTAAAACATGGATCCTCCACCTTGTGCTTTGTGTGCTCAGTGCAGTCCCTTTGGGGAAGAACTGCGTCAGGCACTGGGCACTGGGACATCAGGGACATCAGGGACACCTTGATCCTGACCTCCCCAGCTCTGCCCTAGGGACAGAACACCCTCAGGAAAGTTCCTGACATGAGTTCCTGCATGGTGAGGAAGCAGTTCATGGGTACAGGAAGCCTTCCAGTTTTTCTGTGTGAACATGGGAATCTAAACATTGCTGCTCATATTGGCAGTAATAGAGAGAGTGTGAATGGGAAATTCAGGGGGGGRATCTCACCAAAAATTTGTATTTTCTACACCCCAGATCAATTTCCCAGATTTGTATTTCTACATCCCAAATCAATTTCTGTGCATTTCCTGCCTAAGGAAATCAATGGTTCTGTTGCTGGGTTTAAAATGAAGCTGACACCAGCTCCCAAAATGCTGCTGAAACCAATGGYCCTTGCACAAGGTCTTTGTTACTGCTGGCTCTAAGGCCAGGGTGTTACATCTGTGTTATTAACTGASCTAAATATTTACACCACCGTGTCCCCAGAGCCCCCAAATCCCAGGAAGTGCAGGTTTCCCATTGCCATTCTGTTCAGGATTGAACAAAGAAAGAGGACAAATCATGTTACAGACACCTCTTTCTCAGCAGCTACAAGGGAAATGTCCTCCATCCATCAAGTTTTGGTTTTATTTGAATAGTGCTGAAGGATTTTAGATGTGTTTGGTATAAGATTACACCACAAAGCCTAGTTTTATGTGCTTCTGGAGAATTTTACCTGAGAATCCCTACACAGGAGTCACAGCCCACCCCCTTCCAGGCCTAGGAAACTTAAAAGTTTTGAAATGCTCATGTTTCAAGAAAACCTTCTTTTTAAAGATAAGATGTTTTTTTTGCCAGACATACTCATCCAAATCATTATCTTAATCTGCAATTACTCCCCCTGCAATCAAATAAAGGGCATGGATTAATGGGAGAAGCACTAGAAATATTTTAAAGGGATTAACGTTAATGGAGGAACAGATTATCTTTCTATCAAATGAGGTTAATAACCAAAATTAGTGGTGGCCCCTCACAGTTAGACACAACCTTCCAGAGTCTGCTAGACATTAATCAAGTGAGTTTTTGTATCAAACCTGTAGAATTCTGAAGTGGTTTGGGATCCTGCCTCTCACTCTGAAAAGGATCAAGCCCTTTGGAAGCTCTTAYTGCTATTCCAGCTTGAAAAACTCATTTCCTCAGGGAATGGCTTGTAACCTGGAGGGTTTTCTGCAGCAGCTGAACTCCCACTGAAACTCCTGCTATCATGGGCCTGGCCAGCCTCTACATCTGCCTCGTTCACAGAGTAAAATTAATACAGGATCATTAACATTTATCTCATAATTAAGTTCATGTAGTAGACTTGAAGAGAGAGCATTTTTTTTTATTGACTCTATTCTATAAAACCCCATAATTGCTTAATCCCTTAAAACATTTAAAGCAGCTAACACGTGGCCTTTATTTGCATAGAGGCACTTGGCAGAGGTGGTTTGGAAAGTCATCTTCAGCATCAGCCTGATGTGTGCATGGATGTGATATTTTCTGTAAATACATGTTAGAAGACTTTCTGCACGTCTCAAAGCACTCAGGGGGTGATGTTGTTGCAGGATGACTGTTGTCACTTTTGGCTCATCATTTCAACACTATTTTTACCAAAATGCAGTGGTTCCAGTCAGTGGTTTTGGTCAGGCAGTGGTTTTAGTCAGGCAGTGGTTTTGGTCAGGCAGTGGTTTTGGTCAGGCAGTGGTTTTGGTCAGGCAGTGGTTTTAGTCAGGCAGCTACAGCTGGAGCAGCCAGGGCTGTATAACTTTTCCTGCATTGTATGTTGGTGTGCTGACTCTTTTTGTAGGCACAAGTGTCTGAAGGAGTGCTCTTTGTTGTTTGGTTGGTTTTTTTAATGAAAACCTTTGGCACAGGGATGATTTTCAGATCATTTCCACACTTACCTGCGTCTGGACAGCCTGGGGGTTACCAGTGCCTGCCTGGAGGCTGAATTCTCACTGCAATACAGAAAGTCTGTTGTGATTTATGATTTCTAAAGCCATGAATTAGAGCAGTGCATGGGGGTAAATGGAGGGCACAGACATGGTTTTCTGTGCAGGTGCAAGTAAAACCCTACATCTGTTTGAGGAAGGTCTCAGTGTGAGGGCAGGACAAACAAATAATGAATGCCTGCTTTCAGTCACTTTCTTAGAAAAGTTCTAACAGATTATGCAAGGGTAAAGTATTTAAATTGCCATAAGATCTTGTAAAAATCTGGTTTATTTAAAACTCAAGTGTTGTAGCTGTAGTTACAGATACAAACCCATGGCTATCCATGTGGACTTGGTTTTTAGTCCAGACTCCAGTGAAGCACTTGTGGCCTTCAGCATCCCTTTGTCTCAGCCACCACTGCAGAGGGGTTGGTGTTCACCTCACCACGGGCTCCAAGTGCTGCAGATCAAGTGGATCTCTTCTGTTTTTCCAGCATTCCAAGGCCAGGTTGGATGGGCTCTGAGCAGCCTGGCCTGTGGAAGGTGTCCCTGCCCATGGCATGTGATGGTTTTAAAGTCCCTTCCAACCCAGCCCATTCCTGTTATTCCATGTCCTCCTGGGACTCATGGCCAGAGGGCTGCCAAAACAAATCTGGGGATGGTCCTCATGCTTTCTCTATCATGCCAATTAAAATAATGTTTAAGGTTCCAAATGACGTTAAAAATCCCATTAATCTAACCCACAATGCAAAAATCCCATGAAAACCCCAAAATAAGCAATGCCATGTCCCCCCTGCCCCCTCTGTGCTTTCTTTCAGGTAGGTCTGACTCTGGTGCACTCCCTTGAACAACAGAACATCAAAGATATTCACTTAATGAGTTTGTTTTCTGTAACAGTTGTGTAGCCAAAGGTTCTGTGAGAAGGTTTTCCTAATAATTCTGTAATAAAGAACAGAAAAACCTCAAAAGTGGTATTTCTAGGGAGTGTATTATTAGAGAAAATTGCTATTTGAGGAGCTTTAGTTTATTAAAAATGTGCAAGAGCTCCTCTGTGTGTGGTTCCACGCAGAGCTCAGTGAAAGGTTAGCARTGAGCTCCTGGGTGCTGCTTCTGCAGCTGGAGGATGGAGGGGACTCCACATCTCACAACTCCCTGTTTCTGACAAGTTCTGTGAATTATTTATGTGGCACTTACCCTGTGAGGATGGAACTGAGTTCACCAATGGTACCAGAGAGCCTTCAGGTGATAAGATGAAAATGGAGCCTGGTGGCTGCTGATCTCAAAGCTGGACTCAGMTTTGGGGCCTGCAGATGAAGGGTTGTGTGGCTCACATTTTTCATCTCTACCTCGTGAATTTGTGCAGTTTATGAACAATTCATGAAGTTCTATTTATCTTTAGCTATTGCCTTATGAGTCAAGGGTTTAACTGGAATAAGATAATCCAGGAAATAGTGAATTTCAATTCACTTTTATGAATCTAATATATATTCCACATATGAGAGCAGAGATGTGAATACATTAGTGATAAAAATACTAGAAATAAATGACTTATTTCTGTAACCATAGTTTAACTCCAAAAGTCAGAGATTTTGGTAGATCTGATTTTTGCAGCTCTTGGATTTTCTGGGAGTTTCTACCCTCAGAAGTGAGTGAATCCACCTCTGCAGGCTTTTTTTTCCTCTTTCTCATTTATAATAGGCCACTTGCCAGCTTGATTCCTTATCTAAAGCAATACGGATCCACAAATAAAAGGTTTGGAAAATATTTCATTATTTTCAGGGAATTTATTTTTCTTTATCTTTGCTMACCAGTAGCTTCCCTGTTATTTGTTGTTGATGACACTTTTAAATCCTTTCTCTGCTGGAAGCAGARCCCTGTGTGATGTCAGGCCAGTGGTTCTCAATTATGTGAGTCCACACTCCAGGGTTTGGAATCCTCAGTTCTGGACTGATTCCAAATGCTGTTAGGCTGAGGGGCAGAGGATAATTCCAGAATCCAGTAGCTGATGAACTACAAAGACTTGCTGCAAACTCAGTCCAGAGGATTGAGAGTCAAGGAGTCTTCACAAAAGGTTTTCCCAAATTCTGTCTTCCAGCATCTCAACTAACACTGCARAAAGGGATTTTAAATGTTGTACAGTGTAAATGCAGATGTCAGTCAATGGGTCCCTCAAATTTAGGGTGAAAAGGCCGAGGTTGTGGTGCAAATGTTGGCACATGCTGAGGGTGTGATCAGACAGCTCTGGAAAGAGTAAACTGCAAGGTCTGCAGGTATGGAAAAAGCACTTCCAAACCTGTACAAATGATCCTCCATAAAAAATTAATTAATTGTGGCACGATCAAAACAAAGCTGCACTTGGAGAAATCATAAAAAATATCAATGCTTCAGTTGTTCTGAATCCTGCTGTGCCAATGTGAGCACTAAAGACACTTCACAGCACCAGTCAGACCCTGAATGTCCTCTGGAATTGCTAAACTGGACTCTGCAGCTCCTGAGGAATGCTCAGTGAGCACAGGACTGCCCCATGGCTSCCTCAAGGCTCCCATATTTATGACAAGAGCTGCAAAGCCCCTTATTAATATTTTTATTAATAAAAATATTGCACCTGCAGTATTTTCTTTGCTTTAGGAGACCCAGCTGCTCCCAGGAGCTGCATGGTCCCTGCTGGCCAGCATGGAACCCCTCAGCTCTGGGATGACAGCTCAGGGCTCTGGTAGCTCTTCAGAGAAACCAGGAACCAGAGAGAAACCAGTGGAGAGCTGAAGAGGAAGGGGAAGGGGCTGGTGGCATCCTCAGGAGGCAGCTGGAGMTGGCACTGGGTTAAAATGTTCCTGCCCTGGTCATTCAGCAGCAGCTGTCCCAAGCACAGAGGAGAAAAGTGACATCCCTGCTGCCAGCAATTCCTTCCAGTGCCTCCAGAGCTCTGCCTGGATATAAATGGCAGTGCAAACAGCCAGGGAAGCACAGAAGCTGCTCATGTTTGATGTGAGGAGCAATCCCTCCACAGGGCACAGCAGAGAGGCAGCAGGCAGCCCTGCAGCTCTCCCAGCACAAAGGTCACCTGCAGCAGCCTGACCTTTCAGCACACAGAAAGCAAGGAGCCATCAGCTCCATCTGAATGGCCAAAATCCCAAAGGGCTCCCAAAATAACCTGGAGATAAAGCAGATGGATAAAAATCAGGAGATGCCAGGAGCTGGGCATGCAGTTGCTTCYTCAAGATGTTTCTTTTGAGAGAAATTGTACATATGCTATAAGTCAAAGTCAAGGGAGAGGAAAATTACAACTCCCTGGAGAAAGGGAAGAGATTAACATTTTATCACAGGCAAATAAGTGGGAAACTCTAGAATTTAGAGATATGTAGATACAAGCACATGAAGATATTGCTATTAAGGCATTAAAAATAGAAGTATTATCTTTCCACTCAAAGATTCTACTAAATAGCTATGAATTTCTAATTAAGTGATGTTCAATCTCTGTGACATTGTAGTTCATTTTATTATGTATGACTGAAATCTGAAACCTCAGTGTTATAATAACTTAAAAGTATGGGGCAAATATCCCAGAATGATTCTCCTGAGCAGAACTACATGAACAAAAAGGTAGCAACTCTTTGTTCTGTCATGGAGACAGAAGCATTGAACTGTCCCAATGCCAGCATTTGATACACAAAGCCCAAGCAAAGGACAGATTCAATCTGACCAGATTCATGAACCCAACCCCACCCATGCACAGTACAACTGTGCTTCTCTGCTCCATCCAACACACCCCCAGGAAACTGTGCTCCAGACACCACAAATGGCCAAGAATTCAAAGGAATTTAAGAAATCTGAAGTGAAACCAAACCCCCACACCACCAGCACAGCACATGGACACAGTGGGACAGATTTTCTCATGGTTTTTAGTGTGATTTGTTAATTCCCTTATGTTTTTGTGTCCTTTTTGTCCCAAATTTCCAGAATCCAGAGAGCATCTTTCCCCAGATCACTGAAGGCTGTAGTGCCTGCCCATGTCCAAGGGACAGTGACCCAGCTTGGTACCAATGCAGAATTTTCCTGAGGAGCATTCATGGGGTGTTTGTGGCACTGAAATTTGTGACACGTCCACCACCACCACAAAGGCTTTCCCTGAAGCTCACACATTTTACTGCAAATGGTTTCTGTGTTCCCTTCCCASTGGCAATGGCCTGAGCAGCCTCCCCCAGAAGGGCTAAGTCCCAGTGGGTGTGGACACAGTGCTGGAGATGTTCTCTGCTGCAAATACAAKATGAATTTTTAAGCATTAAATATAAATGCACTATTTGTATCTTCCTTACAAATGTGCAGAAGCTTTATTTTTGTAGACTTTAGATGAATTTTTTACCCCTTTTCTCTTGATTTTTTTTAACTTTTGATACAGCAGCTACAGCACTGACTTAGTCTGCTGTTCAGAACAATTATTTTCTCCAATAAACCCTCTTTCACCTCCAATTCTTCTCCCACATACCACAGATCTGGGTTTTTGAGATCCCTTGGCTAGAACAACCTCACAGCAGCTCCCAAATTTGGAAATAAGCAGAGAAAACTTTTTACTATAAAGGGGAAAAGGTTTCTAAATCTAAGAAAACAGGAAATAGGCTTTTATTCAGAAAAGAAAATTTAAAAAATATTTYAAGAATTAATGCCTGACTGGGATTTGTTCAAAACGTTGTGTTCCAATGGAGCCATTTGCTACTTGCCCTTATTTTTTTTTCTCTTGCCATGGATAATTTACATTAAATTGGAAAATCTCTCCTTCTGAAGCAACTTTTTAAGTGCATGACTAGCCAATTACACTTAAGTTTGTGTATTTTCTTTTTAAGTATTTCCTACAGAAATGACTGAGAATTGTGGCTTTACACAATGATAACTTTGGGGTGGAATTGCCAAGATTATCTTTTCTCAAATGCTTTCTGTGAATTCCAGAGGTGAATAAATAGGTGAGTACCTTTCTGCAGGTGGTTGAACCAATGCACAGACAGGCACTTTTGGATCCATTAGGAAGGGAAATACTGTAATACCTGGAGCTCTGGAACTGCAAACAATATTTGTGTGCTGCTCTCTGCCCTGTGAGGCTGATGCTGCCTCTGCTGGCTTCTCTCTGCTCACAGTTCCCCTCTCCTTTCTTCTCATCCAAAGTTATTTCTTGCACCAGAGCTTTAACCCCAGCTGGGAGCCTCTGCATCGAACCAAAGGCAAAGTTTGGGGAATGAAGGAGCTCTTTTAAGAAAGATCTGACTTGAGTTCAGGGTTCTTTCATGTGAGGGGAACAAAGGGAAGGCAGATGTGAAAAACAAGCCAAGGGAACCTTTCTGACAGGGTTTGTACAAAAGCAGAGTATGTAGGTGTTGAGACTCCAAAAGACAAGCTCTCATCCCGTCACTTAACACACACCTGATTCTCTAATCAGGCACAGATCAAAGCCACCAACACCTGCACCTGATTTAGTTCTAATCCTGTGAGTAGTTCTCAACACTCCACTGAGCATTCACTACTCAACAGCAATGCTCCAGTGCCTAAAGAAAACTTTTTATTAAGTCTAGTTCATGGGATTTTTGTTCTTTCAGGAAGGATTTTGGCTTGGCTTATTTGGGTGAGCTTCAGCTGTTTATTATTTTAGCACATTTCAATAGTTTTAAATTCTTCATTCTGGAGACTGCCAGCTATCCAGACAGGTGAGTGGATAAAGAAAAACTACAGGTCAGGTTTGGAAAGAAATTGAGATCCCTAAARAGCTTTGCATTGGTGCTGCCATGAAAGTCACCTGCTTGGAGAAGAGAGAGGAATTCTGGGCTGCTTCATGGGGGAAGAAGGCACTGAAGGGCCTTTCCTTTCTTGCTGTGTTTCATGACCCTGGGCCTTCATGGTCACTGAGTGYATGGGCAGGAGGATCTGACTCCTCTGAGTCACTCAGTGCCACCTCTGTGTGAGCCAGGATTTAGCCTAAATCACCTCATGGCAGCAATTTCTCCAGGAAGAAAGTTTGCCTCATACTACATCAGCATATATCATCAAAGAGGGGGCATTTTTTACATGGGTGTTTCTTTTTCAGTTTGTTTTTGTTTTTTTTTTTTAAATTTAGTTCAGTCTTTAAAAACTGCTGACAAAGTAGGAGGTATTGGGCCATATGGCAAACTCATCGATGCAGTCAGTCATGTTTAATCAAAATGCTGAAAATTAGTTTCTTATTAGAGGGCCTAAATGTACAAATGAAGGAAGAGATGATGAAATGTTGCCAGCCTTGTGTTTCATTTCCACTCACTAACCTTCTACCAGTATCACTTTCTCATAGAGGGGTTGGTAAATAGGGCTTTAAATATCTTGAACGGCAGAGTAATGAGCTACCTACTGTAAAATAATCTTTGAGTGATTTAGAGAACTTCTGTGTCATGTTTTTGACCTCCAGTTTACATTTGTTGGACACAAGCCTCCCATTGCCTTCTCTGTGGTGATTTTGGAGTGAATTGGAAAGCTGAAAAAAAAAATGAAGGAAACTCACTTAGGAGAGGTTTAAAATCCATCCAAGGATCTTTATATGAACTTCYTAGGGGTCAGCCTACAGAGTGGGACATACATTTTGAGAGAGTCTGTTGGGATAACTTGRTAATTTAAGTTTTGATAGTGAAAASGAATCTTTGAGTAACTGCATCTCTCAGTCATCTGACAGATTTTAACGAGGTGGAGTAAAAACTCCCAGCCAATAAAGTGCTTCATGCTGGATGAGGAATGATAAATTCTGAAGTTACAGTCTGAAACGATCCAGCTTCACAAACTGGCGTGCCTTGCTAAAGGAACCTTCTGAGCAGTTCTGTCAGTTACGTATTTAGGGGATCCAGGATCACACCTCGGGCCTTAAAATAGCAGCAGAAATAGGCCAAGCCCCAAATCTGTCAGGAGAGGCAGAGGGATACAGATATGTGCTTTTGAGGTACTTCTGTTCATGATCGATGYGGGAGCTGCAGTTCAGCTTACAAAGACTTGGCTGTATTTATCTTTTGCACAGATGAAAAAGTTTATCGGGAGATTATTCTCATGAAGGTTTTTTAAGGGACCACACGCCTGCGGTTTAAAGCTTGCCTCCTCGTTATCACCCGATTGTTAACTGCTTCGCATTTCCATCTCGGTGCTCAGAACAACTCCCTACTCCTACCCCACAGGAGGCAGCACATCTGTCTGATGCTCACACTCCCCATCTGTAATTGATACCCGCTCACATGTCGGAGTGAGTCTCGGTGGCATTAATTTATTGTAGCTGAAGGTTGAGCRGCACAAAAACGTTTGATCACTGCAGACTAAATACCTAATGTATTTAGAAGGACAAGCCAGTGTTCTGACAGGTCTTGATGTTTATTTTTTCCCCTCAAACTTTCTCGTCAATAGCTGCTGTCAGCCTCATTTAACAGCCATTCATGCCTTTAGGAATGCCGCGATGCTCTTCTCATTAGGTGAGCATTAGAATTCGCGCAAGATTTGGTTTCCTTTGGGCAAGAGGAGGGGGAAGGAAGCGGGCAGAGATGGCTGGGGATCGCCAAGGGCATCGTTTTAATCAGCAACTTCCCCAGCGCCGCTTTGGTGCGCGTTCGCCTCCCGCAGCCCGCTGCCCGCTCGGGCCGGGGCACAGCGCAGCGCCGGGACGAGCCCCGGGGATGCAAAGTTGCGACCGCGCCGCCGGT
>CADDXX010000380.1:318730-335486 GCA_902810485.1 Alauda arvensis
GGCTCCTGTGTCCCCAGGGTTGGGCAGCCCTGGCTCCTTGTTCAGGCATGGCCATTACACAGTGCCAAGGAGACCCCTGGGCTCCCTCTGACACAGCTTCAGCCTCACTCAGGTGATGGTGGCCMTTGTCCTGCCCAGTTCTCATCACCTGTCTCTCCTGGTGCCTCTGTGCTCACAGGAATCCTGTCTGAAGAGAAAAGGCCCTTCAGCTTTTCTCAAGGAGCTCATGTCAGCTTTGGCCTGGTGTGTTCTKTTTTTGTAAATTCAAATAAAATAGCTGTCACTTCAGGATTTTTAATTACCTTTCCAAGGAGAAATTTATTTTACATTTTCTCTTTCTTCAGCTCTCTCTTCAAGCTCTGTCATCTTCAAGCATTTGTTTATGTGCCAGACCCATTCCTTGTGACTTACTCCTGGCTTCTCCTCATCTCACACTGTTRGAGTGATTTTCAGATCATGCAAATGAGAATCAAGGCAGGGAAGAGAGTTAAAAAATATATCTCTGGAGTACAAGTCCTCCAAAGCACAAGCTGGGAAGAAGGTCTTTTATTTTCCATGATTGGTTTAATTGCATTTGCCCTTAATGCAGTTTGTAAGATGTTGACAAACACCCCAAAATCCTGTTGAATATCGTGCTTCAATTAGTCCTGAGCAACATTTGCATGATACRCTAATGCCATTTCATCATTCAGATTTTGGCTTGCTCTCCTGGAGCTGAATGAAAGATACCACAAAATTACAGTTATCATTTCATTTTATTATAGGAGGAAAAAAAAAAAGGGAATATAGCTATTTGGGGGTCTGTGTGTGCAATGTTTAAATAGGTATTCATCTTACCCTTTTTTTTAAGTGAAAAATAAAAAGCATAAAGCATTTTTCCACCAATGAATAAAAAAATAAGCTGTATTGTATTGTTAAAAATAAGGAGCTTCCTACATTGTTTTGAGATCTTTCCTTCCATGGCAGTGAAAGCACTTTCTGATGGTTGACTCTTACTAACAGCCTCCTGTTTCTGCCTGTTGAAAATATCCATGTGCTTAGTCCCCCTGTGTAGTTGGCAGTGCTTTTGCTCCTTGGGCTCCCAAAAATGAGGTTCTTGGCAAAAAAAATGTTTGGAATTTCCATCCTGCTTTGACACACTTCACACCAGTAGTGAGAAATGGCATTTCCCTGGAGCTGGTGGTCAGCTGAGGGATTGGTGCTGCAGCTCCTGTCCTGCTGCTGCAGCTCCTGTCCTGCTGCACATAGAGGGCTTATCTGGGCAGATGTGGGCTGTAAAAATGGGTAAATTAAGGGAACTGGTGTCCTTGTGGTTCTACAGAAGTACCAGAGTGACACAACTRATCATGAAATGAATTTTGATCAATTGCTTACCAACAATGATCTCAGAGCTTTTCAGACTTTTCCTGTACATTTATTTGTTTCAAATACAGCTCTCATTTGACTGGGATTTACACTTTSCTGTGTGCATGCATTTGTACCTTTTGGAAGAGATTAATGAGAAAATCACTCAGAAATGGATGCATTAAAGCCCTGAGCAATACTCCTATGAGTGGCAGGTGCTTTGATGAGAATGGACAAGTGACTTATTGAGAAATAGTCACCTAATGTGGTAATTGGGGACAGAGCAAACAAACCAAGGCAAGGATACATCTCTATAGACACTTCTGTTCCTGAAATAAATGAAAAATGTGCTCCTCCTCACGGGAGCAGAGTGAGGTATTGCAAAGGTGATGTGTCCTAGGCAGGCAGAATTGATACCTCCCCAGGCAGCATTCACTGAAGTCAAAGCTGTAATTCCCTGGCAGGGCAGCCCTGCTGCAGCCTCCTCAGCAGGGGATGCTGAAAGCATGGCCAAAATTACATCTGAGATACGATTTTCATCCAAGGTGATTTGGGAGACCTTAGYAATGTAATTCTAGAGAGTTCCTTGCTCTGTTCCCTAAACTGCCTTATTGCTCAGGTGCAGAAATAATATGGRATCATCAGAATAGCACAGGAATTATAAGATATTCTTAGCAGTAGAAGTTCTGATTGCAGTTCAGTTTTAACAAGATTCAGCAAAAATTTTTAACSTGCAGATTATGTTTTTTCAACTTGGCAGTGGCTTAGCCTTCATAATKCCTTAAAGGTTTCCTTTCCCAGGGCTTTCCAGGACACCAGGCAAATTGCCACCTCTGKGCTCTTTCCTCTTTTTCCTTTACTGCCAGGTGCTGTGAGAGCTCTTCCTTTAACTGCASTGGGGGAGCAGTTTTGTAGGAAACCCCAAAATCTGTAGGACCCCCACATTTTGCATGCCTGGTGCATGTTTTCTGAGCAGGGAMACAGCAGCTCCTGCCAGGGTGCTGCAGCTGCCCCGTCCCCCCAGGGCTGAGCAGGCACAGCTGTGCAACATCTGCTGCACTGCTGCAGGGTTTGTGTGCAGCTGCTGGCTGCACATTGCACAGAGGTGGGCCCAAATGGGAGGAGCACCGAGGAAGACCAGCTCAGGAAGCAATGGATGGAGTCACACTCTAATCACAGGCAAGTCAGCAGCATTAAATAGAGACTGAGATTCTGAAATTGCATGTTCTGGGCAAATGAAGAATGATCCCCCTGAGCACAGGTGCACATTTATCCTGTGTTGGCATTATTTTACTTGTTCCAAAAGGAATTCACAGAATTCCTGAAGACCACAAACTGAAAACTCTAAAAATACTTGAGGAAAGTCAAGTCTCATTCCAGTCTGTGTGGTGATGGAGGAGTCAGGACTGCAGGATGGGAAGGCCTGTGGCTCACCCTGCCTGTGAGCTGCACCTCCTGGGGACATTCCCAGCACTGGAGCTGTTCCTGCTGCTTCCATGGCTTCTGCAAAGCTCATGGAATGGCCACGAGGGAGAAGAAATGGATGGCATTAAGTGCTGATTGAAAGCAAACATCAGGAATGTGAGGTCCTTGAAGTACAAGCAGAGAGCAGGAGAAGAAAACCACCTAACAGCTCTGTCCCAGCACACCCTGCTGATCTGTGTCCYCCAGAGAGCAGCAGCAGCTCTGCTGTTCCTGCAGGGACAGCTGTGCTGGGAGATCAGCCCGAGGCTCAGCAGGGTGGGTGTTGCTGAAGCACAGCTTCCCATCCACCCTTTGTTCCAACACTGCTGCCTCCAGAGCCCAGCTCTGGCCCACAGGGGAGTGCCTGGAGAGGGGCAGCTGTCACCTCTGGGCTGGGCTGGGCTGGGCTGGTGCCCACCAGGGATCACTCACACAGGGGGACATCACCTCCCAGTTGTCCTCGAGGGGAAAACAGAAACCTTGATTTAATTGGTTGCCAGTTATAACAGAGCTGGGTAGGGAAAAAAAAACCCAAAAAAACAAACAAACAAAAACCACAGAAACAAAAAACCCCCCACCAAAACAGGGAAATCACACACACACTTTTCTTCCCTGACTCAACTCCATTCTCCACCCAACTTCATTCTCCACCTGTGCCCAGGTGGGGCCCTGGGCTCCCTCCCCAAGCCCCCTGCAGCCACCAAGTTTCTGGGAGAGAAGAGCTGGAGCAGCTTCTGGTCAGGAATTACCAGCTGGTTTTGGCTGGAGTTGTTCCAGSGTGGGCAGTGGCAGTGGGAGCTGCTGGCTGCCCCTGCAGTGAGTTTGGCTCTGGATCCTGCTCCATTTCTGACCTTTACAGACAGCATTGTCCTGCCCAGCCACACCTTGAGGTGAGCCTTGCTAGAGATGTTGAGAATGTTTGGTTTGCTTTGTAATTTAAGGATGGACTTTTGGTGAGGAAGCTGAACTAACAAGCAGCATAGCATTGGAGAAAATTCTCCTTTTTTTGTTTGTTTGGGGTTTTTGCCTGCTGTGTCAGGCTGAAGGATCTCTGCTCTGCACATTTCCTGTGCTCCTCAGTACAGTGACTCCTCTGGTTTTGGGTGAAGTAGGGAAACGTGCTTTGCTGACTGCTGTACTTCAGCCTGGGCACAGATCTGAGGTGCATTCAGTGTAGCTGCAAATGTCACTATTTTAAATGTGAGATTTCAATAGTGAAACACCTGCAGGGATGTCTGTGAGCAGCTGCTGATTAAAAAATGCAGCACATGACACAGTTTTCTCCTACGTGAGGTACTGTAGTGGAAAATAAAGGGTGATTTCTCACACAGTTGTTTTCAAAGCCTGAATTTTTCAGCGTTTAGGCAGTGTCATGAAGTGTTCCAAGCTTTGTGTGTTAGACATTTCACTGTGTTCAGCAAATTTCTCTCATTGGATTAATTTTTGAGGCTCAATCCTCATTTAGGAAAAAAAAAAGGGGGGGGGGGAGTTTTATTTCCCAGAGGTGAAAAATGCTGTTTGAAGGCTGRTGTGCACAAGAAGTCTGTGCCCATGGAGGGCTCCCCTTGAAGAGAAGCAGGTCCAAGCCTCGTGGACCTCGTGGAGCAGGCTGAAACAAATCTGGTGCTGCTGGGGCTGTTGTTTATTCCTGTCAGGAAAGCACATCCAGCCTGTTACATCCCACTCAGAATTCCTTGGGSCACCACCCAGGGGTAGCTGTGCCTCTGCTCCAGCCCTCTGGAGGTTGGTTGGATCAATAATCAATATTCAGAATATCCAGAGAGGCTGCAGGACCCCCTCAGTTCCCAAATGTAAAGATGTTCTGTCCTGACACACTCATTTTGCCCACTTTGATAGGCATATTGGAATGTTCTAAGTATATCAAAAATGCAGAGGTGTCTTTAGCTGCTGTTGGTATTAGAATGATTTATTCTTAACACCAGGGAAAGAAGGGTGAGAGCAAAGGCTCTTGAATATTTCAGTAACATAATTTTGATCTATTGGATGGARGTTAGGAAGATTATGTGGCCTTTTTATTCAGAATGTGTCTCATCAGGGTGGAGACTCCCATCAGTAACTGATGGTAACTTGCTTAATTAAAACAAATTACCGTGGAGTTCTCTGGACCCTGTTATGGGGTTGCATGGCCTCCCTGTGGGGAAAGGGACTCCTGTTTCATCTGTAGGTGGCGTTTGCCTGGTTTTGGAAATGATGAGGTGTGGCTGGAGAAGGCAGTGGGCTTCTGGTTAGCTGTGGTAGGATGGTTGGAAATGATKTTCTGCCAGTGGCTTCTGTGAAGGTTCAGCTGTGCTTAAACGGACCAGTTTAACCAGAAGGCAGGGAAATGTCTGTGTGGTCCCACCCTGGCACGGGGGGGATTGAGATCCTTCTGGAAAGCTCCCAGAGCTGCCAGGCTGGTGTGTGATGGTGGGGATCTCACCCCGGCATGGTGGGAGGGGGGGATTGAGATCCTTCTAGAAAACTCCTAAAGCTGCCAGGCTGGGCTCAGGCTGGTTTGTGATGGTGGGAGCTGGGCTCAGCCCTGCTGGGCAGGCAGGGTGCTGCTAGGCTGGGCTCAGCCTGTGTGTGATGGTGAGGAGCTTGGCTGTGATGCTGGGCAGGCAGGGTGCTGCCAAGCTGGGCTCAGCCTGTGTGTGATGGTGGGAGGTGGGCTGAGCCCTGCTGGGCAGGCAGGGTGTGCTGTTAGGCTGGGTTTAGCTGGTGTGTGATGGGGGGAGCTGGGCTCAGCCCAGCTGCGCAGGCAGGTGCTGTTAGGCTGGGCTCAGCCTGTGTGTGATGGTGAGAAGCTGGGCTGTGATGCTGGGCAGGCAGGGTGTGCTCTGGGGCTGGGCTCAGCCTGTGTGTGATGGTAGGAGCTGGGCTCAGCCCTGCTGGGCAGGCAGGGTGCAGCCAGGCTGGGCTCAGCCTGTGTGTGATGGTGAGAAGCTGGGCTGTGATGCTGGGCAGTCAGGGTGCTGCCAAGCTGGGCTCAGCCTGTGTGTGATGGGGGGAGTTGAGCTCAGCCCAGCTGGGCAGGCAGGGTGTGCTCTGGAGCTGGGCTGTGATGCTGGGCAGGCAGGGTGCTGCCAGGCTGGTGTGTGATGGGGGGAGTTGAGCTCAGCCCAGCTGGGCAGGCAGGGTGTGCTCTGGATCAGGCAATCCTCAGCAGCTCCGAGTGCTCTGCAGCCCTCGGGATGCTCACACTGGCATCGCAGCTGCACCTGGCAGTGGGAGCACCCTGTGGGCTGAGCTGGGTGCTCAGAGTCCATCTCTGGAAGTCTGGCAGCTCTGGGGCCCTGGCCTGTGCTTTGCTGGGTTTTTGTGGAGCAGGCAGGTGAGCTGCAGGGAGCTGGGAGAACTCCTGCACTTCCTGCCCTAAGGGAATGAATCTCTTACTTCTTATTGGGCTTCCCTTAGAACGGGGACCAAGCSAAGSTTTRTGAGATSATCAAATCCATCTGCTRACCCAGCACTGCCAGGTTCACCCCAATCCATGTCCCTTAGCACCACATCCACAGGGTCTTTTACACATCTGCAGGGATGGAGCCTCCACCACTGCCCCGGGCATCCTGTTACARTGTTTGAAAAACCTTTCCCTGAAGAAGTTTTTYCCTAATATCCAGTGTAAACTCACCCTGGAGCAACTTGACACTATTTCCCTCCTCACTGCAGCCTCCTGTCAGGCAATTGTRGAGATTGATAAGGTTTCTTCCCTTGTAGAGCAACCTCTAGGATCTGGAACCAGATTCATTATGTTCTTTGTGGTAATGGACCGAARAAAGCCATTAAATCTCTTTAGGGAACCGTTAAATAAATATTTCTTTTTATTTATTTACTTAATCATTTGTTAAGATATGCACTTTGCACATTGAGAAGGAAATATTTTGACATTTTGTAATAAATTTTTTTGATCCTGGGTTTATGCTGTGTAAATTATATTTATACAAACTGAATACRAGCCTAAATTTGAATCATCAGTTTTCTTCCCTATGAAACTGATACCCATTTCATGCTCCTTTCATGGTGACTTTCAGCTGAAGCTGTGAAGGGGTTGGCAGCAATTTGTTTCCCCTGTCTGTAGCTGAAGTTTCCTTGAAAAGTTTCATTAACACACTATCATGGTTTAAAAATAGAAACTCRAGAGAATTACTCCAACTCAAGTAATGTAATGCATCAAGAAGCCTTTCATTTTATATTATAATTATTCCAAAGCACTTCAACCTAGCCACTTTTCCATWATGAGAAGAATCCTACACCATTTTGTGTCCAAAATTGCATTTCTCAGAAATTCTATGCCTGTGTGTAGATTACTTGCAGTGCTCCCATTGTCCTTGTTTCTTCTCTGCTGTGGAATTAAACCCCAATGTTTAGAAAACTCTGGAATGAGTTTTGCTGCTCTGAATATRCACAGAGGAGCAGAATGCAGCAGCTGAGAAGCTGCAGTGCCCTGAGCATTGCAGAGCATGACATGGGGGTGTTCCTYGCTCCAGTAGCTACTGTTGGGGTGCTTTTCAAGCCCTACTTCTGTTAGAATTCTACTCAGGAAAAGTTCATTTCCCTCTTTTTTTTTCCCCTTGCCTCCAGCCCCCCAAAAGCAGCAGCACATATTCTTCATAGTATGCTGGCAGCTGGGCAGGTCTTCAGTGTTTAGATATAAATCATGTGTATAGAAACTTCACCTAAACCTCTGCTGGTGTTTTAAATACTAAATAAATAAATAACCTTACTGCTGTGCTAATTCAGTGACACTCTGCCAGTTTCTCCACAAACTGGATCCCAAAGAATTCTCAGTCAGCTGGTTAAACTGAATTGAAACTCAACTTTGAAAATRCAGTTTGCCTGCTGGCTTGACACTTACAAATGCCTACTATTTATTTTGGGCAGCAAATTATTCATTTTCTTCTGGGCATGTCTTTTGCTTGTTTGGGGATAGATTTGTGTAGGGTTGTTTGGGTTTTTAGTGTGTGTGTTTACATACAGAGATTGAACAGAATCAGAGACTGGCAGGGYACARAGGGACCTGTGMRTGTGCTCTGGTCCARKGSCACTGCTGGGCAGGGACAGCCAGGGCTGGCTGCCCAGGACAGTGCCCAGATGGCTTTTGGGTGTCTCCAGGGTGGAGAGATCCCACCTGGAACGTGCCCAGGTGACTGCCAGGGCTCAGCACCTCCCAGAGGAGCAGTTCCAGGTGTTCTGAGGGAACTCCTGGCTGGCACTTGGTGCTCATTGTCTCTGCTCCTGTCACAGCACCACTGGGAACCCCCTGGCTCARTCCTGGTTTTACCCCACTTTAGATATTTGTACACATTGAGGAGGTGCCCCCTGRCCTTGYCCAGGCTGAGCAGTCCCAGCTCTCAGCCTYTCCTCASYCGAGAGCTGCTCCAGGACCTTCATGAGCTCAGCTGCCCTTTGCTGSACTCTGTCCTTGTTCCTGCTGTCCTGGGGCTSTCAGAGCTGGGYACAGCACTGCAGGGGTGGCCTCAGCTCTGCTGGGTGGGTGTTGAGGAGGATGTTCTCTGAGCCTGCTGGCAGAGCTGTTCCTGCRGCCCAGGATGCTCTGGSCCTCCTTTGCAGCCAGGGAATGTTGCTGGCTGCTCAGCCTGGCTGCAGCACCCAGAGCCTTTCCAGCAGAGCTGCTCTGCAGCCCCTGRGCTCCTGGCATTTATTGCTGCCTGGGGCTGTTCCTCCCAGCTGTGGGACACTGCACATTTCCCCAGCCTGTTTGGGCTGGCAGCACTGGGGTTTCAGCCTGTTCTGTGCCACCAGCAGGCTTGCTGAGTGCCACTGTGCCCCAGCATGGCACCAGTAATGGTGTTTAACTGTGCTSACTGCTCCTGCTGGGGGGTTCAGGCACAGCCTTGCACAGAGCTCACTGGGGCTCTGAAGCTCACAACCACTCCAGGAGTTTGCACCTTGCTTTTTCATCTCCTCCCCACATCCATCCTTCAGCCTCGCCCTCGCTGCAGGGTCTGCGAGGGAGCTCAGCAGCACTCCCTGATCTCCTTCTGGCCCCTCTGTGAAACACTCAGGTGGACAGGTGCAACAAACCCATTACCTGGAAAGTCACACYGATTTTTTTCCTGAAACAGCAGTCCTTTTCCATTAGCTCCTTCTCCAGATGGCTAAGTATATGGTGGAACAGAATTAATGGGTGCTGGGGAAATCCACTTCCATGTGGAACAGGCAGCAGTGCTGGCAACCAGTCAAAAGCCCTCGGAAAGGTTGTGGCTGAAGGACACCACTGTTGGGAACACAGATGAAGATATATTCCTGGACTCAAGGAGGAAACACAGAGGGTGCATTATTGCATGGAATGATTAGATGACTGACTAATGAGCCTTGAGGGGCAAGGAAATTGGCTACAAAAGCAATTAAATGAGCACCTGACATTCCAGTGTAGTCTGGATAAACACTGAACTTTTACCATGTTTAGTTGGCAAAGCAAAACAAGTGCTGCTTAAGCATACAAGGCAAAGGGCTGCAGGAAGAAAAACATCTGTGTTAAACAGATTGTTCTTCTGAAAGTGTGTTAGTAAATGCTTTTCTCTGTCACAAGGTGTGATAACACGTTGCAGTGCTAGCACTGTCACTGGCCAGTTCTCATTAGTTATTCTGGATATTCAAGCCAATATGATGCCACATTAAACTCCACATTCTGCTTTAATCTGTCTATTGTTAGATACCATTAGGTAATGATTGCTTTTTTTTTTTCCTTTAGGGACAAAACTTCTGCATAATTATCCAAATATAAGTGACAGAGGGGTCATTTTGCATGAAATCTGATGAACCAACATTGGATACCTGTTTCTGTGACATAACAGGGCACCTGTGGAGATGCATTTGGGAAGGTAGTGGCCAGCCTGGAGTGTGGTCAGCCCACCCATGGGCCTTTAAGAGAGGGATGCTGACAACAAAAGCAGTTAAATGAGCAGGTTGTGGTCTGGCAGGTTGAGGTTTGGAAGTGCCTTGCCTGGCTGGAGGCTCCTGCTGCCCTCAGTCCCAGGTAACTGCAGTGTGGTGGGAGGAAGGGTTTCCTGCAGGTGGTGACACTGTTTTATGCCAGCTCTCCTCACACAGCTCTCCTCACACAGAGCTGTGCTCGCCTGCTGGCTGAGGGGAGGGAGCCTCACACCTCCACCCACTGCATGGAAGAGATGGCAATATTGTGCTCAGGTTTCTCCTTCCACTGGACTTTCACTTGGTCAAGTGTTTCACTTGCTGCCCCCACTGTGGCAGTAACAACTCTGGGATTCTGCTGTCAGGCAATTCAAGGTGAGGAAGAGATTTGAAACGAGTCCCAGTGAGCCAAAGATGAAGGGTTCATAATATTTCAAGAGCAAACCAGATTCTCTGCTAGTGTTGCTGGGGGTGATTGTCAGCCAGGTGTTCAGTCAGTCTCCAGCAACTCCTCCTGTGTAGAGGTGCTGAAAGTGTCMCTAATTTGGTTTTTTCCTGGTAAATGTGTGCAGCTAGAGGAAGAAAGTGGTGATTTTCAAGTGTCAATTGGAGTTGTAACTATGTGTGACARGGAGCTGTGCTGGGAGATTGAAGGAAGTGGTTCCTCTGCTCTGTAATCAACTGGGAGCAGAGAAATCAGGTGGGATATTTTTTTCTGTAAGAGGATTTATAGTCACTTTTCYTAAAAGAGTTGAATAATGTTAAATTTGCTGCCAGTAAATCATGCTTGGCCTTTTAAGGCTGTCTAAAATTAATCATGTATTTGTTTCTTAATTGCCTCATTAAATTCAGGTTCAAAAGTCCTCCTGTACTTGGAAGTCACAGTATGCACTGCTGAACCCCGAAAATGTTGTGTGTGCCCTGGTTTCTTCAGAGGATAAGAATTCTAGATTTCTGAGCTGAAAGAGCTTTATTATGAAGTGACATGYCTGGCTTTAGAGACAGAGGTGGAATTGGTACATCTGAAATTAATGAATAATATATAAGGACTGATACCAGCTCTGCTTCATGAGTTGGCCTTACTATTTAGCCTCAAGCAGAAGCAAGAAACACACAMAAGAAAAGAAAGGTTGTTAAGGTAGAAAGGTAAATATTTAATGCCGGTGTCTGCTGTATGTTTTTGTTTTGTGTATTCATGGAAATATATTTTGGGACTGGAGGCAAATGTTATTTATAATACAGTAGTGGCAGAAGGGGCATATTTGATTGAGGCATCAAAGTGCTAGACTTTGTCAAAGGTATGAGAGAAAATTCCTGGATTAGCCTTGAAATTTTCACTGCCATCTTCCCTTTTCTTTGGGGTATTCTGAGTCTCAGTTTGGCTTTCATTTGGGATTTGTCTGTACCAACTCTGCCTTCCTTTCCCTGTTCTAATGAGGTGGGAGAGCAGGCAGCAGTGAGAGGTGGTTGTTTTCCCAGGAGCAGTTGTGTCTTTCAAGCCCTCCTCAGTGCATCCCATCGGTGGCAGCACTCAGGATGTAACACACATCCTTGTGTGCTGCCTTCTGTCATAAAAAAAAGGGTTTGTGAGCCTGCTGGGTCTGGAAATAGCACTGGGATTTCTGTTTTGTGGGCTAACCAGGAGCTGGATGTTACACAAAGRAAGGCACTGGCAATGGAATGGGGTTTTGGGTGAAAACATCAGAAATTGTTGGAAAAATGTAAACTTGGCCATTATCTTCTCTTGCCCTGGAGGGTGTAGTTGGAGCATCTGAGATTTTTATGATCTGGTTGGTTGGCAGTAAGCAAAGATAAACCCCTGCCTACCTGTTGGCAGCTGCACAAGTTGCAGTAAATTTGTCCTGGACCCATMATTGTGTAGAAAGGTAGATGTTGTTTCTAGGCTTTTGGTGTTCAGCTGAAACAAGAGTTAAATACAGATTCTGATGTTTTGCCCCTTAAAGAAGAAAAAGAGCCATTGCAGAACTTGCTAATCTTCTCATTGGAACGCCTGTTTTTAAATCAGTTTGGGTGTTGGCATCTGTGCTTGCTTTCACAGTTGCAGGAAGAGCTTAGGGAGTTTCCATGGACTTGGAATGTTAGTCTGGATCACAGGAACCTGCCTTTCTGAATCAGACAAAGGCAATTCTTTGTTTCTCCTACAGATCTAGCAGAAATTTTGTGTTAGGCTTTTCTTKTAAGACCTTTGAATATGGAAAAGCTGTTCTCAGTGGCTGGAAGAGGGAGCAATGTCCTGATCACAGCTGTGTCGTGTTCTGGACTCCAGGCAGAAATCCACAGCCARTTCTGCAGGTGTTTTACAGGAGAGGCAGCTGCAAACACACACACGTGTGTGCTTACATAGATATGTCCACACTGACTTTATATCACTCCTATTCAGAGATTAAAAACCCCCCTGTGTTTGGAATCTTGAGTGCTGCCAAATGTGGTTGAATAATTGCTTCTCCAAAAGAACTGATTTGAGTAAGAAAAATGTAGCCCCAGATTCTGGRAAGAGAACTTCTGTGGGAAGTTAAAATGATGCAGGACTTGTTCCCTGGGGCTGAACAGCCAACTCCAGTGCCCCTGGTGCTGCTGGGAGGCTTGGCAAGCAGATACCTTGTAAAGCTCAAAAATGAAGTGTTATTCCACTGAGCTTTTTGGAACACTCTCACTGGTAAGAACTGGTTTTAGGTTSTTGTTACTTGAGATAGAACTGGCAGGCATTCTGGGCAAAAGTGGGAAAAGAAAGAAGTGTGGAGCTTGGGGAAGACAATTTGTAAATGAATTTAACTATTTTACTAACTGCTGGTTGGTTGAGGTTTTGAAGAAACCCAATCCATTGACCACCCAGAGCAGAATGATAAATCAGTAGTGTTAAGAGCATCTTTTAGATCACATAGCTCTTAGAATGTAATTTGGTCAGCTTTAAAAACATACAGTCTCCTTAGAAGTGTAAGAAATGTGCTGCGACTTCAGTTATCCTCCCTATGACCTGAATCTGGTGCTTGGAGAATATATAAAGTATTGAATGCAATTATTGGCAGTGTGAAGCTGGCAGTGTTGCTGATTGTGAGGCTGGGAAGGACAGAAGGTTCCTCATGTGGCCTTCCTAGCTCTGGCTGCAGTCCCCAGGTCCTGGCAGGGGTGTGTGAGCCCTCTGTGTGTGTGCAGCACACAACAGGAGCAGGGCRTTGTGCTGCCATGGCCTGAGCAGGGTTTGTGCCCAGGGACAGGGAGGGGCAATGTGGACACAGCACTGCTCAGAGTTCTGTTCCCCCAGGGCAGGGGGCCAGCCTGTCTCTGCAGGCACTTTGGGGTGGGTCCCCAGGTGTGAGGGGCCCCAGGTGTGAGGGGCTGCCAGTGCCAGGTGCAGCTGTCTCAGGAGCCCCATGAGGAGGAGCTGGGGTGGTGCTGTGCACCAGAGATGTTATTCTGGAGCTGGTTTCCTGTGCCAGTGCTGCTGCTGCTCCASTGCACATCTGAGAGCAGCAGCAGGGCACCAGGCTGAGCTCACACCTGGGGACTCTGCTGTCCTGCAGGGCTGGAAGGGACAGCTCCTCTCTGCAGGGATTCCTGGCRGCTCAGAGGTCTTTGGGGCCAGGCTTGGTGCTCGAGTGCTTCCCTGGGCTGGGACTGCTCTGGATTCCCCAGGCTGAGGAGCATCAGCGGCAGCTCCGTGAGTATGGCAGGAACTGCAATTCTGCACCTCACCCTGCTCTGGCAGAGTTCAGGAGGGCAGGGCACTGCCCTGAGAGCAGCCAGGCTCCCTGGGCACAGCTGCATTTGCATTTKCGTGGCTGTTTCGTTGAGAAAAGCCTGGAGCTGGGAATCCCAGCAGATTGCCAGCRTGCTGCTCCAGAGTTTGCAAATCTTTGTGCAGTATTAACAAAACAAAATGGGCATCAAGGAGATCTTCTCATAATTTGGATACAGATTAAGTGCAGCTGAGATATTTTATCAGTTTGTATATCAATGTTGATGTATAAATTGATATTGTAAGCTTTCCAGGGTGTTTGTGATTCCTGCAGAGAAAAAAATAGCTCCTCTCCCACCAGCCCAGTTACAGTGGGATGTGTTAGAAATAAATGAGATTACRAAGTGTTCTGGGCTGTGTTCTGATGCTGTTTGTTTTGGTCCAAGTACATAACTTATTCACAAGTCCATTGGTGTARATCAGCATGTGATGAATTGCCTTGTATAGGAAAGATTCTGTTTTAGACTGATTATGTAACAAATAGTARAGAAATCCAAGTTAAGTAATGCATGTGTTAATGCTTAAATGCCAGTAATGTACTTTGAAAGACCCAAAGGAAGTCCCTGTAATTAGAAAATTGGGAAATAKGCACTTAAATCTTTTGTACCCAATTTTCCTGTTACAGATGCTTTAAGTGCTCCTGTAAAGGAATCTGTCTTACAAACTATCAGGAGATAGATTTGAAGGATTTTTTTTTCTTTTTAAATATATATTTACAGGAGAGATATCACATTAATAAAATAATGGACAATTTATCACAAAACCTGGTGATTTTCTTTAGAATAAAAMATCTGTGTCCTGCAACTACAAAAGTGAAGAGCAAGTGCCTTCAAATATTTTAAGGAAAATGAGTAATGAGATGGCWTAAATGTGTAATAGGAGAGCTGTAGCTGATTTTAAGTCTCAGAACCAAGTCTCCTAGCAGAGTGCTTTTTTCTTTCATAGTGTTTTTTGCTCACATTTGCTTTGAAGTAGTTTCTGTAGCTAATGTATATCAAAATTAAAATGTATCAGCACCATCTGGCAGTTGGCTCCTTGCCTGAATAAGGTATGTTCCATAAGTTCAGTTCACTTCAGGATTGCTTTTCTCTGCTGGGAGGGTGTTTACCTATCATTTTTATATTGAAAAGGCTGCCCTGAGATCAGAATGATTTGATGGGTAGAATAAAAGAGACTTTGTTGTGCATTTGGTATAAAATGATAATGATTTCCCCTTGTGTTTACTGATGAAGGGCAATGTAGTTCTGGGGGGTGCTTGATTCTTCATATTTCTGGTCTAAAGGATTGTGTGTTGTGCATATTCCCCACAGTATTTATTGCCTTAGTGGTAAATGCTGTGTGCTGGAGCTCCACAGARCACAGGTTTAGCTGGGAGATTCACTCTGAACAACAGATATTCACATTTGGTTTTAAAGCATATCAAATAACTGAGGCATACTATGTTCTACTTTTATTTTTTATTATTTCCCTTCCAATCTCTGGTTGGAGTGCTGCTAGCTGAGGATCCAGATCCCTTCTCTTCTGGAAGAAGTTTAGGGTTAATAATTCTGCTTCCCATGTGCTGAGTGAAAACTACATTGTAAAATACCTGCTTGTTTCCTTTTCCAGAAAATCTGGAATTTACTGTAATTACAGAATTATCTTAGAATTATCTTCCTTGGAACTTCTCTTAATTTTTTCCCTGCTGCTGCCAGAGTTAGACTGAGAGCTGAGTTMTTCCAGTGATCCCAGTTTTTCATGCAGCTCTGTACTCCTGGAGAAACAACCTTAAAAGGTCCTTGAATTGAGATATGGACTTGAGGTGTCATAGTCTCAGGCTCCCCGTTTTTACTTTGAAAAGTAAGGACTCTGTTCATTTTCYTTTGGTTCCTAAAATTATCTGCCTTTGTATCCTGAGGAGTTGCCATGGTWTTGGTGTGTGTGTGTGTGAATTTGCATGTTTTATCATATAATAATAGAACAGGTTGGGTTGGAAGGGATTTTTCAAGGTCATCTAGGCCTAATGATTTTATTTCTGTGCCTAGTTGAGAACCAAAATCTTTGTGTTTTTCCAAGTAAATCTAAAGGTGGGGTTGGGGTGGAATTTTCTGTGCACACAACATAACTAAATTACTGGTTTTCTCAGAAACTTTTACCTCTAGGAATGATTGAGAGATTTGGGGTTTTTTCTTCCCTACATCTGGCTGGAACAAATGGAAGTGATGTTTGCAGTCCTTGTTCCTGCTGTAGCCAAGCAGTTTGAATATTGAGTGGGTGGGTGGCAGATAAACATCCAGTGCCCACCTTCAGCTGGGTGAAAATCTCAAACTTGCCTTGCAGTTCCCCACAGAGAGATCCTAACTCAGGTAGGTTCTGGTTGGGAAGGTGGGGCTGTCCCTTCTCCTGTCACAGCTGTGCCAGCTTAGCTTGGGTTGCTGCTGTTTTCAGGGGGTGTTTCCTTTATTTTATATTCCTGTATATTCATGGAAAGCCAGTGAGTGCTGGAAAGAGTTCTCAGTGGTGTTTGGATTGTGCCTTGTGGGACAGATGAGAGTTTTGGCTGCTGCTGTTGATACTTAATGATTTTTGCCTTTTTTCTTTTTTATATCTCTGTATTCTTTACACATATTTGGAGCTCTGTAGCCTATTATTGCATTCCTGGTTTTCCCAGTACTTCTCCCTGCCCTGAAACGCAGAAAGACAAAACATATTCCAAAGCCCCTATCCTACCTTGGTTCTTAGAAACCAGGGCTGAAAYCAGCTCTTTGAGACACATTTTCACCAACAAACTTCAGTTCCACCTGAGGGGGGAGGGTTTAGAAGGGGCCTGAACCAGGGGGAAATTGCATCCCCACCTGTGCTCCTCATTGCTGGTTTCTGTCAGTTGTGCTGCTTTACTCACCTCATAAATCTGTATTCACCCTGTGGGGCTGGGCTTTTGTGCACATTTTCCAGATCTGCCCCTGGAGGCCTCCAATAAACATCAACCTTTGTATTAYCTCCTGTACTAATACATCTCTAAAGTGTGAGTTRKTTCAYTTGCAGGTTCTTTAAGGCATCACTCTGTGTAGAACCTGCTGGTGTTACTCAGAATGAAGAGCAGTAGCACGGGGTGTGTGGTGCCCACTGAGGGCAGCTTCCTGCTGGGCCTGGCTGCCCTTTCACAACCAGTCTTTGAAGAAAACRGGCAGGAGACCATAGTTTTAACTCCATAGCGGGAGTCCCAGGAACTCAGATAGGCTCACTAAAGTCTGGGGGTGCCAGTCACTTCCTAGGTTAGGTCGAGTCCGGCTGGGTCGTGGTAGAGGCTTCTAA
>CADDXX010000380.1:336131-356478 GCA_902810485.1 Alauda arvensis
GGCGGCTCTAACGGGTAAGGGGGGAATATCAAGGGATAGAGGGCATTGGATAAGAATCTAGGATTAGAGAAAGGGGTTTACAGCTGGGGAAACCAGTARGGAAAGGCTTTGGGGGTACAATTGAGTGGAACTGGGTGGGGGGGTACAAGTACAACATTTCTAACATGAAGTCTTACAAAACGCTGGTAAGAGAGCTCGCAGGCTCTAAYGTGGAGTCTGACAAACACCAATGARGGAGCTCGCAGGCCCCAAACACAACTTGTTACAAACACTCAGACTCATTTACTATTTTGTAATTATTTTGCAGTGGTCTTGCTATTRCATTCATTACAGTCKTGATCACAGCTTTCCTCTTTTTTAGCCAAGTAGAACCCTGTAGAAGGAAAAGTGTCAAATATTTCCAGCCAGAACTCGTACAACCCATAGCTGGGAGCTGTCTCTTAGAAGGGTGTAGGCAGAATTATTTCTTGTCTCTTGGGCAGAGGAGGGAATCCAGCCTGGTTTCCTCTGTGACCATTACAGTGATGTGCAGTTGTGTTTTGGGGCAGCTGGGTGCTGAAAGCCTCAGCCACTGACACTGAGGGAAAACAGCAAGAAGCTGTGGGGGTATCTCAGTAAATGTCCACAAAGGCARTTCAGCAGGCAAATACAYGGCACAGTTTTAATAGAAATTAAAACTGAGGGAGCTGGGGTTRTTTATCSTGGAGAAAAGGAGGCTCAGGGTGAGCCTTATCACTCTCTACAGCTCCCTGGAAGGAGGCTGTGCTCAGGTGGGGTTGGGCTCTGCTCCCAGGCAAGCACTGACACAAGGAGAGGACACAGCCTTCAGCTGCACCAGGGGAAGTTTAGCTTGGACATCAGGAAACAATTCCTCACGGAAAGAGTGATGGGGCACTGGAATCTGCCCAGGGAGGAGGTGGAGTCCCCATCCCTGGAGGTGTTATAAAAGCCTGGATGTGGCACTCAGTGCCAGGGTATGGTTGATGAGGAGGTGTTTGGTCACATATTGGGCCTGATGATCTCAAAGGTCATTTCCAACCCAGTTCATTCTGTGTTTCTGTGAAACGTGTATATGCATGTCTATAATCCATATGCAGAAAGAGTGTATCACTGTAAACCCTAGTTGCTGAAAGAGTGGCAGAGGCAGGGGTTGCAGGACCTTTTGTGCTCCTCATTCTCACTCACAGGGGTGCAGGCGAGCTGTGAGTGGCAGTATGCAAGCACTGAGTGCACCTGCCACACTCCTGAGCCCCAGGCTGGCAGCAGGGAATGGCATCCTGAGGAGAAGCTGCATTCAGCCCTCAGAAATCACTACCACAGATAAGTTGGAGGGGAGGAGGGAGGAAGACACAGAAAAGCTGTGTACTCCTTAATAGATGCATGGTTTGCAGTGTTTCATAATTCCTTTTTGACTCAGTCATCTGTAGCAGTTGTATAAATTACTTCTAATGATGCAGTATTGCTGAGGAATTTTGGTTTTACTTTGCAGTGTGTCATTATTAGCTCTTGGGGAAAAAAAACCCACCTGTATTGTTTGGTCTGTATAAAGGACATGTAAGAAAAGGAGAGTGAATTCAAATCAAAAGGGAAAAGGAAATTTAAACCTTTGCCACAGATGTTTTCTTTGGAAAGGAAATTCAAATTGTCGCTTTGCAAAGTGAACTAAATGGAACATCTGTGACTTCTTGTTCTCATTCTTAAGACTTGAATCTCTTCTGTTTCTACCAGCCTTAGAGATGCATATTCATCCTGATCCTGCTTCCATTGCCTGTTAACTTCAGCAGTGCTGGACAAAGCCCTTTATGAGAAGAAAGCTAACAAAAAAATGAATCCAGAGAATCATCCCTGTGTCAGCCTGCCTGAAAGAGCTGCTGGAGGGTCCAGGCTGGGCAGGAGATTCTGTGGAAACATTGCTGCAGTTCAGATGTCAGTGTGAGGGTGCAAAGCACAGGCAACCTGCTCTTGAGCAGAAAAAAAGGAAGGAATTTAAAAGAAAAGCTATTACATTTTAATAGTTTTTTGGTATAATTTATTGGCAGCGCACAGTAAATGAACCTTGATTAGCTCTGGTTACTCAGGTTTATATTAATGGTTCTCAGAGCTGCAGCCCAGAGGAAAGAGCTAATAGTGATTTAATCTGGCCTCTGTTTTGATTCTGAAATAATTTGAGCTTCCCAGGATAACTTGTTTAGCCCTTGAACAATTCYAGCAGCTCCATGAGGTTTCTTTGATGTGGAGCATGCAGAGCTGGGCTGTGCTCTCATTCTCTCTCCCCTGTTTTGTTTCTCCTCTCCACTTTAGTACTTGATTCTTGTCTTTAAAAGTTTGCTGTTTCTATTTGTTCAGTGCTTTTGTCAAGAAAATTAGATGTTAGATTTGAAGAATCAAGAAGAGCTGGATGGAAAAAYTTGGATGCAAATGTCATAGTGGCATGGATGGAGAGAGGAATTGAACTGAAATTGTAGCCAGAATGTCTTGCATCCAGAAATGTAAAGAAATGGATCTGTAACCCAGTGTACATGTCATAAAAATGACTGATTAATCTGTGAATGCCAACTGTAAAACAAAGGAGAAATAACATCTGGGAGAATACTCAGTCTGCAAAGGAAATGTTGGATTGATTTCTAAYGAAGACAGGTGATTTTTTTTTCTTCCTTTTTATCAAAAGTGGACATTTATATTTTGAAAGCATCCTGCAGAGATGTTTTGGAGGGTTGGGTATTTTGATGGGAGAGCAGCACTGCCTGTAAAGCCCTGCTGTAAAAACGGGTTTGTGCCAGAGTAAGGGGCTGTGAGGAGGAAAGTGCCAGCACAGAGAGCAGAGCTCCAGCTCTTCTCCTCCTGCCTGATGAATTCTCTGTAATTGGGTAAGAACTGACTCCAGGTAGGTGCAGCTTAGGTCCATTGCCATTTCTGACTTGGTGCTGATGCCAGCCCCTGTCAGTGTGAGGAGAAGGAGAAAAGGTGACAGCTGGGTGCTGAGAGAATGAAACCTGGGGGCAGCAGGACAGCCAGGAGGGAGGGCTCTGCTGCTGTTCTGCTGTGCTGTGCCTCTACCTGAGAGAGGAAAAGCTCCAGGAGTGCCTAAATTCTCACTTTAGCTGGTGACAAAGTGTGTTTGTCACAACACAACTGAACCCAAGCAAATGTTCCCAACTCCCCTGCCTTGTGAGTGCAGGGAGTGAGGAGCTGCAGGGTTTGGAAGGCTCTGCCCCGGAGCATCTCCTGCCCCAGCAGCAGGGGGATGTGTCCATCAGTGACAGGTTTGGCTGTGTTACCTCCAGTTTCCAGCCAGGGATCCCATCAGGGCAGAAACTGGAAGTGCTGATGTTTGTGGCTGCTGTCTGGTGCCATCAGCCACTTGCAGAATTTGTTTCCTGGTTCTGTCTCGCTGCTTTTCCTCACAGTGCATGAGGAATTCTGTCCATTCCTTATTTGTTGTCTTTGGGCAGTTCAGGGTTGTGCAGTGACCCTTAAGATACTGAATTTAAACCTTGTTAACCACAGTTTTTTGGCCATATGGTTCTGYTTGGTACAGTCAGTTTTATTTTATTCTGGGTCAGTTCCCAGGTTTTCCTATCAGTTCTAATGCAGGAGAATTGTAACCTTGCATCTTAGAGMAAACTGTGCAAACTCAGTCTGATAYTTRGCTTTTGTTATTYAATCTTTTCTCCTTGACTTAGATTTGGAGGTCTTTTTGTTCATGTTACTTCTGTTACAGAAAAAAGCAGTTCTGACTTTTTACAAAAACTTTCAATATTCATTCAAAAGAACAYTTTTATTTTACAGCATTTTACTTATGCAATTCATTTGAAGCACTTAAAACTATTTTGAACATAAAAAGCTTTMTCTATCTACAAAGAAACTAGCAAAACAATTTTACTGCATCTAAAATAYTGCCTTTATTTTACTTTCTCTGACCTGTGCTGACCAGGCATCCAGTATGTGACGAGGATGGGAGGGGCAGATGTGTATGCCACATACCTATATTTTTTAATGTAGTTAAGTAATTTCTGGCTAAGTTTTTGTGTCCTCTTAGTTTTACCGCAGGTATTGGAGGGGAGGGGTGGAATTCTTATCTTCTAAAAAAGATAACTACACCAGGTGGCTGCAGAGTGCTCTTGGGATGTGACAGTGATGCTAAGACAGAATATGGATCTGCTTTATTTAAGTTTTTCTTCTAATAAGGAAACTTACTTTATTTTTGTCTTTTTTTTCATAATGTCCRTGTGGAACAGTYRGTGAAAGGAGAKCCAGGTGCATCCCATGCACTRTGTTTATTTGGAGGCCATAATATTWTGCAGTTATGAGCAGAATTCGTTTTTCCTTCTGACATTTGGTCTTTTAAAGCACTTACCAGGCAGCAAGCAGAGAAATCTYAGACTGTTTTACTTCTGCTCAGGAACACAGTACAGGCTATTTCACTAAACTTAGAYGTGTAAATTCAGTGTTCTCCTGGAATGTCTTCCACATGTGAAGAACACAAGCCCCTGGTTTGAGTTGTGGTAGGGCAATGATGCCTTAGGGTTTTTGCTTTTATATTTTTCATATATTTATGATCCAGCAGTTCTGTAGTGCATAACTCCAAACTCCACACACAGTGTGAGCTGCTGCTTCCCCATTCTGGTCAGACACAACAATTCCTCTCCAGGCCTGGCAGTCAGGGACCCCTCACTGCCTCAGGACTGAGAGATGGAAACAAAAGTGAGTTGGGGACAGCAAACTTGGGGTGAATGACTTCATTACCTGAAGCTGTAATTGGAAGATTAATCCACACTATGCAAAAGGATTAAACTTATAAAAGTGTGAAAACCTGTGACCTATGATCCATTTTTGGGTGCTGCCCCTGGGGGGCTTTGCCTGCCCTGAATGTACTTGAAGACCCTTCAGTAAACAGAACTGCATTTATTCCCTGAACTCTGTCTGGCCTCTGTTTTTGGGTAGCCCCCAAAGGCAGCAGCAGGACAGGAGTTCTGGCAGCTGGCTCAGGATTTTGGGTGTGCTCAGGTGGGAGTTGCTGTGGAAGGTGAATGCTGTAGAACAGCCTCACCCCAGTGCATCTCCCCTGCCCTGGGAGATACCTGGGCATTGGCAGGGCTCAGCAGGGCACTCTGCATCCCCACAGCAGCGCCGTGCCCGGGCTGGGAATAACCTGCCTGCATCTGCCCGTGCCCCTGATCCATCAGCTGTCCTGCCAGCACTCAATCCATCCCTAGAAAATCATTAGCTCCAGCGTCTTGGCAGAATTCCAAGCAGGCAATTAGGTTGTGCCTGTTTAAAACCACCCCCCTGCAGCTGCAATTGGCTGAGTGGCAGTGCCAGATGCCTGTGTGTTTTGTGATATGTGTTCGCYGGGGCTGTATCAGTGGGAAATCTCCTGTGATGCTGCAAACCCTCGCCCTGCAAGCAGCGGCCGGCCGGCACGGCTCATCAGCATCACAAAGGAAAGGAGCCGGGCAAAATGTTTCCCCGGTGTTCTGAAAGCAAAAAGAAAAATSTGGATGTTTGCTGCTTTGTTTCAAAATGTTGAAGGCATTTCCTGTAGTGTGCCCTTAGGCCTCTRTTWGGAAAATAAATCCACAAACGCCAGAGGTTTTGTGTCCAAAAAGGAGACAGAGGAGTCGTTTTACTTTATTCGAATAAAGGGAGAGGCCGTGGGGCTTTGTCCTGGGGTCTCTCAGATTTTTGGAGGACACAGCCTCCTATTTATCCCAATTTCCCTCTCTTTCCCCATTGGCTGAGGTACCTGAGAGGTGCAGACTTCCCGGAATGCCTCATACCTAAAGATTCCTCTTTTATGTATAACCTCCCTTTTAATTTTTAATTCTTATGGAATTTATGGGTTTTCCCTATTGCTTCTTTGATCTTTCAATATSCAGTTTAATTTATCAGCAAACCTATGGTTTGTTTGTAAAGGCAAATACCTTCTTTCCATCCATCAATCAGTGGAATCCTTCCCATTGTTTCTTTTATGTTTAAGTGCTGGTTTTACCTACCAGCAGACCTGGAGCTTGTTTGTAAACACAACTCTGTCATTGCTCTCATCTCAGTGCACTGATACAGGGAATAAAGCAAACCTGAGCCTGCCTTGTTTCACAGAACTCAGAGTTCATTCTGCACTCAGCACTGACATTTGAAATGATTGGGAAAACTGAGGGAAGATGCTGATTTTGTTTGTTGACKGTGAGGCTTTGGGTTCCTTTTGTTTAATGGAAGAAAAAGTAGATATGAGATAAAATATATATTAGCTTGTGTTTCCCKTTCCAAGGGTGGTAAATAATTGAAAACCTGGGTTTGTTGGTCGATTTTTTTTTTCATTTTATTTTGACAGAGGAAATACAACTTACAGTGTCTAAATAACTTGTATCTGGTATTAAATGGTTTGAAAAGACCAGGAGAAAATGTTCATGTTGAGGTATTTGGTGGAGCTCTATATGATTAAAATAACCCTAAAGGAAGGGGAGTTGGACCTCCCRTCTCCTTCCACAAATGAAGGCCAAAGTTTTGATAAAGACAAATCATCTGAAGAAACAGATCTGATGCCTTTTTCTGATAATTTAAATTTTGTGATCTTTGTATTGGTGAAAGAGGTAGAAGGGAATTTTTTCATTTCATGGGCTTTTTTTGTCTCTGTGTTTTTTTTTGGTTTTGCTATGCTCAAAAGGGCACACAGGGTCTAGGCATTGAGTCCCTGCAATTGCAGACTGTCAGTGGAGTATGTCAGGAGAAGAGCACAGAAATAAACACTGTTTACAGGCAATTCAAGGCTTTCCTTGTGTTTTGTCTCCTGGCAAAGGAAAAACAAACCTGTTTTTAGGAGTTCCCTTTACAGTGTGAAACTGTGGCATCTCTGCCAGGATGTGCAGAGTTAGCAAACCTTGCAAATTGAAATCTGAAGAATTAATTCTGGTCTTTCCAGCTCAGGAATTTGAAAATTAAAAATCAGTTCTTTCCTAATCAGGAAATTGACTTAAAATTTAATAAATACTTCTTATTAAGAGGAGTTTATTCTGATTTCTTCTAGTTGCAGAGTTTTTGGGAGATGATAGTAGAATTTTTAGGCAGTTATTGTTTCATATCTGTGTCCCTGCTGTCTGAAATACAAAGGATCAACATTGTAATTGTATTACAGAGGCTTGGACAGTTTCACCCATTGTGAAGAGCATAAAATAAATAATCTTATCAATCTTGCTAATTATGACAGGAGTGTTCTGCTGAACGAGGGACAGAAATTTGCTTTTGAAGTGTTTCATTTAATCTTCTCCTAGCATTCTGAATGTGGTCAAGGTTGTTGGTTGTATAACCTCCTAGAACAAAACMTGAGAATGATTTTGGGAATAACACAGTAGCTCAGATGGTTAATGCATGTTTGGGGACTCATTTTATTGCCTTTGCCTTTTCTTTTGCAGTTCTGTTTTGTTCTGTCTGTAACCAGTCAAAGCTGTCTGGAAATGGTGGAGGCAGCTCTATCACACAGCATCTATTTTTAAATGGACTATTACTTGGGACATGAGCAGAATAGCTGCTCCTCATTTCTGCTGTGCCTCTGCACTGCAAATCCCACTGTACTCGGAAGAAGCAAACACTCAGGTGTTTCATCTCCCGCTGCAAAGTTTCCTCTGCTGCAGGATTAATGTGTGTTAAACTCCCCTCTAAAAYGGGAGTTGTTTGTTCTCTTCAGTGTCCTGAGTTCTCAGAGCTCCTCTGTGTTGTCCATTTTGACCCAGGGATTGCAGCATTCTGGAGGAGCCCTGAGGTTGCCCTTCGAATTAATAAGGGGCTTTGTATCCCTTTCTGGCTAAAGGTGTGGTTCCATTGTGAGCCACTGTTCAGACTGGGATGGGGTGGAGTTTGTGTTTCCTGTGGATGAGGACAGCTACAAACCCTCCTGTAGGGATGAAATGTTGGTGAAGCTGCAGCTGATGCTGCAGTTACAATCAGTTACAATCAAACCTCAATGCAGCCATCAGGCTTTCCATCACTCTGCTTCCCAGAGCTGAGCTTGTGACATGAGAAGCAGAGTTCTGAGTATCTTCAAGCATCCCTTGCTTTCTTTCTTGTCTTTATGGCAATGTTGGGTGCTTTGGGAAATCCAGATCCCTCACTTCACACCATTTCCCAGGGGGGTTGTGCCTCAGAGCATTTAGTTCAGCTGGCTGTCCATAGATCARTTATTTCTTCACTGCAAGTTTCATTTGCAGTTTTCCAGGGCTGAGTTTGTGATCCAAGCTCWGGAAGGCACAGAGCCCATGGGATCCACAGCTCTGCCTCTTCAAGTGGTGCCTGTTCCTTCTTCAGTTGTGCTTCTGTGCATGAGAGTTGTCTTGAAGGAGTCTGGAGAGGGGCACCGCCAAAAATACAGATGGAAAGAGGCTGCAAACTTTATTCCTCAGTGTTAGGGATCCCAGTGCTTTCTGTGTGCTAGGGATACATTCATCCCTGTCTCCTCAGAGGCAGGAGAGGGGGTTTTAGAGCCCACAGGTGAGTCACTGTGGCTGTGCTGTCTCTGTGGTCTCTGCTGTGTCACTGCTGCTTCTCCCTTCTGGGGTGCCTCAGAAACATTGCCTTCTGCAGTGATGGATGGCAGTGGGCTGTGGTTATYTTGGCATTTATTCCTCCTCTGAGCACAACCTTGGAGCAGCTGAGCATTCCAAACACCTCTGTTGCCATTCTGATGTCGCCAGACTCATCACACCCCCTCTGGAATCTGTGTTATTCAGGAGGACCATGGCTTTTATTGCTCAAGTCCTTGTCAAGACTGAGTTTTGATCAGTGAAATATTGACTGCCCACTGCTATAAAATCTGAGCACTGGGAACTCACTTTTAGAGATGGAAATGGCATTTTCAGAGCCATGGCCTGAGCAGAAAACATTTGCTTCTGCTGAGCCTTCAGTTAGAAAGTCACTTTAGGTCCAAAAGTAATACATTAATTGCACAAGTCCTGTTGAGAACTTGGGAACCCATTGAGACGTGCAAATTGGTGATTGATTTTTAATTGGATGATGACAGGGTSGCTAACAGTGAATACTAACTAAGAATTCAAACCTCTAAGAAGACACTCACCCACAGAGATCACATTTGCACTGAGGTTTGAGACTCACTTTGAAATACAATGRAAGTCCTCATCAGTCACATGTTTGGTGTTCTCTGCACTCCTGTAGATCCACAGTGACTGCAGTGGAACAAGCAGAGTTCTTCCCACTGGTGCAGAGCTAGAGAGAGTCAGGAACAGCTGGAGCCTGAGACTTTCCAGGTAAACCCTTCTGGAGGAATCACAGGAGTCACTTACATAATGGAAACATCCTATAATTTTCCTGTGCCTTTCTCCCTTGTTGCCACACATTCCTGTTGCCAGGGAAACCGATCATGAATTGTTCATAGTAAGTGACCTTGTCATTGCTTTTCTACACGCCATGAGTTATTGTGCACAGGATATTTATAGATTAATAGAGGTGATTGTGACTGCCTGAAGACAAGCTGGTTTTGATTCATTTAATATTTTTTTTCCTATAGAATAGGAGGCTAAAAAGTGTAAGAGAGGGAAATGGTAGCATTTGTTAGCAGAATCAATCTTGCTGTTATTCAGATTGGTCAAATAGGGCTAATAAGTCAGGAGGCAGCTGCATGAAGAGTGGTCAGCTCAGCCTCCTGCAAGCTGTGTTTTCATTTCATGTTCTTCTGGACTGCACTTGAATATATTCACATTTACTTTTGTGTTTGAAATATTTAGAGGTGCCAGGATTTCTTTAAGCTCTGCAAAAAGCGTGCTTTGTGCACGCTTTTTAAATAACAAACCAAACAAACAACAAACCAAAAAAATCCWTGTGTCAACCATTCTAAATGGCAAAAGCTGTTGCCTATTCTCCTTGTCCTGACATTCTGTACAGAAGTTAATTAAAATAAAGCTCTGCAAACAATTTAAGTATTAATAATGAAGAGATAAATGAATCATGCTAGTTCAAATAGAAAAATAATGCAAAGGTTGTCTGAGATCCACAGAAGGCTTCCTAGTCTTCTTATGCGTTCAAGAACAAAAAAAGGATTTTATTACATAATCACCCTTACAATCCTCTTCAAGGCTGTATTTTGTAATTATTATTTTAATCTTGGCAGAGGTGTGGTAAGCTCTTTGGATTCCATGTAAAAATTGAGATAAAAAGGCTGGATTTGATGTTTGCCATGCAGTTCCAATGGTGCAGCTGTGATCAGAGCTGTGCCTGGCTGCACACACCAAACCATCACTGATTGCCCCTCTGGATCCCCAGATGGGCACCCAGAGGGGACAGGGCTGGGCTGGGGCGGGGGGATGGAGCCCACCCAGCCACCTTTACAGCAGGGCTTTGCTGCCTGGGCTGGAGCTGCTCAGGTGAGGAATTTGGGCAGCCCTAAGCAGCTCCCTGTGCCTGCAGCCCCAGTGAGGGGCAGCACCTGAAGCTGAAGGTGTTTGGGTTCATTCCTCAGGCACAGCAGGTGACAGTCCCAGAAAGCCCCATATGTCATGTTTGCTGTAGGATTTACCCCTCAGGACATGGAGGCTTTCAGACAGCTGCTAGAAACTGTTCTGGCAGATGCAGGGATGGACATACAGGGGATTCATGGCACTGGGAGACGTTTTATGTACAATTTGACAGGAACTGATAGCAGTGGGTCATGCAGATGCTGGAATGCTCCTGCTGGACCTCGGGCAGGATGGCTGAGAGCTCAGCAGAACAGGAGCTCAGGTAATCTCACCTGCTCCAGCTGCAGGTGCCCCTGTGCTGGACACACAGAGCCCCAGCTGAGCAGCACCTGAGCATCCTGCTGCTGAGTCACTTCACACCATGCAAAAATTCCCAATATCTCAGCAATTACAGGGCATTTGTTTCAAGTGAACAGTGTGCCTGTGAGAGGGGCTGTGCAGCAAAAGAAACAGGCTTATTTCCATTTAGCAGCCAGCTGGGATTTCATGATCAGCTAATGTCTTTGGAACATCTGCCGTGCCTCTGGAATTACCTGTTGTTAAAAAAGTGGGTGTATTTTATGAAAAGCACCCAGAGTTAACTGGAGATGAGTGGTGCTGCAGTGCTGAGCCCATCAGTGGAAGGGCTCTCACTCAGTGCTTTTCATGAAGCAGGAAGCAATGAGCAGCAGTAGAGGGGAGGTGGCCCTRTGAATGCTCACGAGTGCTCAGCTGGACCCAGGGCACAGCAGGACAATGGCAACCTCACAGGAGGGAGGAGCAGGCTCATGCTCTCCCCAGTCATTGCCCACCTCAGGGGTCCCTCCCCATCCCAGGTGAGTGACAGTGCCACTGAGCCTGGCACTGAGGCAGTGTGACAAGGAGCACTTGTGTGTGATTCCACTGAGCYGCCATGCAGCATCTGACTGCACTGAGACATTTAGTGTAACCTCTGTGGGCTGGGGTTCCCCAGCTCTCTGCTGCCTGAGCATCTGGCCCATGATGCAGCTGCATCTCAGCTGCCATGAGCTACAGAAGCACTGGGTCTTTGGGGGGAATGATCTGAAAGCAAGAGAAACTTAAAGGCTTGTAGATTTCTTGCTTTACAAAGGTCAAGTAGCATCAGATCAGCAGGCTTTCTTTCATCCACCTGGGCAGCATCTTTAATTCGTCTTTACACTAACCTGGAAACACCACTTGCTCCACATTTTTGCTTGTCTGCAGAATAAAAGAAATTCTCCTGATCTTACCATGTTCTTTTTGTTACCCATAAGGTTGCAGCTAGCACTTTGAATGATTTTTCCTTGTCTTGCATGTTTGCATGTCCTGGATGCACTTTGGGAAAGAAGGAAGTTAAAATTCTTTTGCCATCCAGTGGAGTAAGTCATCTTGTTGATATTTGAGTGTTTTAAATGGGGTTTAAGTATATAGTATTGACACTCTTCTGCAAATGGATTCGAGAAAAACCATTTATTATCCATTTGCTTGAGGGATTTGCTTGAACTCCAGTGCTTGGGAGCAGTGTGTTAAATGAGATAATGTGCAAATAGCTGTGCATTTATGGGCCTGTTCCTGATGCARTGCAAACACCCAGAGGGCAGCAGTTGAATTTCTGGGTCCATGGATGTTTTTGCAGTCACAGAACAGGCCTGGATCCCAGAGGGGAGGGCACAAGGAGCAGCCTGCACCCTGCAGGAAGCCTGTCATGCATTCCTCAGTGCTTGGTCCAGTACTGAAGCAGAGGTGAATGCTCACACACTCAGCTTTTGATTCAGCTGGTGATGGCTGCAGGCAAGGCCCTTTCCAGGGAATCAAACAGCTGAGATCCCAGCTCAGCAGTGGGTGCCTCAGGGAGGGGGAACGAGGCTAAAGAGCAGCTGCAGCTCACTGTGGGACCCAGGCAGTGGCACAGAGGTGTCACCAGTCCCTGTGGGTGTGACTGGGAACCCAGGACTAGGGAATACATTGAATTTCCTGAGGCACTGCTAGGAGTCAGCCAGGCTGCAGCTCAGGGAGCAGGGGCMGCTCTGCTCCTTGCTCTTGTTTATTGATGGGCTTGGGTCAGGCCCTTTCCTTCCCCACTCSTCTCACTCCTCATTTGCTATTCAGCAGCCATCCCASTGCCTGGGTTCCCTGCTCAGGTGAGGGGCTCCAGAGCAGGGCTGTACTCTGTAACATCTGTGGGTGTGACTGGGATGCTGATGGTACTTCTTGTGCAAAGCCTTACCTTCCTTTCAGGAAAAGAAATGCTTTTACTCAAACATATTTGTGGAAAAGGGAGCAACAGGAAATGAGGGAAAACAAAACACCTYAGAGGAGAATATTTGAAAATACTTTTTGTATTCTTTCCTGCCTCTTTGAGCTTGGATAGGATCAGTCAGAGGGGTTGACAGATGTTGAACTGTGTGTAGCACACCTGCATTTCAGGGATGGTCTGTGCAGTTCCAGGATGCTGCCCACAGGAAGGTGGGAGTTTATTCCGTGCACATCTGCAGATGCAGGGCTGACATCTGSGACCCCAGTGCYGCTTCCTCACCTTGGGAGTGACTGRTGCTACCCAAAGAACCCAGRCTCACAGGCATCTGCCCCCTGCTTGRTGCAGGAGCTCAGAATTGATCCAGAAACAGAAAGTCCAAAGGGGTTTTAGGATTTTCTGTTGGAGTTGGGCTTTGAGGACAGCATGCAACAACTTCCTAAAAACACTTCAAATGTCTTTTCTAATAAARCCTCAAGCATGGAGTTATTAACCCCACAGGATTTTAGAAACCATAGAAGAGCTATTCAGCTGAAAATTACATCCAGCTCTTTAAAAACCCATAATGGGGGCTTGGGAGTGCTCCATACACATCAATTCATGCAGAACCTGAGCCACTTCCTTCACAGGCCAGGCTACTGCAGCCAGGGCATTTATTTYTGACAGGTTTGTTTATTTGAAAGTGAACAGCAATTAGAGCAATTAGGTCAATAAAAATTAATGCCTTTATGGGAAATACCTATTTGGCATTTGGGGAGAAATGAAGGACCCTTTCTGTTCTACATCAAGGTTGGACAAACATCTGTCTACTGTGGAAAATGAGGCTTTTTATGTGAAAAAAGGGGTTTTGTTAATTGTTTGAACGTCTTTTAAATAACCTATGGGAACTTAGAATTGATGAGTGAGCTCCTACATTTGTATTCCACACACAATACTTCACTGTGCTGTATCTTGTAGTGGTTTGAGGAGTGCAGTTTCTCTCTGGGAGTTTGCATTTACATGCTTAAATATATTGTATTAAAATACGAATGTCATCTGTAATGTTGTTWAAATTGTTGGTAGTCAAGCTATGATATGTGATTATCATTCTACAACATAAACCTATGTGGAATTTTCTCTGTTGATAAATTATTCCATATACTCTGTCTCAATATATTTTATGTATTAATAACATTTGTAAGAAAACATTGAGGTGGCCTTCAACAGTAGGTCACAACTGGGAATTTTATTCTCTGAGATATTCTGGGAGACGTTTTGAAAGATTTGGTAATGTTGCTTTAGGAGATATTACTGTGCTTTAATTCTCAGACTTTTTCTTCCATTTCAGTCTCTATTTATCATTTTTATGCACTTCAGGTCACAAATTGTTTGCAACTCTTTACATCTTGTTTTATTCAGCAATTCCCAATCCTTTCTGCTCACACTGTTAGGGCTGTGGCTGAAGTTCAAACTGCAATTTGATTTTCTGATACCCAACCTTTAACTCTTGTAGTTTTGAAGACTTGTGGTTTCTTATTTAGGATTTGAAGGATTTGAAGCCTTCTGGATTCCCTGTTTAACCACCTCTTCTTTARCTCTGGAGTTTTTTTAAGCATATTCTAATTTCCATAAGTCTCCAGMATAACACAGTGAGGCTGGACTTGAAGGCAGTCTGTGCAGAGAGGGTATATTTTTATCTGTGTTTGCTGAAGATGAACTGGACTCTTTGTATGATCAGATTGATGGTAATTTTTGAGGGAAATCTGTAAAAATAGCCAACACTGTGCATATGCACTGTATCTTATGGATGGGCTGGGTAGAACATGGATTTCCTGCATTTCCAGTCTCAGGTGTTCTGCCTAGAAGGATTTTAATACAGAGGTGTGGCACAGAGGGAGTGCTGGATGGAAAACAGACTGACACTGAGGATGGTGCTGACTCTACTTGGCCATTGGAGTGAAAGGGTTTGTGTGGCTCAGAGACAGATCCTCAGCACCCAGCTCAAGCCAGGCCTTGTCCTCCTGCTGAGGAGGTGGAATCCTTGGGAGGATCATAGATCCTGAGGCAGTTCCGAGATACTGAGGTGCTTTGTTCCAGTTCTGTGTGTGAGTGAGAGCACCWCACTCATGTTTTAWTGCTCAKTCATTCCCTGGGCACCCTGCACTGCCAATTGCTGCTGGAGTATGCCAATGTCTCTGGATATCTCACACTGACCCCTGGGCTGTTCCCCTCTGCCCCGATGCTGGGGGTGTGAGGGCTGGAAGGACAGCTCAGTGGCACAGCACAGGGAGTGTCCCCTCTGTGCACAGCATGGTCCCTGTGGATCCCTTCCCCTGCCCTCCTTCCCTGCCCAGTCCCCWGTGCTTGGAAACAGAAAGCACTGCTGCATCTGCAGCTGCCTTTGAAAAAGGAGTTTACTGTCTGACCAGCTGGGTGCTGCTCTAACCCAGCCATGCYTGGCTTTCCTTAGGCCATTGCTGCTTGTTTTCCTGTTTGCTGGGTGCCATTCTCTGGATGTTGATGCATGCTAGTACCCAAAATGTTTGTAGCTAATCAGGGCACTGCTAACTGCAATCACACTCTATTTTCTAAAYTCACCAAATTATTTTCTGACACTGAATTTATGGTMGCTATTAAGAGAGTTATGACCTTTCTCACTCCAGCACTGGAGTATCTCAATTCTCTCCCAATCATTTGTTGCCATGATAAACTCTGAAGTGAGTATTGGGAATCTTCTGTACAGGCAGACACTGGCTCATGTTCATTTAAATTCTAACTCCAGGCTTATAAATAAGGAATGAGGCTCAGGAGTCTCTCTGGAACATACAATATGTTTTACCCTGTCAGGCYGTGGGCTGACACTGCTGTTCCCCCCTGATAAAGGCCTGGGAGTGCTGTGTACAAATGGCATTCCACTCTCAAAAACAATCCTTTAACTGTAGGACCTTCAGCTGGTTCAGTGCTGCTGSTGAGTGAGTGGCTGGCAGTGTGGGGGCTGTCACACTTCCCTTTGGGCTGTGGGGAGAGCAGAGCAGGGCACACACACACACTGCTCTCCCTGGCTTTGCTCTGCTGCGTGGGACATTCCATCCTGCTYTATTTAGGATGAAATGACTCGTGTCAGAGTGGAGAGGAGTGAAATTGCTGATTCCCGTGGGCTGGGGGACAGGTGGATGCAGGTGAGGGGGTGCAGCTCGTGCTGCCAGGTGCCAGCCCTGCCTCTCCAGGGGTGTGCCCATGGATGCTGGGCACTGCTGCTGAGCTCCTGCCTAGCTCTGGCTGCATCTTGGATCCACAGGAGGTTCTGTTTAAAATTGGCCAGGTTTTTTCAGCCATGTGTCTGTTTAACCAAAGGTATTGCCTTGACCTAGGAGTCTCTTTCCATCTGAACTTCCATCAAAACAAGAGAACACAGGTGCCCTGGTACTCAGGCAGTGTAACTGAGAATTGGCATCTAAAATCCCTGGTGGTTTTTGCTAGATTGTAATAAAAGTGTTACTGTTCTGTTAACACAGTAATGAAACTAGAACACTTAAAGTACAGTTTAATAAATAATAAAAATCTTAATGTAGACTTTCAAGATTTTCTTGTTCATGTGTCCCAAAGAATCTTTATGATTACTTCATACCAAGGTAAGGAACTACTAATGCTCCTTTCTGCATATTTGTCAGACAGGGCTTTTTCTGTGGCTTGGCGTGGGTTGGTTGTTTGGTTGGTTTTTTTGGGATTTTTTTGTTGGTTTGGTTTGGGTTCTTTGGGATGGGTTTTTACTCCTTTCTCATAGCAAGACCCAATTTTAGCCCTCTTTTGATGTTTTTAAGTTTCTGCAGGTTCAGACACTTAGAGGAGATCCAAGGGAGCTTWCAGATATCTCTGTCCTTTGTTCCCTTGGGGTCACTCAGGCCCTGATCTCACAAGTACACCTGTAGTTTATTTTTATGTGCTTGAGTAGTCTCCGTTCAGTTCAAATGTGTTTGCAGGATGGGGATCTGTAATTTTCTACAAACACTGGCTCTTTTTAGAATTAACTCATGATTATAAATCTCGATGACAATGACTGAATTTCCATGGGATGTGTCTGTGACTGGGGAAACTTCARGTCTGCAGATAACATAAGGAATCTTCTGAGTTGTGTTTTTGGCCAGCCACTTCAATATCTGTAATAAATTGACTCAACAGTGATGATAAAAAGTTTTGGGTCTTTTCACTCTTTCTCCCATCCCCTGAGGAAAAGCTGAGCCTATTTTTCTAATAATTTAAACTTGTTGGCTTTTAAAATTTAGCTTGAAATACCTCCAGGAACATTATTTGGTCGACTTCAAGGCAGCTCCTAAAATACTTAATGCTTTTGAAAGTCAAATTAAAGGTTTGTTTCATTTAAGTTGTATAGCTGGATAAGATTAAACAAAGTGCCCTACTTGCACACAGCAATCTATGTGAAATGGTTTTTTGATCGTCTTCATGCATATCTAAAATACACCTCCAATTTCTTTTCAGGATCTGGGCTTATTCAGCTTTTACCATAATGGTTCATTAGCCTCCTAGGCTTTTTCTTAAGAGTTGCAGTCAATTTCCCAGCTTTGCTGTTTTACATTAAACCACTTCGATTTCCTAAATATAGAAAGGGAAGAGAAGAAGCAGGAATCGTGGCAAGAGGGGTTRTTCAGTGTGGATCCATCATTTCTGCTTCACAGCATACTTCCAATATTGCAAAGTTTTTGCCYCTGGCTGCAACTGTGCTAAATTTATCAAGTATTCTCAATTCTTACAGGGTGATTTAAGTATATGCTGCTGATACTGCTTCTTGGTGCTTGTTATTTGGAGATCAATGGGACTTTACATGGGGAGAGAGGCAGGAAAAGGGGTGAGCCCTTCATCTCTCTGCAGCATTCTGCAGTGTCCCACTCTAAATCTCTCTGAAAAGCGAGTGGTTACTCATCCAAATACTTCCCCTGAATGCCACTGAAATGAAAAATCTCTGTAGTATATATTTGCAGGACATGCTTTCTGGCCCCTGTGGCAATGTGTTGTTTTGGCAGAGGCAGATGATGTGAATCTCTCTGAACTGTGTGTAACTGGATGGAGGCTTTTGTGCTCACCTTCCATCCTCAGGAAATTCAGGAGAGGCCCCTGAGCAAAGCTTTTCTCCTCAGCTGCAAAGGGATGAATTCTGCCTCTTCTCCAGCTATTGCACCATGTCATACTGGGAGGTATTTGCAGGTTTTTCCCATGGAAATGACCTCTTCCCTCCTCTGTTCAGCACAGCAGCCCAGCCCAGCCCAGCTGGGTCTGCCCAGCCAGCAGCTCAGCTCTCACACAGCCCCCTGTTCACTCTGCTGGCATGGAGAACTGGAAGAGCAGAAGCAAGGGCATTGTGAGCTGAACAAAGTTCAGAACAGGGCAGATAAAAACCCCAGAGGTGATGGAGCACATCCCCAGCAGGCTGATGCCCAGCCAGTGCCCCTTTGTGCCTCTGTTCTTGCAGCTGAGCCTGGCAGTGCTGGCCTGGCACATCCCTGTGCTCAGGCCAGGGCAGTTCTGGCTGTGTTCCCTCTGCTCTCCTGCCATGCAGAAAGGGAAYTGCAGCCAGCCAGGCTCAGAGCAAAACTTAGCAAGTGGTTTTAAAGGGGTTCAGTGGGGTTTTTGGGTGCAGTTTGCTCTTTAAGTCCAGTTTTAGCACTGTGATTTCAGGTGTTAGTGAGCTTGGTAGCTTTGTCAGGGGTTTTGGGAACAGGCTCTTGCAGAGTGGGAGAAGCTCAGGGACCCAGTGATGTTAGCACAGCAAAGCACAGCCCAGCAAGATGAATTTTTTCAGAAACTGCTACCTTCAGTTCTTACAAGCTTATCAGTTTACACGGAGTGATACATTCCTTCAACCAAATCTGTCCATAAGCCCAGTGTAAATGTACAAGGAAATTGCTGACCTCTTAATTAACCACTTCCATAAAATCTGTTATTAACCCTGCTCCASAGAGTTTTAATACCTTTTGTACCATTACACTGCAAGGCAATTTAATGAAAACATGGCTTATTTCTCCTGATATTTAATCTGTTTAACACTTTCTTGGCAAGTATCTTTGGAGACTCAAAGCAGCTCCAGGCTGTGGGACTCCTGCATTTTGCAGTGCACCCTTGAGAGATACAGGGCATTATGTGTTTTTAGGATTATTGTAGGATCTGGGCCATAAGCATAAATTTCAAAATGGGAAGCAAGACCAAATCTTGGGTGCACAATAGTGCAGATTGTAGGGGGTGAAGGGGGTAGCTTGGTTTGAAGGGTTGTTGATGCTCTGTGTATTTCATGATCTGCAGTGTTGCCAAATKATTCCATGGCAGCAAAAATACTTTCCTGCTGCATTTCATGCCATGAAACACTGGCTGCTGCCAGTGAGATGAATTTCTTTTATGCAGCTGGAGGTTTTGCCAGGAGGCTGRTTTTGCCATGCTGAAATAGTCTCTCTAATTAATGGCAGCCTGCTGTATTTCATTGTTTCTGCCTCAGACTTGTAAGAAATGGAGTTGAATTCTCAACCAGCCTGGTGTTACTTTCTGTATGTTATTTTCAAAGTTGTTTGCCCTGCAATTGTAGTTTCCATTCCTCAGTGGCCAAGCAAGAGTGCAAAATCTCTCAGTGCACAGGARAATAACAGAGAGGTTTTTGCCCTCTGGGAAATGTGATGGTGAGCATCCTTCCCTTGAAGGAGAAGATAATTGTATCTGTGCACAGACATTCTTGTTTTGGGAAGCCTGTAATTTTAGTGCACAGTGAGAAGCAAATGTCTTTGGTGTTGGGCAAATAAGCTGGGAGGATTTCTGAGGTAYAAAAGGTGATTGCTACCTTGTTGTCTTCTGGCTCCCATTCATGTGTTGTTAGAAAAGCATTCACAGAAYCAAATGTAAGTGATGGAAAACAAATCCGTTTATTTTTGAGCATTTGATCTATACATGTTTTAAATTCATATTGTTTGAGAGGCCAGTTTTCAGAGTTAGGAACCATAAAGAGGAAGAGGATGACAACTGGCAAGAGTGAGTAAGAAACAAAAGACTGTGTTGCTGTTGAAATGAAGCAATCATTTTTATGGAAAGTTTCTGTACAACAGAAAATTGAGATGAATGAACACAAAATCTTTTGCAGTAATGAATTACTTTCTCGTCTGTGCATATTAGTCAGCTTTTAATTACAGTTAAATAGTTTTTAATCTTTCTTTATGATAGCTCTGCTGTACAGAGAGGAGCACTGAAGTATGTGAAGGATTTCAGTTTTGTAATTTGTACTTCCTAGTTAAGCAGAAATAGCTGTATTCTCTGCCCATTTGGTTTCCTGCTAAAAGATAAGGAAACACCTAMGTTTTGGGGCAGAAGGGGTAAAATATAGGAAGGACTGAAACAGTGTCAGTGATTTGCAGAGCCTTTCAGTGATGTTTATTTTGTGATGTTTATTTTGTAAAGTGATAATGAACTGGTAAATATTTAAGTTATAAAACACTCAGAACCTGTCTTTGAGCTGCTGAAAGCTGTTTTAAAATAAAATGATCAGTGGATGCTGAGCTAAGTCACAGGTATGCTTTGACTTTRGCCTCTTGTATGGACAAATACATTGATAAATGGCCAGTCCTTATTCTTTGACACTTTTGATATATTTATGAAGTTGCCTCACCAGTTCACACCCAAATTT
>CADDXX010000380.1:362511-378592 GCA_902810485.1 Alauda arvensis
ACACTGTGCCTGTTTGGAGGGSTTTGCCACTGGTGGTGCTGGTGTTCCCAGCTCCAACCATGTCTTGCCCTACTCCTGTCATTTATACAGCTTGTAGGAACTCTTCCAAAGTGCTTYCTTTTCCTGGATTTGATTTATGGTTCTCCACTGCCTTAGCAATAGAAACACTTGTTTTATCCAAGTTTCTCCTTCCTGCATTCTTTCAAGTACAGGATTTCCCAGCTGTTGCTCTGCCTGAACTTAGAACAAACTGAATTTCAGTGGATTTCCAAATTTTCAGTTTCTTTGTAACTTTGTTCAGCTGGTTCTGTATATTGGGAAATGAGAACTATTAATATTTGCAAGCCATTATGAGTGTTCTTTCTTTTTTTATTGTAAGCAACTTCTAGACTAGAATGTCTGTATATRGGTGGGAATGTTTTTCACATATTTACTGACTGTGCTGTCATACTGCCAATAATGCTTTGATGTCTACACATTGTTTGTTATTGCTTCATAGGAGAGCATTTTTAAAATTTGGCTTCTTCAAGGTTATTCTTTACACTGATTTTGCTGAGTAGGCCATGATGTTGAATTTGCCCCAAGAGCTCACTATGTTGACTCATTAAATCTCATTAAATTAAACATCTATCTGTAGAAGATATCTCTGGATTTAGTGTAAKCTGTCTTTTCTCTCTAATGCTAAAACATTCTGTGGCTACTTCTTGCTTTGGGGTAGGATCTGATAAAACAAATTGCTACCTGCTATGTGAAAGTTACCCATGTAATGGTTAATTGAATATTTTTGCCTTTTTGGTCATGAATTAAGTTGTCAAAGAGAGAGGGAAACAAACTATGTTGGATTCCTGTAAAGTAAGGGAAACTACTTTGCAATTTTTGATGGAATAACTGTGACAAAGTTCTCATACTTTGTCCTGCAGWCTGCAAGGACTCTGAAGCTTCAGCAGCCCAAGGAGCTGTTCAGGAGTAGCAGCTGAGGATGTTTCCCTTTGCTYCATCCCCAAGTCAGGACATCTTTTGGAAGCCACAAATTCACTTATTGTGATAAATGGCTCTGGAGCAYTCAGTTAATGTATCTTCTGTTTCCTTTGTACATCTCCAGGGCAGGAAAACCCATTCCCTTCTTGTGCAGGCTGTACTGTCCCCATTACTCCCAACTTGGATTTAGTTGTCAAAGCTGCTGCTTTGCTTTCAGACCTGAGGAGAATGTTGTGTGCCCAGTTTTTTTTTCCTGTGTGTACYAGTGAGTTTAAAACTGCCAATTACCTACATGTAAATCTGGCTCAGGCCATATGCTCTGTAAGTATTTAATTCCTTAAATCCTCTATATGCAGGAAAATGGATTGTTTTACTCAGTAATGATGCAGGATTTGGAATGAAAATCCWTGTGGAGTTCTGTGATATATTTCCATAATGAGTAAGCTATAAAACCCATCAAGGTTTGATAGCACATGCCCACTTTAGATCCTGCATGAGTAGGATTTGTTCAGAGTACTGCCTGAGATTGATCATATTGCCAGTAAAACCATGGACTAAATATGCTGCTAATTAAAAGGGGAAAAACCCCTAAACCAAACCAAACCCCCAAAACTCAACCAAAAGCACAAGGAAAATAGAAATTCTGATCTCCTTATTAGCAAGTGGAAATAATGAGGAGTAACCTTCTAATGAAGTTTCTCTGTAACTTCTGGGGCTGTCAGCAGCACACATTAATTTGTTCCCATGGTTTTGTGGGGAAGTTGCTTGTCTTGCTGAACAATCTGCTTTGATGCAGAAACTCGTGGCTGTTTTCTGCTGAGTAAGGCTGGGCTGTCATTGAAGATGCTCAGAAAGATTGTTAATAAAGCAGCTGGATCCTGTCTAAGTGGAAAAGGCTAGATAGGGACTGTGTAAATGAAATTTCTTGATGACAATTAGTATTTATATCTTATTATTTTTGTTTGAATTAATATAATTAATAATATTTTGGTATGTAATATCAATTATATTTATATCTGAGATACAGTTAGTATTTATAAATTAACTTAGCTTCAAAAAATGTATTTTTAGTGATGAATGAGAAATTAATCTCTCATAGATTGTCTGCAAATGCTTTTGTAACAAAATTCCCTTTTCTGTTTGCTGAAGGTCGCTACCTTATCCCAACTTTGTTGTTCTGTCAGAGAAACAATTTATGTTTGCCAGTAAAATCAGACATGTCCAGTTTTTAAACCCTTCTAAATAGGTGCAAAGGACAATCCTTCCAGTAATTTTTTACCTAATCAGTAACTTGAGTTTTACAGGCATGGGAAACTTATGTAGGGAGTTTTATTTGACATTTGAGAGTGCAGTAGCAATGTCAGTGTTTTATAGCATCAGGTAATTCCCATGGTGAGCTGCTGCAGCTCCTGAGGTCTCTGATCTGTGGAGGAGCAGAAAGGGGCTGGGTTTTTCATGTACCTTAACTTCTCTGCCAAACCTGAGTGCTGATAGTTGTGTATCCCTCAGCAGAGTGGTRCTGTCAGTGTGTGAGGAGCAGGAGGGGAGAGGTTCTCCTGTCAAGTGGGAAGTGAGAATTTCTGCCTGCAGCAGGTCCATAAACATCTGGATACCCCTGGATATCCAGCTGAAATCAGCATTTGGGACTCTGTTGTCCTCAGGGTAAACTGTCTCTCAGTGCAGGCGTTTCTGGAGTGTTTGACCTACTCACATTCGTGGCAGGAGAGAGATCAGAGAGGAGAGGATAACTGATTCCTGAAATACCCAGGCCAATGGGAGGGAACTGGGGATGCTGAATTTCATCTCCTTTAGAGACTTTGTCACCTTCTGTCTTTAGCAGACCACTGGAGTTACTTTCCTTGCTTTTCATTATTTGGCATTATCTGTTAACACCCATTAATGCTAYATTCATTTTTGTTTTGCTGAATTTGGAAGCAGTAACAATCTGCAAATTATTTTTTTCTCTGCCTTTAGAAAGTCAGAATTGGAAACAAAGTACTTTGGTTTTCTACTCCAACCAGTCTTACTGGGCTTTAGTTTTTAATTTATCTCTACATACAGGATTCCAAAATAGCAAACAGGACTTCAAGGTAATAGAGGGGTTCCTATTTCCAGTAGCATATTCACAAATAGCTCAAGATTTTGTGTCTAGCACAGTAAGAAACACAGACTTGCAAACATTGTCTTGAGGGACAGTTGAGGACATCTAAAAATATCCATAAACATATTTTAAARCTGCAAAGATGAATCATTTTGGAATCTCTTGTAGGTTCTCAAATATTCCTSATGATCAAACCTGTTTTATTCATCCCTCAGTAGCCTGAACTATCAGAAAATAATTCCAGAAGTTCAGAACATGTCAAGAAATCCATGATGTTAAGAGAGGGGCAATTAGTTTTGATGAGCCACAAGGTGAGTGGCATTAAAAAACCCCAGTAGAATAAAATATATATAGAAAGAGACTCTTTTCTTCATCACAAGAGCTGGAGATATTCTTCAAAAAATGAGGAGAGGAGAAATAATTTATGTTTATTGTAGTTTCTAACACATAATTGCTCTTGTCCTTGAATTGGCACAAAATTAAAAGGGTTTGGATATTTGAAAACAAACTGGATTTACTTTACTGAGTTTTTAAAAAATGTGGAAAACCAGATACTATTTCAGCTTTATAGAATAATCATTCTTAATCATTTGCTTAGCAAAACAATTTATTAAGCAATGAAGGATAACGAACCATAAAGTTTTAATTTGCCTTTTTTAATTGAGTTGTTAATTAGGACCCCTCCACGTTTGGCAACTCCCAACTTGCTTTTTGTTGCTTCTGTATCCAAGACAATTTAAGAGACCTAATCTGTCTTAGTTATTCCAAAAAGACACYTCCATGAATCAAATCTATAGGTGATTATGTTCTAACTGTGCTGAGGCTGCTCTGAGTGCATATTAATTATGTCAGTGGTTAATGATCAGGCAAGAAATATGGGAATGCCAGCAGTGATTGTTTAGCAGAAAGAGAGGAAATATCCTGTGTTCTCTGAAATGTTTAGTCCTTCCACCTCATTTAGGGTAGAAATTTAATGATCACATTATCCTGTGAGAGCACTGGGCTTAGTCTGACATTTTTTATGTGGGAGCACTGYTGAGATCTTGTTATCCATCATAATAAACACTGAAGCATCTATTTCATCTAGCTGCAAATGCTGCTTGTGAGTTTTGTTTTACTTCTATTTTAAATTGTAAATTCTACYCCTAATTAAGAATTTAAGCAAAGAGCTCTCAACTCCTCTCCTGAGCTTCAGGAAGCTAAGAAGAGTTTATTGGATCATGGAAGCTCTTTGGTTGAATGGAAATGCCAAGAGAAAGATAAAATCTACTTGAATCACCTGTAAAATGTCTGGGATTGATTGTAGTATTCCCCTTGACTGCTCTCAAAGAGGCTTCATCCACTAAGAAACAAATTTAGGTTTCTACTTACTRTATTCTGGGTTTCTTCACTAGCACAGGCTGCCTTGTCTGTCTTGCAGCTGTAGATCAGTTTCCTAGAGAAAGGKCTGMTGTWTCCTGGAGAAAGGATGCTGTCCTAMCTCAGTTATTTAAAAGGATACAGATTAATTAATTTTAAAAGCATTCAGCAGCAATTTACAGCATCTGGAATGCATTCAGRTGCCTTAGGGTCTACTCAGAATAACCCTGTGCTTAAACAGCARTGAGAAAAGGCACAAAGGTGAATCTGCAAAGGGCAGCATGATCAGGAATGGGTGAAYTGAAACAGTCACAGAGTACAGGGAACCAAGAGCTGGTGGCTTTTGTCCCAAGGGAACATCTCAGCTGGAATTCTTATGCACTGTATTTTTGTTTTCTTTACSCAAAGCCAGTTCTTCATGGGAAAAACACAAAGGACAGGAGACATGGTAGGAAGGAATTACCTGCAGTTCCTCAGCCTCTACAGACCTCTTACCCATGTCCAAACTTCCAAGACAGCAGCAGCAGCTGATTCATTTACAGCACCAGGTTCTGGTGCCTAAGGGAACACACACCAAGCATGAGTTGATAGGGCAGGCTGGTGAATTRTAACACACTGATTTATACTCCACATCTCCACTTCTTTCCAACTGAAGCCATGCTTTCCCATCACTTAGATACCAGTCACTTTAGATGGGCCTAGGGCAGGAGAATGTAGGGTTTAAACTGTAAAATTACCCAGTTCATGCCTCTGTGGGGTGTCCTGGTTCCCTCACAGACACAGGCAGTGTGGAGAAGACACTGTGGAAATATTTTGGGCTCCTCACAGCTTCAGTGTCTGACCATGGCAGTGGCTTTGGTATCACTTGATTTGAAGTGTGCAGAAAATAGCCTGCAATCCSTCTCAGTTTAGATGGTGCTGGCTGYTCAGTGTTGTATTTTTAGATAACTTATATGGAGAAAGCATGTGCTAAGGACATGCTGACTCACGTGTTATTTAAATCCTGGAAACAAATGAGAGAAAATGTTGAGAAACAAATTTCACTTTCTTCTTTTTAATAGATACTTAGACCTTGCCATGTGTCCATTTGCAAGGTGGAATAGTCYTAAAATCCACAGAAATGTATTGCTGCTATTAGTGAGTGATCAGAGCTGACTGAGTTCCTGAGATGCTTTGTTATCCAGAGATTCATTTTCTRCTCAGTGAGCTTCACCTCCTTACTTTGGCATGTCCCTTGCTTTTGCATTTCCTTGAAAAATTTGAATACTCAGAGCCCCATCTCTCTCTTCCCCCCTCCCCAGAGAAATCTCCAGAGAGCTTTAATAAGCAGCAGATTGCCCAAAATGTTGTTATTTCATACAAACCACTGCAGGGATGGTTCCTGTGGCCAGTGCAAAGCTCACCTGCTAGGCTCAGCATGCAGGGCCCTGCTTGGGAACCTGAGAGGATTTCCCCAGGAGGTTTCTGTGTGTTCCCTGYCCTGTGACCTCTGGCCAGATGTTCATCTGAGAGCCCTGAGTGAGGAATGGGGGTGGCAGGAGAGAAGAGAGGGTGAGCCAGCAGCCTCAGGGGGGTCTGTACAGAGCTGAGCTCAGACAGGGTGAGGTGGACACGGGAGAATGCCARCACAAACCCCTCTCCCCAGGGCTCCCAGCAGCTCCTGGCTGCTCCTTGCAGTCCCTGCTGTGCCTGGCACTGTTTCCCTGGGCACCTCGATCAGCACAGCAGGAGCTGGGTGGGAGGATGATGTACCTGAAACCCCCAGCAGAAATGCAGGGTGTTCTCCCAGCCACCCTTTGGCATTGGTTGTCATGGATGTGRCTGCAGTGACACCTCAGGGCACTTCCGTGGGGTCATTTTAGATAACTGTTCAAGCCTTCCTTCTCAAGAATTCCCAGATCCTTAGAGCTCACATTTCCATAAACCTTCAGTGGGTTTAGGGATATGAGTGTTCTCTGCACTGAACTGAAGGCACTCAGCAAAGGAGGTTTGGAGTCAATGCTAATGAAGTGTGTGTTACAGGAGCCACTGGGAACTTCCTTTAGTATTCATRAATCTGGTACAAGATGTGATTTATAAATGCAAAATTTGATGAAATCACTCCTGTTTCTTTAGCCATGAAGGAAGCATTCACAATACTGAGGCAATGTAAATCAAATCTCCTTCCTAGCTTCTCAGGGTTTTTTTTCCTTACTACTGCTGCTTCCCTTTTGTGGAGAGGAATTTGGTTYGGCTTTTTGTTGCAGAAGCATAATGGGCTATCCTGGGTTAGTGCCTGCACCTGCCATGAATGTGGAGGTAGGCAGGCTGCAGAGCTCTTCCTCAAGAATCTTTTAGCAGCAAGGAACCCAGGAAGACTATTAAAAGCATAATGAAAACCTCATTCGGCTTCCTGTCAGTTTTCAGAGCTGTAAGTGGTTCTAATTTGCACAAGATTGGAGCAGCATTGAGGAATTACAGTAACTAGGCGAAACACTCACTGGCTTTGCAATTTTCTGATAGCATCCCTTGTAATTTCTTGTAATGCATTTGTAGCTAAGTACAATGACAAATGTCAAGGCTCATTGTGCGAGTTGCACGCACATCAGCGCCGGGCTGGGAGGTGCAATGTCAGCTGCTGCCTGGGAAAGCTGCTGGGGTTGCTGCAGGCTTCCCATCCCGAGCTGTGCTGGGAGAGACAGTCCTGCTCTGCAGCTGGGGGAGGAGAGGAGAACAGAACTGCTTTCCAGATAGGTTTTTTTTTTATTGCTTTCAGCTTTATATTTTTTATTTTGTAGAAATTCCAACATTAAAAAGGGAGCCTGGGAGGCCTATTAAAGGTTTGACATTAGCAAATGARCCCTGGCTCTGCTTTAGGTGTTTCCCACAACAATCTTCAGGGAGTTGGTGGTTATGAGTCAAAGCAAGCCCTTGTGGACTTTTTTGCCTGCCTTGAATTATTTTGATGAACAGTCATGTGCAACAGTGGGCTGCAGTAATAACCTCCCAGGACTGAGGTATCAAATGCTGATCTGCATTTGAGATAAAGGCAAATGAGKGATTCAGTGAAAATACAACCCAAATCTGGTTCACCAAATGCTTGAAGAAGTGATTGCACACAGTGCAGTTTATCTGGAGTAAATAAAAACTACTGTGGCTGTTGATCTCTGTTACTCCCCTGCAGCACTCCGTGCCTCTTGTATGAAGCTGAGAATGTTAATGTGGCTATGAACAAWGATTTATGAACATGGATCATTGCTGGAAGCTGATTTTTCTCTGTTCTTGCCGTTGTATTACTTGGATGGAAGCAACTMTATTGATTTTAGTAGCTGGAAAAGAAAAAGGAAAAAATCATTTCCATTCTGTTTTGTAGTCCTGTGATATGTTTAAAGGCTGGCCAAAGAGAGAAGTCTTAATTAAAGCAATGTTTATCAGATTCTGTCTGATTTTGTTAGCTAAAACTTGTTCTGAATGACACATCTGAAAAACCTTCTTGTCAAAGTAGCAAAAATATTCAGAGACCCTGAGCTTGTCCTCCCCCTTTCATGGTTTGTTCTGTGCTGGGCCAGTTTCATCCTGAAAAACTCCATTTTTCCCTCCATTTCTAATGAGCCACTGCAGAAGTTACTGGAACATTCCTTTGTATTTCACTTTTCTCACTCGTGTTGTCCCCCAGTTTCTCAGTCCTCTCCCATAAGAACTACCTGAAGATGAGTAGGCTCAGATTTGTAATTAATGAGTTTAATAGATGAGTTTGGATTTTGATGGACAGATGAGTTGCCTGTGTGTGACAGAATTCATGTGTGATGTGTAGCACAGTTGGTTGCTGTGTGCACATAGCTTATATGTGAATTATTAACTCTGACAAACTAATTTCACCTGTTAAATAGAAATGCAAGAGGTATTAATTTTCTCCTTTAAAGACTGACTAGTAAAAATTACAGAAAATGCTATTTTTGCACTTAAAGTAAATTAGGTATTAGTCATCATTGTGAAAAAATCTCTGAAAAAAAAATGGAATTTTTTTGGTGACATTTCGAAATGTGTCAGATCTTGCTCTAGCATTCTTGCTGCTCAAGGAAATCCTTTATTTCCTAGGGATCCTTCTTCACAGTGTTTATTCAAAATGTAAGTCTGCTGCAATACTGTCTGGTCAGAATTTATTTCTGAGCTRTACAGGTGAGAATTGCCATAGTGTGGAGAGTTGGAATGTCTGGTTTCTGTTAGATTTACCCATACAATACAGAACATTCATTTGGAATTTAATGAGAAAAGGGTTTCATTTTCAACTTGCTGTACAGTTCATCCATTTACCTACATTTACAGTCGTGGGGTGTTGAGGTTTTGGTGCTTTGGTTTGTTTGGGGTTTTTTTTTGAGAAGAACTGGAAAGATTCTTTTCTCATGCCTTTCTTCCAGGAAAGCTCTATTTTGGATTATTTTTCTTATGAGCAAAATGCCTCTCTCACARTGGTCTCATTTTTCTGTACAGGAGAATGAATTAAGCTCCTGAACTAGACAGGTGGCAACTAATTGCATTTCAAATTTTAATTCTCTTTAAAACTACTTCAAATACTTAAAAAAACCTGGCAATATGTTACATTGTGTAAATAGGAACTTGGGCATAAACATATTGTGATCCTTCTCAGTTGGTTTTGGAGTGAAAAGCAGAGTGAAGCAAGGAGCATGGAGCAAGTTTAGAGGTCCCATTGTGGATTTTTCAAGGCATGGTGTGAGCTGAGAAATGTTCATTTGAACTGCAGTTGTTCTCTTTTAACCTCTGAGGCACATGGGGATGGATCTTCATCAGTCAGCAGCCTGCACAACTGGACCTGTTTTTTCAGTACAAGGACAAAGCAAAAGGTGTGTGTTGAGGTCGTTATCAGACACATCTAAAAAAATCCTAGGGGAAAAAAAACTTGTCTTTTTAACTTTCTAGTAATACATAAAAAAAATTAAGCTGTCATCAAATTACATAAAGGAAAACAGAAATTGGAACAAAGCCTTTTATAATGCCATCATACACAGATCTCACTAGCTGGCAAAATGATTGTCTTCTTCAGGTGACTCCTGGTAAAACAATGCTCATCTCAATCAGCTCTGATGTCAGCAGGGCAYGCCTGCCTCTTGAGTGACATTTGCAATGAGCAGATTTTAAATTGAAAATTAAAATGGGAAAGGATTGCTAGTTCTTCATTTAAAGCACACTCAGAGTGGAAGTGTAATTAAATAAATGTGGTGGCTGGGTAAGGCAGCCCTGCAGAGGGSCAGCTGCAGGTTCAGCAGTCACTGGGCTGCAGGGAGGGTTCCAGAGCCTGGGGCTGAACACACAGGACACACCTGCAGCACCTGGCCTGGGGACATCCCCTGTGGGTGCTGCTAATGGGGAGGTTCTTTTTCTTGTTCTTGCCAAGGCCAGGATGGATGATACACGAGCAACTTAAGTTGGAGTTTGGACTTGGTGATTTATTCTATCTTATCTCTTCACAGACTATTTATAGACTCACTTGCTGTGAGCTCTAACTGCTGCCAGGAAAACGTGGCAAAATGGCCACTACTGACTTTTCCCCAGCTCTTTCAAGCACTATTTACCCAATAATGAGATGGTACTTYTATTATTGATGTTTCTGACCCAGTGATGACCACTAAAGGTCTGCAATGGGTCCTTTTTCACTCAGTTACAGAAAAGTACCTAAACTCATGAAGAAGGTGAAAAGAAAGACTTTAGACAATGCCCTGMATCTTCCATCTTGGCTCACACATTACTGTATACTAAAATCTTAAACCTAAGTGTTTCACCTGTGAGGTCACACGGCACCATTCCAGCTCCACACCCACAGCCCCTGTGCTGTCACTCAGTGTTTGAAGCCTCTTCCAAGGCCTCAGGTCAAGTGCCAGTGGTGCTTTCTTGAGGGTCAAGTGCCAGTGGTGCTTTCTTGAGGGTCAGTGCCAGTGAGCACAGAAAGGCTGAATCTCTCAGTTTCCAGGGTTCCCAGAGATGCTGGCAGTGCTTGTGGCTCAGAGCTGATTTTTCTGCCCTGCTTTTTGCAGGTGATTTGGGGAAAGCCAGAGGCCTGTCCCCTGGAGTGTCTGTCCCTGTRGGAAATGGATTTGTAGAGAATTCCCAAAGCCTGACAGAGAGCTCACAAAGTGTGCACCTGTATGCAAACCTTGAGATAGAAAATGCTGAGAAATGCCATGGAATAGCACAGACATTGTTGAGAGAGAAATGGAACTGGAAACAAGTTTTAAAGCATGGGCTTGCAAATAAGACTGGATATTTTGGAGAAACAGAACTATGAAAAATGCATTGTATTAGAACCCACATAAGGCAGTTTTAGATGATTGGCTTTAAAGCATCAGCAGCATTGTGTGGCAAAAGGTGATAGGCCAAAACCACTTACAATGTATTGTAATTAGGAAATAGTTTGGCTTCTGATTGGGATGGCATGAATTGTAACATCTGTACTGTCTCACCCTTCTCATGAGACTGGCAATGGGATAAAAGTTTTTAAAATGCCTCTCAGCTGCCCCATCTCTGGGTCAGTATAAGGGTGTAATCTGACATGTCCCTGCAGGGGAAGGGGCACAGCACTGAGCCACCCCACTCCCTGCCTCTGGCTTTGGCCAGATGAGAGCCAGGGCAATCCTGAGCTGTGCCCTGGCTGCTGCTGGCACTGCTGGCTGTGCTGGGATGGAGGGGATGGTTCATCTCCTGCTCTCTGCTTTGCCCTGAGCACAGGGGCTGGGTTCTGGTGCCAGAGGGGASCTGGGTGATGGATGCTCCCAGCTCAGCCCCACAGCACAGGAGCTGTGGCTGGAGCAGCCCTGCTGAGCATGACAAACTGTCTCCTTGGCCAGCTCCCTCAGGTCAGAGCTCTCTGCTGCCTCACACCCAGCTCCAGCCTCTGCCTGCCACAGGGAGCCTTTATTTATCAGCACTGAGCYGTGCCTGAGCTGACCTTACTGCCAGCAGCTGGGCCAGGCCTGAAATGGCTTTTTCCTTCTTCCAGCAGGGTTCTCTCATGGTGGACATGCCCTGGGATTCCTCTTTCAGTGTAGGAAAAGGGAAAGTGCCAGCTGCTGCTGTGWCTCTGACACATGGTATCATWGAGTTGAAATRTTKTTTTTAAAAAACAAATGGATGCAGTTTCATAGAGTTTGATAATGTAATCAGTTTTTAGTGATTCTTTTTTCTTGCTCAGTGATTCACATGCCATGAAATTATTTTATTAGACCACTCCAAGGGTCACCAGGTAGAGAATCTAAAGGACCCCAGATACCTCTTCAGCAGAATCAGCTCACTTCAAATTGGCTGCTGGCCATAATTTTAGTATGTAAATTGGTTAAATGGGCCACTTGATATTTTTATTGTATATTAGTTCAGAAAATTAATAAAACAGGAATAAATATTTAGTTGAGGCAAGGAGCAATTCTTTAAGAYGATGTCGCTGTAGTTTCATGTCTTATCACTGTCATGAGTCTGGGGGAGTGTGCTTGCATACATTTGGGAGTTCTGTGGCTGCATATATTCAACTTTGCATGCTCACTGGCTTTGKTAATGTGAGGATGGCATAGCACAGTCCTCAGGGTGGACACCAGCCCTGCTCCTTCATCTGTGTGAGTGCTGCTGTGCTATGTGCTGCAGAGCCCTGGCACTGCCAGGGCAGCTGCTAAAGCCAACAGCCATCTTTGGTCTAATTCATTAGAATTTTTAAAGATCTGTTGGGTATGTTTGCACATTTTCTGCTCTTCCATTTTATTCCTGGCTARAGCTGCTGTTTGCAACCACCATGATACTGGGCAAAGCAGAGAGTTTTATACTTTACCCTTCCTGTGAATCCTGCACCTGAACAGGGGCTGAGGTTTTTGGATTGGGATTTCAGGAGATGGGTGGAAAGCTATTGAGCAAAACGAGTGAGAAGCTTTAATTTAGTTGACTGGATATCAGCCCACTAATGAACTTCTGTTGTGAGATATGTATAGCCATTACTTTGGTGTCTAAATTATTCTCACTTTCAAATCTTATTTAAATTCTTAATAACCTTTATTAGCTAGAGGACAAAAAAAATTCCACCCGGAAGCCTTCAACCTCCAAAACTGATAGAACACACTAATAAAATCATGTGCCATCCTAAAAGAGAGAATTATAATGTAGTATAATAGTGTCTAAGCTAATGGAATAAATTAATAGAGTTTTGATAATTGATTTGTAGAAATAATAGTCTGAAAGCTGATTTTTAATCTTTTTTCTTTAGTGGCTCTATGTAATTTTCTTCATTAGAATGTTCCTAGAGAAATATTAAGTGGCCACTGAACTTTGGAGAGGAGTGTTTACTCCGTGTGCTCTTCAACATCCATAACCAACCAGAACATATTTTTACCTGAGAAAATATGCCCCAGGAAAGGTCTCCTTCAGAGTATCTATCTACTGAAGACAGGCCCAGTGCATAGATTCTCTAGATAGTTCTCTACCCAGGTAGCTTGGAACCTGCAATTCAAAGAAAATAGAGCTTTCTTAGAAACTTCAAGGAAGAGTGCTGGTTTTAAGAAATTGAGAAGTAAAGTAAATTGTTATTTTTCATAATGCATTCACTCTTTTATCTTAGCATCTTGTTCAGACCTCTGCTGACTTTTGAGTGCTAATGCTGCCCTCTGGTATTTACTGGCCCCATTTCCATCCTGCAAGGTCACCTGTGGCTGAGGCACTTCACAGATCCTCAACTGCCCAATGCCCGAAGCATTTAAAATACCAAAAGCACCAGACTCAAATCAGGGATGTGATGTTACAGGAGTGTAAATTCCCTCCTCCTTGGCAGAAGGAGRTTCTAATTGGAGGAAAAGATGCAGCTCCCCCAGCTGAGGAGTTCTGAGTCTCTCTGGAGATGAATCTCCATCCTGTGCTGCAGGTGGGCTCCTTTCTGCTGGCCGCCTCCACCCTGCTCCTTTGCCTTTTGCAGTGTTATCAGTGCCGTTTCCTGGGCTTTGTGGAGCAGTGTGCAGTGTCACCAGCTGTGCTGTGTCACCAGGGGCTGCTCTGGGGCTGCTCACAGCCCACTGGCAGCATTGCTTCCCCCCGGCAGGAGCAGGGTGTTGGAAGGTTAAACATCTTGCCTGACCAAAGGCCCCGGGGTTGGGGAAGGAGGGCTGACAGGCTCAGGGCTGAAGGGAAAGCTCTGCAGCTAATGACAACTGGAGTTTTTAAGTGGTGGGGATTTTCTTTATCTTCAACCTATTGACTTGCCTTGGGTCTCCTAAAAGCAACCCAGGGCTGACTTAACTCCTGATTATCCTTAGCAAACAAGGAGAGAGTGAAAAGACACAAYAGGTCATCGATAGCAGGAACATCTCCTCTGTTCTTCAGAAAAAAAATTTCTCTAAAGTGCCTCTTGTTTTGATTTCCTCCTGCTCCTCTCTGTGTCTATGTGCCTTAAAATGTTACTTGTGCAGAGAAGGCTTGAACTGTAAATTTTGGGTGAATTTTGGGGCAGCACAGACACAGCCCCAGACACAGCCGTGGTGTTGCAGTGCTGGTGGAACTGCACCCCAGTGAGATGCATTTGTGGCACAGGAGCTGAATTGCAGGGGGTGGCTGTGGGCACTTGTGGGTGCTGAAGGACACAGCTCACTTTGGGAAGGTGCTGGGGTCTGGATGTCAGGATTCAGGACTTGTGACTTTTGAAGGTCCCAGCACACTTTGGGAAGGTGCTGGGGTCTGGGTTTCAGGATTCAGTTCCTGTGGATGGAGGTCCCAGCACACTTTGGGGAGGTGCTGGATCTGGATTTAAGGATTCAGGACTTGTGTATGGAGGTCCCAGCACACTTTGGGAAGGTGCTGGGTCTGGATTTCAGGATTCAGTTCCTGTGGATGAGGGTCACAGCACGCTTTGGGAAGGTGCTGGGGTCTGGGTGTCAGGCCCAGCAGTGCTGCAGCTCCCCCTGCTCCCCTGCCCAGGGCTCTGCCCCGCTGTGCCATGGGGCTCACTGTTTTTGGTGATTTCAGTGATGTTTGCTGTGCTGGGGCCCGGAGCTGCAGCTCTGGGGTGACACAGCCCCGGTGCCCCGGGGGATGTGGGCAGGATCCGCTCTGCCTGGGGTGCACATGGGCACACAGGGCACAGTCTGTGCTGAGCTTAAAGGGAATTTCCTGCGAGCTGATGGACTTCGTGCACAGCAGTGAATCAGTGCTCAGAGCGGTTGTGTTCATCGCGTTATTTGGTCGATTAAAAATAGTAATAAAAAGTAAGAAAAATAGGGGTGATTTTTTTGTTGTTGTTTTGTGTGTGTTGTTGCTGTTGTTGATTTTTCTCCTGCGTGACCCGTGCGCTGAGCTCGGTGTGCAAACCCTGCTGATGGGAACAGCAACTGCGCTCTCTGCTGGGGCTGCCTCGAACCTGCCCGTCCTCCGCGGGCATCTGCAGGAAAACGGACTCGATTGGAATTTCGGGACACAGCACAAGGGATTAAGTCATTAAACGTAGTTAGTGGTAAATTTGAAAAATAATTATATAGTAATTTATAGTCTTATTATATCTTAAACCCCAAATATGTTGCAGGGCTCTTCAGTATATTTAAAAACAGTTGTTTTTCTTGTGCCTTTAACTGGCAATTTGAATGTTACAGGGAAGGAGGAAGGTTATTAAATATGTTTTCTAAACCACACGWGAAGGGTGAATTACAGCCTATTTACCTTTTTCTTTCTTTTTCTTTTGAAAAGGGCAAGAATGAGGTTCCTAAAGCTTAACTAATTTTCCTTAATGTGTATAAGATCTTTGTTATTTATTATACAAAATAATTCTTGATCACAGATTTAAACTGTGTCTGTGCTCACAGATTTTCTATTATTTGGGGATATTTTTTTATGATTCCTTCATGCCAGTATCCTTGGTGAGATGCACTCAGAGGAATTAGCATTAACAATTTGTTTGCCTTCTCAGTGTCAATGAGCTACTTTTCAATTACCTTTCAGTAATTCAAATCAGCATTCAGAATTGATTGTGGATGCTGTAACCACACAGGCAGCTACGTTAAGGCAGAATATTGTACTGAGAATCAGCTTTGTGAATTTGAAGAATGGAAATGCTATGTAAATCATAAGCCATCCTTAGGTGTCTTATATACATAATATATCATTTTGTCATTATTAATTAGAGCTTGTGCTTGAAGAGATGGGCTGTAAAGCAGGCTGCAAGCCCAGGTGGAGCAGCTGTGCTTCCCAAGYGAGCTGTTGGTAAAGGGAATGTGGCATTCCCTAAGGAGCAGCTCCCTGRTGTGGGGCTGTGCCCCAGGGCTGATCTGGGGGTCCCCCTGCCCTCCTGTCCCTGCTGGGCTTTGCCCAATGTCACAGATGTTCCCCATGGCCCTGCCAGCCTGGCTGAGGCTCGGGGTGCTCAGGGTGGGTGCCCAGGACAGGCTGTGCCCAGCCTGGAGCATCCCCTGCTCTCCCAGAGCCCCCAGCCCCAGTGCTGGACAGGCATGGACACGATAAAACGATGAACTGTAAAATCAAACAGTTCTTTGGGGCTTTCTTCAATTCTTTTTCCTCTAGAACCTCTAAAATCCATTATTTGGATTCTCTTTAGTGGTTTTCATAAAAACAATCAGTGTGACTGGGCTGGGGCAGCCTTCACACACAATGGGGTGGGAAGTGTTTCCTGCAGAGGTT
>CADDXX010000380.1:379466-441877 GCA_902810485.1 Alauda arvensis
GGGTTCCCTGCTGTGCACTCACACCTCCCAGTGATGCTCAGAGCTCCAGTGAATTCCCAGTACAGTGTATGTGTGTGCCTGTGCTCACTCTTTCATTTGTTTGAGAACGACAGGCCARCTTCATAAACTCAGTTGGTAATCATGGTTTAATTCTTACAGGAACTCAGTGCTGCTGTGTTTTATCACTGAAGTTATTTTTATGAGAAATCCATACCTATTCTCCTTTTGTGGTTTCATCYGGGGGAGCTCTCCCTCCCTGCTCCAGCTGTCAGTACTGCAGACTCAGCCAGGGAGCTGAAAATCCTTTTATTCCTCACTAGCAATAAAAGTTCAACACATCAAATTATCTCCCCATTTATTACTGTGCCACCTCATCAAAAGGCTACTGCAGGAAAATTTGTGAGAAATGATATATCCTGCAGATAAAGCTGTGCCAAGGCATAGCCAAGGGGCTCTTAAAATAAAAAATGTTACTCAAATGGGCCTGTTCTGTACTGTTTTGTCCTATTCTTCACCTTCTCTCCCAAAATTGTCTTTCATTTTCTTTTTCCCCTCTGCTGTTCTGTCACTTTTCTCTTTGATCCCCTATTGATCCCTCCCTTAGTCCAGGATAGACAACAATGAGTAGTTCCCCACTTTGATCAGACTTACAAAATGAACCTTCCATACGTTGCTTTCCTGATGTTGATGTGTTTGGTTTGTCTGAGGAGGTGTTTCACTGGGGCAGGCAGGGAGGCTGAGGCTGCTGCCTTGGCCTGGGCTGTGACTCAGGGGCTGTGTGCAGGGCTGTGCAGCAGGGATGGGCTGTGTGCAGTGCTCTGGGCTCCTGGGACACACTGCTCAGGGACTGGGGCTAGCAGTTGGTGCTTCCTGAATCTGATTTTCCTGAGCAGTGCTGAAGCAATTACGTGAGCTCCTGAATATCTTTATTTAGAAGTTTAAAATACATGTTCTTCTGTGCAGGGCTGGCTGCATTTGTGCTCCTGTGCAAGCCAGAGCAGACAGGTGTGGCTGAGAACCTGCAGCAGTGTGAGAGCTGCAGCTCCTGCAGGCAGGAGCAGGAGCTGGGGCTGCCTCAGAGCTGTGGCAGGGATTGCAGTGCTGCCTCAGAGAGTGAGGCTCGCTCAGTTCTGTGCATTCCTGGAGCTCTTCTGTCTCAGGAAGGGCACTCATGCTCAGCCTGCTGGGGATCTCTTGGCTCTGTGGAAAAGAAGCTGAGTTGAAATCAGATGTTTCAATTCTCCTTGGGGCATTGGGGAATCAAAGCAATCAAAGCTACTGAGCTTCTCCTGGGCCCTGGTTTTAGAAAACCTTTGTAGCCTTGTGATTGTTCCTTTGATCTGATGTCCCTCAGCATTTTGCTGGAAATACCTATCCTAACATACCTAAAGACACAAACCAAGGTACAAAACAGAATCAGTGAAGCAAATGCTTCCAGAAAAGGCAAGTTAGGATTTCTCTTTGAATATCCCAGTCAAAGAACTGTGTGTGAGTGGCTGTATGGGCTTTATTTCAGTGTTAAAATTATGTGCAAAATCACCGTGGTAAGAGGCTGGTCAGTAAGGGTAATATGGGTTTTTTATGGATTTGGAGAAGCGGTTGGTGGACTTGTTTTTTTCCTCTTTAGAGATTGCAAAATTGTTTTTCTTTTACCACAAATCATGGATATTTGAAACTGGTAAGGGTAAGGCAGGAAAACAATATCCTACACAGAATACTGAGCCACTGACACAGCTTTAAGTGGAAATAAAGATGTACATTACAGTCCAGTTTCTACTATGAAACCACCTATTTTTACATCTACTGTTAASAGAAACTGCAGTGAATGGTATAATGTCCTTAATGGTAGCCAAAATTGCAGCCTGCTGTTGCTTCAACTTTTAACATTCCTCAATTTATTTCTGTGTTCCCTTTAGCTAAAAGTCAAAGCCCCTCTTTCCACTTTGTGTCATAATCTTTCCTAATTATTACTTTGTAATAAAGCAAGGTTATTTGGAGTAAATCATACATTTGCATTCACATCAGATGCATTTTTAAAGTAGAGAGTTCTGTTTTCACCTCTGTAAAGATTCACCATAATGTATTCAGTTATTAAATTTTGCAGCATATGTTATATGTGTGCCCAAAAGTATTCCTAACTAAATCTGAAAATGGAAGAACAGGAGTAAATTCTGTCTTTTTGTGTGTTTTTGTTCTTTGCCTCGTTGTGCTTTTACTGAAGTAAGCAATTAAAATGTGTGTATATATTACAGTTAGAGTAAGAACTGGATTTGCATGTGGTGCCTTATCTTTCATCTTTCCAACCACATCCCTGCTTATCAGTTGGTTTATGATTTTAATTTCAGGTTATCTCTGTTTATGAGATAGGCTGTGTGCCTTCCATTCCAAGCAGCCTGGAGAGATGCTGCCCTGCATTGTGAGAAAACACTTGATAAAAATTAGAAATAACACAAGTTGCATTTCTGAATATTATCCTTTTTTTTTCTGTTTCTRTGTAGGCGTGTTTAAATATTTATTGAGCTGGCAGTTGCCTTCCTTGCAACTGACTGTTGGCCATGGAACATGCTGCTCATGGTGTTTATTGAGAGATCAGTGTGTCAGTCATAAACCCAGGGGCTGCACAGGCTCCTGCAGCCTTTTACTGTGGTTTGGATGTGCTCTGTGGTGTAAGAGTGCAGCTCTGAGCACCAGGGCCCCTTCCCAGCCTGGCTCCTGGGCACTGGTTCCCTGATTCCTTCTGGGGAGCTGCACTGAACCCACAGCAGTGAAAGGAAAAGGACTGGTAACTGTTCCTGGTGATTTTCTTGGCTTCTCTTGCTACTTGAGAAAACACTTGTTAAATCAGAGTGTATATTGAARGTTTAAGTGTAGATGGCACTGACCTGGTGTTTCTGTGCTTGTGCTGATGTGTGGAGATTTCCTGGTGTGTGCAGGATGTGAAGCAGTCACTTGTGTAATAGATTGAATCAATGCTGAACAAAATTTCTCCACTGAAAAATGGAAGAATCCAGGCCATTTGGAGCTCAGTAATGGCTTCTGCTCTACACTGATCTGTCTGCAGTGACCTTTTGCAGTATGGTTCAGGTGATGAGAAGATTCAGGTTATTTTTGYTTCCCCTAAAAAATGTTTGAAACACCGGAAAAGCATTTATGAGATAAACTTGCTCCCGAGTTTGTTCTGCAAACCACTGTCCTCTAGAGGTGTTTCTGCCTTTCTGCAAAAACAAAAAAAAAAAAATCAAATGTAATTCCACTCTTTCAGAGCCCAAATAACTTCCACATGTGTTTGGTTACGTGGCAGGAGCAGCACAATGAAGTGTATGAATAGCATTTTGGAATGCACATGAGTTCCTTACGTCTCAGGGAAGAGCACAAATGAACACATGAAATAAGCTGGGTTTTGTTTCCTGGCAGACAGTGAGTTTTGTTATTTCAACACTGGTTCTGTATTTATTTCTTTTGATGAACATGTGTCATGGTGCTTGGTTTAGCAGTGTCAGCTCAAGGGATGGGAGCAGCTCCTGACACCGAGTGTCTGAGGGGGAATGTGAGGCAGGGGTGGAAACTGCTGCGTTTGGGGCTGGGGGCACACACTGACACTTCTGAGAGCTCTGAGACCAACATCAAAGTGGGAATGGAGCTGTTAGAGCCCACCCTACCGTCAGAGGAGACATCTCCTTGCAATTAACCACAGATAATTTTTCTACTCACAGTCAGTCACCATTCAGAGCTTCTCTGTTTAACTGCACCCCTGTTACATTCATGCAAATTGATATAAATCATGGAATCCATCAATAGCCCATTTATTACAATAACTYCCATTTTGTTCTAAGGCAGGAGGGATTTATATAAGGTCATATTAAAATTATTTTCCTTTTCTTTGCAGTTAGGTAAAACAGGTGAAGTCCTTGGTGGGAATAGTTTAATACCACTGGAAGCAAGATGTTCAAAATCTGCTCAAACATCTGCTGTTGCCAGTGGGAYTTCCAGGTTAATCCCTTTGGATTTTGCTGTACAAAATAGGAGGAAGCCTGTTCCAAAGTCCAGGCACTCTTGACCAGCTATTGAGATATATATGTTTATATGTTACAAAATACATTTAAGAGGTTTGCAAAGTTGCCCATGTTTTAGAATAAGCCAACCTAATGGTTCTCAGATCAAATTACCGCAGCAACAAAGTGCTGTAGACTTCAGTCCCACTGATTTTCACCTTACTGCTTCAGCATTAAGGGCAGCCTAGGCTGAAAAGTGAATCAGTTTGTTTTAGTGTTTGTCAGAGCTCAAATGAGAATTGAGAAATTCCTGTAACTTACTCCTGTGTTTGCACAGGATCACGGTCGTGAGCAACTCCATGACCTTTCTCATGTGCATTGTTAAGGTAATTTTACAGTGGGAAGAGAAAACAAGGAGATTTTCAGAGTAATAGTCTTGTCATGTACTGAAAGCCATGACCTATTTCATAACATGTTAATTAACAAGGAATAAGTGTGAAACAATGCCCATTTAACGGAAAGGACAATTTAAACTTTACCAGTTTAGCAAAGTAATAATGAGTGAGAAGCACAGTACAGTATTTCACATGCTGTACCTTGCTCCACATCCAGCTGGCCTATCAATTATAACCTGGGCTCCACAGATGGTGCAATATATCAGAATTAAGTCAGTCACTTAGTTTGTTCCCAATTAAGTGCTAATACTCCCAGTGGAGGATATTACCCTGAGTTTCAGTTAAATGTCTGTCTCTAATGTCCCTTTATGGCCTTATTGTGGCTCTTTAAAGAGATGCCCTGTCATGTGGGCCAGAACTTTTCCTGCCTTGTTCTTCCCRGTGCTGCCTGCATTGCACTCCTTGTTGTTATCTGGGAGTGACAGAGAGGATTTGGTATTTCCAGGGGCTGGGAGCAGAGGTGTCATGCACAATAATCTTGGGATAACCACCTTGTGTGTGACTTTACCCCTTATATGTGTGCTTMCTGTTGCAGAAATGGAATGTTTCAGTGAGAAACAAGCACTGCAGTGCCCAGCCTCTTGTCCTGGGGGTTAGAATCCCAATGGACCCGTCTCCTGAGGCTGGCASGCATCACAGGGCTTGCTTTTCTCAGTGCCTTACTGGACAGGTGACTGGAGCTTGAGTTCTCCTTGCTCCATCCATCCTCCTTTCCTTGGTGTTACAAGSCACTGCAGGGCTGCCACCAGCAGATTGATATCCAATTCCACTGCACTCCTTTACTCTTGGTGGCTGTTAGTCTTGGCCTGTTAATGGCTCATTAATTTCCTGACACCTTGCCTGCCTTGTATCTCCATGTCMGGCTGCTGCTGGATTTGTCCCTGGATCTAATGGACTTGCTGTCTTCCCCTGTTAGTCTTTGAGGTGACCCTTCCCTGGGAGGAAATCCTCTGACAGAATTTGTTGTCTGAACTGACTCCAGAGGTTCCAGGCAATTACATGAGCTTCTGAATATCTTTATTTAGGAGTTTAAAAGACATGTTCTTGCAGTGCTGCTGAAATTACCCTGGTGGGTTTGCTGGCATGCTCTGGGAGAGCTCTGTTGTGCTGTGTTCAGTGAGTTCAGCAGTGCCTGAGCTATGCAGAGAWGTATAAAATCATTCCCAGATCCAGAGACTCTGTGCTGAGGGGTTTCTTGGCAGCCTGCTTTATCATTTATATGACAATGACCTGGAAAATTTGCCTYGTCTGCTCATAGTCAAAAGCATTTCCTTGGTGTTTTTAGTGCCACCAGCAATGAAGGTTTGGTAACTTCCCTAGATTTACCGGAAATTGTTTAAATGTAATTAACTGTGCTACTTAATCAATTACCAGAAAAGAAAAATATCAGAAGTATGTATTTTTGTGGATGTGAAATATAAAATACTGTTTGGGAAAGACAGTTTGTTTGTAACAAGGGGAAATTACCTGCAGGTTCTAGTCCCACAATCAGACAATGACAAAGCATTCTGTGCTAAGTGCTGAAATTGATAATGGATCAGAATGCATATGGATTCATAGGGATCATAATTCCAGCTGTACTAGACAGCTGCAGCTTCCCCTTYCAGCAGAATTTGGGGTGTTCTGTAGCAGTTTGATTTTTGTTAAGGGGTGGGGTTTTCGTTGGTGTGGGCTTTTGTTTTCTGTTTTGTTTTGTTTTTTTAGATTTGGCCATTTAACATTTCAGGAACAGACCGTGACATAAAATGAAATTGATTTTATTTGCATCAAGATGAACTAACAGCCTCATTCTGAGTTTTTTTATTAATATCTTTAAAATAAAACCAAATTGTTATGTGCATATGTATAACACTTTTTTATCTGATACCTCTTCTGCTTTGCTTGAATTTGTATTGTGTTGGGCATTTTGTTGGGGTTTTTTTTCCCTTAAAAAAGTGAATAGTGTTATGGTCAAGAGTCAAACTACAGTGGATTCCTATCATCTTTTCCATAACTGTGTTTTAGAAGATGTGCTGGGTGTCTTTCCAGTGCACAGTGAGKGAAGTGGCTCCTGACCTGAAGTTTGAACAATGAGCTCATAGTTTTGTTCACTAAATACAACCAGTTTTTTCAGGTTTTGTTATAATACATGGAATAAAGCCAGTAAAAAATACGTTTTGAATCTTTAGTTAAAACATAAAGCAGTTGCAGATTGCAAATGGATAATTGCATGGAAATTAAGTGCATGGACCATTATAGACACTGTTTTTCACTTCTTGAGTATTACATTTTCAGAAACAAAGATCTGGAGTTAGAATAGGGGGTTAAATTTCACAGTTTTTTTTTAGATAGCAGATTTACAGGCTGTAAATATAGTCAAATATTTGGCGTATGCTAGCTTCTTATTGTCTATGTTTGCTTTTTCTTGAGTCCTCAGGTAGAAATGTGGGGAAGTTTGGACTTTTGATGGAGGGAAGTGCTTTATTAGAAAGCTAATTACAATGCCAGAGCTGTCCTATCATGAAAAAAGGAGGAGGTATGATGAGCTTTGTGTAAGGAACATAACAGCCATTATGTGCTAAGGTACAAATCATGCATCTCCTAAGCCTCTGTCTCCAGCCTTCCATTGTAAGCAAAATGTACTTTTGTAAATGGTATGGAAAAGGCACTGGTAGAATGCTGATAAATAMATTAGCAGTGTCTTGGTTTTATTTGTTTCAGTAGGACAGAACTCAAATTTCTGTGCAAATGAATGACTTGACAGAGAAAAGAGGCAAACAAACTTGCTGAGAGCTGCTTGCTGCTGAAATAGCTAAAATATCAGCAGAGATAATAATTGAAATAAGTGCAATCAGTGCAAACAGAAATAGAGAAATAAAAATAATAGCTGGAAAACAATTGTTCCCGTGGCTTTACACTTCAGATGTTTTCCACTGTGCACCATCTCTGCTGGGATCTGGTGGTGCTGACCTTGGGTTTGCAGGCTGTGCTGCTGAGGGAGCAGATGGAGCCCRGGCTGGGTGTGCCAGTGTCAGGAGTGGCAGCAGACATTGCTGTTCACACAGCTGAGCCCAGCCTTGCTGCAGGGCACAGCAACACCTGGAGACAGGCAATGCTGATGGAAAAGTGWGACTGGGACTCGTTTCCAGCCCAGGTAATGTCAGGCAGAAAGCTCCCTCTCTGCCAGGGGTTGCCTCTGTACCCTGCTCACATCCACCATGATTTCCATGTTGTTACCTCTCTCCTTGGTCTCCCTTGTCCCAGCTGCACTTTCAGCTTTGCCAGGGGAATGGACAATATTTGGGAATGTACAATATTTGTWTCAATAGAGCTGTTGCTGATTCTGCTTTCTGGCAGCAGAGCACTCCTTTAGCAGTGCCACCCTGTGCACTCAAGAGTGTGCTACCTGCTGCTGGCTACAGCTGGAATTGTCACCTGGAATTTTCTAGGAATATTGGGAGTCACCCCATCAGTGGGGCTGGTGCTGCCCTGCCTAGGCTGTGGGGTGTGTGTGACCCCATCAGTGGGGTTGGTGCTGCCCTGCCCAGGCTGTGGGGTGTGTGTGACCCCATCCATCTCTGATAACTGCCCAGGGAGCACAGTGATAACAGGGTTTGTAACCACATCAAGTCCCCTGGCTGTTTATCCCTGACTGATGGCTGGGGGGAGTTCCAAGGTGYATTTGTCCCTCCCAAGGAACCTCTGATCAGCTTAGGAATGTCCTTCATGCTCCTTTAGCCACCCACCCTCCCCAGCCCTGCTGAATTCAGTGGGGCCATTGGAGCTGTTCTTGTCCAGGGAGGGAGTGCCCGAGGATGGACCCACCAGGAAGGCTCTGTCAGTGCTTCTCTTCAGCACACCTGCAACAGGTGAATCCTGGCTGCAGCAGTACCTGTGTAGTGCTCTCTATTCCAAACGTATTTCATCAATAAGCAAACAAGAGAAATCCTAATAGGAATTCTCTGTGGTTCTGGGCCATGTGAAGTGAAGGAAGCTGCTTTGAGGCAAGTGTTCCATTTACTTTGATGGATTTTCCTTCCCCTCCCTCCCCTGCTGTGTGCAGAAGTGCCCCCAGTGTGAGCCCTTTGGTGTGTGCTGCATCAACAGGAGGGAAAATGGATGAGGATTTCTCSAACTGAGAATTTTGTGAGCAGTAATTATCCTCATTCTGATCTAATTAAGATATTTACAACTAAGAATGACAGTTTTCCTTAGTTTTCACCCTTGCTCTTGGGTGAGGAGCACAGGGGTGTTACTGTTAGTAGTAGTATTACTCCTGATCTTCCTTAGAGGAGATCCTCATGTTGCTGTGCACCATTAGATCCCATCTCCATGTGCTCTCATCAACTTGGCATTAGCACTCAAAGAAGGGTTCTTCTGTAGGACTTAAGGAAGGGTAAATATTRTTCCTGCCCTTTTGGGGCCCTCTTGGAGCTGTGTCTGGAACATGATGTCCCTGTGTGCTCTCACAGGGGGGTTTCGGTGGGGGCTGGAGCAGGTCCTGTCCCGGCAGAGGATGTTGGGCACTGCTCAGACACCCCAGAGAGGCTGGGCAGGGGGCAGGGGCTCCTCTCAGGGGACACAGCCAAGGAACAAGCAGGGGTTGCAGGCAGCTCCTTGGAAATGGGAGAGAGGATGAGGAGGAATCTCTTCCCAGTGATTCCAGAGGCACTGGGGGTTTCCATACCTGAAGGTATCGAAGGTGTGACCAGACTGGGCCATGAGAAAACTCMGCTCATTTTCAAAGTAGGTCCAGTTTGAGCAGGAGCTGCAGCTGGAGCTCACTGAGGCCTGTCCTYCTGGCCCCAGTGATTCTGCAGCTCTCTTTGTCCTGCAAGGGTTTGCAAATACACAGTGTGCATGTATTTTAGTGGGGAGGCTGAGCCTGTTTTGCTACCTGGAAGTTGTAGAAAAAGCAGTAAAAGTGATAGTATTGCAAATAGTGTGAGTGATTTTTATTATATAAATACTTACCCTGGTTATTTCYATCCCATTCAGAATAAAGCTCTGAACTGGCTGTCAGTGGCAGCTGGATTGTTTGCCTTTCAATTTGTGATGCATTTTTAATGATTTGACAAAATAAAACAAAGTATTTGAGTGCAAGGCTTATTTGATAAGCAGAATGAATAACTTCAAATAAGTTTTTATAAGTAGGGTCGTATTAAAAATGTAGCTCTCATAGTGATTAATCTTGGAAGGAAAAAGGAACAATCACAACTTCTTATTTCTGTTCATCTTCTAGTCAAAAACTCCTGTGGACAGCAGCTGCTAAGCTTCTTCATTCTGTTTTCCATGGTGCTCTTACTTTTCAGACCCCTTGGCAAGAAAGAATCCCTGGGTGTAGAAAAATGTATCTTTTGGCAAACCCATGGCCATCTATTTGCTGTTGTGAGATTGGGAGAAAGATACTTTTGCCATGGTAATTTCCATGATGGAGATGTTCATGCCTTCAGTGACAGTTCATTCTCTATGTGCTCTCCAGAGCCATTAAATCAAATTAATTGTCTTTCAGCTGTGGGACAGAGGCAAAACCCCCAAACTTTTTTAATATTAATCTGGACTTTTATTACCACATGATGTTTAGGATTTTTTTCTGCAGCCTGAATTTCAAGAGAGGCTGAAAGGGGGCAGAGGGGCTGGAGTTGCTCCGTGCAGGGGATGACCTGCAGTGAGTGGAAGCCTGAGAAGCAGAGTTGGATTCTTGTAGAACTACTTCTACCAGTAGAACTTTTCACAAGGTCTGTTCTCTCATCCTTGCAGCTGCATCTGACCTTTTTTCACTGTGCTAACATACTCATCTTCTTTTGGCCCATGTCAGGCATTGTTCTTACTTTCTCTCAAAAGGTTGTTTCTGCTTGCTTTGTGAGGGAAGGAGGAAAATCGACAACCAACACTATTTCCATTCCCAAAACTCACAGTCCCCTGCTGAAACCATCCAAACCTCCTGATATTCTGAATGGAAAAGCATTGCCTCTTTTTCTTGTTTGCAATGAAGTGAGGATTATAGTAATGGTATAAGTAATAGGCTGCATGAATTATATAATGGATGTAAAACAAACCTAGATTTGGTGAGGCAAGAAAGGGATTTAAACAGCTGCTGGAAGTGAAAATAGATGATCCTGGGAAATCACTAGGAAATAGCATATAGTACTAATAATGTCAGTGGTATTATTTTCACTTTCCTGACACGTCAGCATGTTGTTTGCAGTTTTTTTTTCATAAAAATAGAATTTATTCAAGCAATTTACCTTTAATGTGTGTAGTACAAATAGTTTATATTGTACTTATATATCATATTAACAATAGTTGATTTGTGCTTTCTTTACAAATTGGAGTMATTGATTTTTCTGTGGTTCTCATTTTGCACTTAGGCTGGTGCTTTCAGTTCCCATTTTAGGTGCTGTGCTTTGAAAAAGCTGATTTCTCATAAATGTATTCTCTTTTACAAGAAGGCCTAGGTGCCATATTCCTTTTTAAGGAATTGCTTGACTCTCTTTTAGAGCCAATTAATGTCTGAAAAGTTTCAGCTTTTAAGACAAAAGAGCACTAATTGCTCTTCCCCTTGCTCAGAACACAAACCTTCCAGCCTTGACCTCAGGTGACATTCACTCTGGGTTCTTTCTGTTTTAATTCTCTTCTTTCTTGCTKCCACTTTGTCCCAGTGATTGTGCCAAAAAGTCTCTGGAGATGATCATCAAAAGTTTCCAAGCACCTGCTGCTTCTAAGGGAGCCTCTGTGTGTGTAGATCCCTTATCTTGATTCTTGTAAGTTCTTTAATTTAACTTCCCAATCTTCATTTATCCACTGGCAAAATTTATTTGAATGTGTTCATTAATTCCTGCTCAGTGTTTCTGAGGTGCCTTGAGATTCAGTGTGTTCRTGTCAGTCCCACCCTTTTTCCTTATTTTCCTGGCTCACACACAGCCTCTGGATTTATTTTCTGATGCTCTTAGCCTGTGATAATGTTTTAAAGGTTTCTGAAATGATTAAAAATGCTCATTAAGATTTTCATCTCCATATAGAAGTCCTGGTGAGCATGGTGGGACTCTTTGGGTTGACATCTCCTTGATTTTATTTAGTCTCATTTTCTTGTGGATTGAGATAGCCATCTAAAAATACAATAATATCAATAAACTAACAAAAATTAGGCCTTTAAAATTTTTGTTTAGTATAAGGACAGTTCTTTGGCTGCAAAGATGTASAAATCCTCAGCTAGAGCTGCATGTGGGTGTTTTGCATCTTTCTTTATATACATGGAATTGAATTTACTGTATCAATCAGATATTTGTGTCCTTGCTGGGAGCAAATAAATTTCGAGCAGTAAAAGACTGTTTGGGAAAAGTTCATAGCTTTGTAAAGACAGCTTCCAGCATTTTAGAAATGAAATATTGAAAGCTGCTGGTACCTGAATACCTGAGCAGGTGTGGGGTTTGTACCAGGGAGGTGTCTCCATGATTCACTTTTGTTGTTTCAGTATAAAGAGGGAGCACCTTGGGTTTGGTGTGCTGCAGGGGTGATAAATCTGAGTTGTGCTTTCTCAGTCTCTGGGGATTAAAGCTTTTGGGGGRAGGGATCCATGAATGTGTTTTAAATCTATTGATTCACAGTAGAAAGGGACAATTTAAACTCGGAAGGCACCAAGTGAACTTCCCATTAAGTTGGGGAGCCTGTGGTCACAGCTCATTGGATCTTTATGAAGTAGAAAATGTGATGTAGCCCACACTGGCATTCTATTAGAGGAAATCATGCATTTAACCATGGAGCAGAATACTGTAGCCAATTACATGAACATACACCTATTTTACACGTGGCTGATCTTCTGAGCAAAAAGTATTCACAAGGTGCATACTGCCTTGTTTTAGGGGACTACTTACTTTGAAGTCAGTGATATGGGATAAAGTTTAGAGAAAAAAATTATTAATATATGATTTGTATCAAAGTTTTCTGACTGGAAAGCAGCCTTGCATAGAAATGTGTGGATGGTCTTCAGCTGACATCAGCAAAGMCTAATTATAACATATAATTATAGTTATATGTTAATGTGTCATGTTGTAGCCCATGTGCAAATGCTRACATCTGAAACTGCATGTAGAAAAGAAAGAAAAATGTTCAGCATCGAAATTCACTTCTTAAAACTATATTTTTAAAATGTCTTTGACTTTACTAGAGGATATAAAAGTAAAGGCTGATTTATAGCTCAGCTTTTTTCTACTTTATAGTGTGAGGGTATCTGAAATCTTTACTTTTAAAACATCTGCTCTTGAATGTAACAGGGTGAACTTTCTATCAGCATTAGMTATTTACAGTGGAATGTCTTGCTTAATGTTGCTAAGACTTCTGAATTGATCTGGTTTTTATATATATATATATATATAATAGATGTATTCCCATGCACATGTCCACAGACATTTAGAAAATGCCTTTCTGCAGTTTAGTCACAGCAGTGACTTCCTCACTGTCAGGAAGTCAGGTAGCACGCTGATAGAAGAGCTGAGACCTAAACTTTTACAATAAAATACTGTGGGTGTGTTTGAGAGTGTGTAAATTCCTGATTGATTTGGCAGTCCCTGTGCCTCTGTCCAGGCTCTGGGCATTTGGAGTGGCAGAAAWTATTTTCTTTCCCACACCTTTTTGCACTAAAATCCACAGATTTTACACTAAATCTTGGAGGAAGGAAAATGCTTACAGTGTAATTTTAATGACACAAACTCCTTTCACCAGTKCTTTTGACTTATTCCATTGCTGAAAATAAATGAGGAGCTGAGAAATTACAAGCTCTGTGATGATGGGCTGTTGTGTCTATTGGCACRCATTGTGCCTGTTGGTATATGAAGATTAATGTGTTGCATGCCAGCATGTCCTTCCCTGTGCAAAATATTCTGAGAGTGTTGAGGGCATTTGTACAAGAATTATGCAGAGAACACCAAAGCTAAGTGAAAGGAAATTAAGCATCCCCATCTGGCTTTACTTCCTTGCAAATGGCCCCAGCCCTGGGTTCCAATAGCAGGGAGTGTTGATTACAGCTCTGATGTACAGTGCAGGTTTCTGGAGCTCTGCTGTGTGCTCCATTAGTCACGAATTCTCCTGTAAGATTYCTGGATACTGAGGATGTGTGCACTGAGGGAATGGCAGACCTTTGCACTGAAAGTACCCAGGATATTCTTAAAATGTGCTRTCAGCTCTCTGATTTCAGCAATGCACACACTTCCCTTTTCCCTGCCACCTCACCCAGGCTGTGGCTCATAAGAAAGCAGCTGGAGAGATTTCTAATCCCATATTCCAAAATATCAGGGTAAGGATTAGTCCAGCTAGCAGTTTGCTCRCAAGGTTTGCTATAAATACTTGCATCAAGAGTGCTGGAATTTCAATTTTCATATGATGGYTGGTGCTAAGTGAAGGTTGGATATTGATGGGTGTTACTAGGCAATCTCAAAGCAGAGAAATAAATATTGCATTGGCTTTAATACCTTCACTCTGTGTTCAGCTTTAGAAGTGCAAGGGAAAGTAGTCAATAGTAGAAGTAGCCTAGAAAATACAAATTCATATCAATTTCATTTCAAGAGGCAGATGGTAGAAATCTATTTAGATTACATTCAGGTTTTATTACAGAAAGGTGCAAAGATCCAGCAATCTCCAGTCTTGTCGTGTGTGCTTAGCTGGGTGTCAGGGAGTTCAGATTTCAATCTAATCTCTCTGAGCAGCATCCCTGGTTTCCTCAGGCAGATCAGTTGATTGCAGTGTCACAATTCTGTGCCTCTGAGAGAGGAATCAGTGCCACTTCACCTCCATGGGCAGGGCTATCTCAGATTCCTGATGTGCAGTGCTGGCACTGTGATCCTGCTCACAGCATCTTGGGGTTGATAAAATACAATCATYGTGATGAAAGGCTGTGTGGGGCATGCCACTGGGTTTAAGTGGATTGTTACTGATCAGATTATACTGAGAATTGTTGTGGATAGTGAAAAGTAAATTGACAATTAATAAATACAGGGTGATACCGAGAAAGAATGATGCAGGAAAAAGCTTTGTTACAAAACAGAAAGAAAAAAATGAYAGTAGCAAGTCTTGTATTAAAGCTAGATGGAACAGAAATGAAAGAAACTGCATTCAGTTGTGCTCTATGAAAKGTGTGGATTGCAGGGTTATTTTCACACTAAGGGCAGGGTGGGAATTCTTSTTTCTGGCCTGCTGTAGCCTGTTCACCCCAAAGCGAGTGAAAAGATGAAAACTGATTCTCCACAGTCTCTGTTTTACAGCTTCATGATTTTTTTTCTCTTGCTTTGAGCTGCAGAGTGACTTGTCTTGATTCTTTCTTTTTTTTTATTGCCTGCAAAATTTGAAACAGATTTGTTTAGAAAGACACACACAGTTCTCTTGTGTTTCTGCTCCTGCTTTGGGTGGCTGGGTACTGAGCTTAGATGACTAAGCAATTATGACTTAGGTCTTTCCATCCTTCTGTCCTTCCTTCCTAGAAAGCTGAAAAATATGACCTTTTCCTTCTGTGGCTTAAATGCCATTGCTAAGGATCTGGAAAACTTGGGGATAAACTTTAAAAGCAGTTTTGTGTCCAAACTCCTTCTTTACGATGAATAAATTTTTGGATACTGAATGTGTTGAAGGATGCTTAATAAAGGAATGAAATAGCAGCCTACAGCTAAACTCAGCTTTCTGGGCAAGAAAGTAAAACCTCATTCCAAAAATAGGGAGCAACTCTTGCTCAACAAAGCGAGTGGTGCCCACATAGACTGAGCAGTGCAAAGGCTCCAGCTGGGAGGCTCTGAGCTGAGGAAAGGTGCTCATCCCATCTYCTCTGAGGTAGGTCTGCATGTGCTGTCCTTGTGCTTGCTTGGAGCTCTGAAATGGAGCAGCAGAACAGCTACAGCCAGGAGAGCCCAGGTGAAAAACTGCCCCTGGCAGGAGTCACACATTTTGGTACCAGCCAGAGGGAGTGATGAGACTTGTTTGCATGTTGAACAGCAGCCAGGGARTTCTGATCATTCTCTGAAAAGTGCTCCCATTTCCCKAGYKYAGTATACAAAAATAAATWTTTTTTTTGTTTGTTTGGRTCGGGAGGAGTGGTGTTTTCTGGTGGGTGGTTTGTTTTTTTTCATAGCTGTAATTTTTTCTTTTTTTCTGAAATGCTAAAATACTATTCATGTGTGATGAAGCTGATATCRTTGCAGAACTCTGTATCATTCAGTTGTGATTCCATAGAACTTCTGCTGCTGATGGAATAGTGTCTGGATTCTTACTTTTCATACCTCCACAATCTTCAGAGCCACTGTTCTATGCATATTCATTCTTATAGGAAATGGTAGTGCTAAAGTTTACTGGTAAAATCCATCTTCAGCACAGTTGTTTATCAGATCTATGCATTCATTAATAAAGAGTCCCTGCTGTTGTTGGCTGCAGTACAACTTAATTAATTACTATTTGAAATATGGATGTGGTAAATGATCCAACTTAGTGAAACAGGAGAGCAGCTGTTACCTTCTTTTATGTTTGAAGTCACTGGCTTTTCTCCTTATTTGTGTGTGTCATCCCCTTTTTCTTATGACAATAATTCCATAAATTTTGGACTCAGATTCATCTGTAAACCCTGCCCCCTGTTTTGTTTTCTCACTGTGTCATCTTGTTCTCCTCTGTACTCCCCATTTTATCCTCTCATGTTCCACCATCCATTACTGTCTCTCCCTCTTTTCTCTGCCATAGATTTTCAGAATCCTGGTGTCCCTTTTCTTTCWGCTTCCTCTCTTCAGTGGCTCTGCGTTCCTGAGAGCCCAGTCAGTTGTTTCCTGCTCTGCTGGAGGAACTGCTGCTTTTGCCATTTTCCTTCAGATTGTATCTCCTGGTGACACATGCCTACRTGGTTTCTCAAAACAACCTTATGGAATTCATTAGAAGTTTTTCCTAAATGTTTCCATTTCCCCTGTTAGTCCTGCAGCTGTTTTCTCTGGTCACTTACTGAACTCGATTAATTGTTGTTCCTCTGTCTATTTACTCTTCCTTACATTCATGTTCTYTCTGCTGTCTAGAAGAGGCACTGAGAGCTGCTGTTCGATAACACCTCAGGTGCTGCAGGGTTCCCTGGCAGGCAGAGGCATTTCTGTGCTGTGCTGGAGAGAGGCAAGGGGCACATTGCAGTGCTGGAATCCAGCAGTTCCATCCTCGGTGCCTTTCCCAGGGATATCCTGGCACTGCACGCTGGGTTTTCTCTCCCTCGATTTCAGTCCTGCTGAGGAGTTTTTGGGGAGGTTTCTCTGAAGCTCTCTGGGTTTGCTAAGCCCTGCTCTGGCTGCCCTGCCCTGAGCAGGGGATGGACTGGGATCTCCAGATGCCCCTTTCAACCTCAGCCCTTCCCTGGTGCTCTGAAGGAGGAGGGGAACAGGAGTGGAGAGCAAAGGAAGGAGAGCAGTGAGCATTGTCTGTTTGTTCATGGGGGAAACCCCACGCAGAGCTGACAAATGCCACAGCWGAAGCAATTTAACCTGCTTGTCTCAGCACAGGAGATGTAAATCCCCACTGCAAAGTTCCAGAGAAACTGAAACAGCCAGGGGATAAATCATATTTGAYTTTATTCTGAAATAAAGGCAAACAATGAATAGCATTCTAACTCATTTATTTGTTCTCTTTGCTGTATGCTGTAGCGTTTGAATTGTGCTCTGGCAATACAGACTTAGTTATTTTAAAGGCAAGGCTAAAATGAAAGAATACATGCAGAAATGTAAGCACAGTTTGAGTCCTTGATGTAGCTCTTGGGTGTCAAGGTGTCCAGTATTWTATTTGTTCCAAAGAGGTTTAATTATTTCAGCACTGAATAGTCAGGGAGGACCTGGCAGTGTTTATAGTAGTATAGTATTTATAGACCCCTAGAAAGAGTCTTCAGTGGTTTATGCTTTTATAAATATGGGATGAAGAAAATTCTATGTTCTCCACGTTAGAGACAGAAAACAGGAGTGTTTAATGAGGAAATAAATGTTTTTATGAAATAATTGAAACAAAGGAGAGCATGAGATTAGGAAAATACTGTAAACATCATAAATCTTTTTAAGGAGTGTGATTTTCTTAGACTGCCATTGTAGAATCAGACATATACTTTAAAAAGCATGCAAGTCTTGAAGCTATTTCCTTTTTGAAATGAGATGTTGGATTACAAAAAAAAAAAAAAGACTTTATTTTCTTCATAGAAGTAGATGGAAGTCCTTTATTTCATTTATATTCGATTCTCATTATCCTGGGACACAGAGTAAGGGCTGTGGGAAAAAGAGTAGGAGAAAGAATAAAGACAGAATTTTTCATTGTCCAAAAAAGTATTTTTTTCCCTATCCATAGGACCTAAGAAAGCCCTTGTGCTTAGAGGAATGAATAATGATTTATCAGTCTTGATACACATAGAAGTGACTAAGTTCATGGAAAGGTTGTCTGTTGGCTTCAGTTTGCTTAATGGAAAGCTGTATAAAGGAATGATATCTATCACTGGGTTTTTTCCTGTAGCTATTTGAGGTTAGCTATTTAAARGAATTTTATAAAGTTTTAAAAAGGCAAAGTATATAATTTGTTACTATCATATATTGCTCATTGTTATGCCTTACACTGAGTGTCCCCCTACTAATTGCTGTCCTGGTAACTTTTTTTAATGCCTTCCTGCTGCCCCCCCTTCAGCCTCTTCTTTTGTTTTGCCACTTCTCTGCTAAAAGCAGCAGATTSAAATTTGTGCATGCCTGGGCTGGAAGTGTTTGTCAGCTCTAAGCATTCCCCACAGAGCAGTGCCCATTCCCCAGTCTCTTCTKTGTTGGTTTGTTGTTGGGTTTTTGTTGTTGTTTGTTTTGCTGTGTGTGTGTTTTGTTTTTGTTTTCACAGACTCTTCATTTCTTTGTTCTGTGCCCTGTGAGCCCGAGGTGAGAGCTCACTCCACACCTGTGGATGTGCTGCCACAGGTGCCTGAGCACACTGGGACTGGGCTGGGCAGAGCTTTGTTCCTTTACAGTGACTGAAATGCCTCTCAGCAGTATCCAGCATGATCTAGACTGTATAAATGACATTTTCCAGGTGCTGAGGATGGACTAAAAGATCCCCAGGGTCTGTCCTCAAGCCCTTTTGTGTAGGTTGGGATAATCCTGGATGGCTTCCAGCCAGCAGGGACCTCCCCAGCCCCCGAGCCCCCTGGCAGCTGATGTTCTGGTGCAGCCAGAACATCCCCAGCCCCTCCAGAGCTCTGGGGTGGATCCCATCAGGCCCCAAGGACTGCTGAACGTGTTTGTTTACTTCCTTTAACAGAAATTTTCCTCAAGGTGTTTTGTGAGCAAAGAATTGTCCTGATGCATGGTGTGATAAACAAATACAGCTCAGGATCCCAGAGAGCAGAGTGTTCACCTCCAAGAGTGCTTTCCATTTGCCTGCTGTAGTGATGAGATGACAGATTTAATCTCATTCTAAGTCAAATGTGAGTTCTCACTGCAATTCAAGTAATGAGACAGTAGCCCAGATTTTCTCTGCCTGTTGCCCAGTGAGCTGCTTTGTGCAGGTTGTAGCAGTTTGCTGTTTCCAGAAGGCTTCATCCCCCTCTGCCTGTGGCAGGTGAAGCCGTGGCTCTGTCCCAGCGGTGTCAGGGAGCACACATGGCTCTGTCACAAGGGCCTTTTTGGGAATACACAGGGGCTTTTTTAGTGTTTTGGTTGTTCTGCTTCAGGGTCTTTGTCAGACATGACCACTCTGATACCCAAGTCCTCAGCGTGGTGCATTTCCCTTACTGGTTTCACAAATCCATGTTCCCTGCCAGTCAAAATGAACAAGAATTCTCCTGTTGGAAAGAAGCACTGAGGTAATGTCAGGATCCATGGTTMAGATGTCCACAGACCTGTTTCCCACTGTAGCTGAAATGCACAACCACAAGCAGAGATGATAGAGCAGGATCAGGCAGTTCTGTGGTTTTGGTCAGTGTTGGTATCAGAGCTCCAGATGAAGTGAGAAGGTGCAGGCAGTGCCCTGGACATGCCTGTGATTATCAGCAGGGTGACAAAGCACAGTGCAGGCAGTTCATGACCATTCTCATCTGCTGCAGTGCAGGCAGTGGGCCCTGTGATAAACCCAAATAGTGCTTGGTGAGACCAAAAGGTGAGAAAAGTCTTGCAGGGTACCCCAGTGACCCCTGGGCTGTGCTGCTCAGGTTTCAGGCTCACAGGCTCCCCAGTGCAAAGAAACAATTGTCTCAAGGTTTTGCTGTACTTTCTCATTTTCCTTTCCCCACCCCACAGCAGGCAGCAAACCACTGTTACAATATTGAATATTTCCCAAACAGAAAAGCTGCAGCCTCAAGCACCAAAACCTGTACAACTGCTGGCAGCCTTTTCAAGTGCCTGTTAGCAAACTCTTCACAATATGTAAAACTATTACACAAGGCTTGGAAAGAATGCAAGCATGGCTTTGGGAGGCTGGCACAAACATTTCTGAAAGCCAGGTGGCTTGGCTGGTTCTTATTTACARCACTTAAAGCTTTTCTCTTGCTTAAGATGGGAAAAAAAGTGTGTTTTGAAACACAGGTTTTCGTGRTCTGCATTACGATTTTGTTTCTGTCTTTATTCATTTGAAAACTTAAAAAAATCCCAGAGAACACCCATTTGCATTCTGGTTGTGTTCTCAGTTGAGAAGCTAAACATTATTGCAGGTAAATTCCTGTCCTGTCCTGGAGTTAGTGTCTCTGGTCAGAGTGGAGATATTTCACTGTGTCAGTGGGCATTAGTTTTATGGATGAAAGGAAGCCTGGTGTCGAGAATTACAGAGGCTTTGTTGAAAACAAATGTTCCACAGCTGATTAATGGGGGGAAAACGGTGGGAATGGAAGAATATTCCAGTATAAATTCATGATGCAAAGTGAAATTTAGTGATCTGGGTACTYGTGGCTAAAGCAAGGAGATTTCTTCTGCCTGAATATTTATGGAGAGCCACTCAAATGCATTAATTTTGCAAAGCCTTGGACATGGTACTTGGCATTGTGGGTTCCTGACATAACCAAACCACTTAGACTAGAATACAATTATAACAGAAAGTGATTCTAGGAGAAGTTTGTGGATTTCCAGATGGGTCTAACAGAGATGTTACATGTGCTGTGAGGAAACTGCCTCCTTTCTGTGGAGCACAGTGAACTCACATTTCAAGAGTTTCAATTTTTTTTTTCAATCAAGTGCTTTAAAATCTCTATAATAGGAAAATACTTCAGAGAGGAAAGATTAAAAAAAGAAAAGTAAATAAAAAGGAAATAATATAATTAAGGTTTGACCCTGTAAATTGCTAACCTTCAAAGCTAATGCTGGAGAAGCACAATATTATTAGCAATAAAAAGAATTTGCTTTGCCCTTTTAAAATTACCATAAACCGATTGACTGAAATGGAATGATGTTAATATTTAAGAAGTAGGACACCAGATTCTATTATCTCAGAAACTCTGTCACCTGGTACACTCTGTAGTCCTGTTATCTAATTATTGTCCTTAAATTGCATTAGTGTGCCAGCAATTTGTCTGCTGTTGGAAAAGTAATTGACATTTGAGTTACTGCTTCATATTTGGGAGACTCACTAGGTGGTTCCAAAGAGCCCTCTTCTGTCAGAGCAGATTAGCTTAATTTYACCTAAAAGAAAAGGGAAAGTCTGCATTTTTGAGTGTGCCATTTACACAGTGCTCTTGTGATTTGGTATTAAAATTCAGSTTATGTATCACAGCTGATTGCCAAGAAAGAAGGGGGGGGGGAGAAAGTGGCAAATTAATAAACGACTTTTGTGCCTTCCAGTTCCCTTCAGTGCAATCTGCTCCCTCAGTGATGGTGCAACAGGAGTCTGCTGTGGGAAGGGGCAGAGCCAAAGCTGTGTGTCCAGGGAATGTTTGGTCCTTGCTGTGCTGGGGTCAGTGCTCTGATCTCCAGGAGTTTGGGCACTCCATGGGCTCAGCCCCAGAGCCCTGGGCACTCCCAGGACCCTTCCCGTGCCATTGGGGAGGGGCTGAGGTTCCACTTCATCTGCACAGCCCTGATCTCCTGTTGGATTTTCAATTTCCTGTTGTGTCTGGAGGAAGAGCACTTCCAAAAGCCTTCATACAATTTTTTGGATGAAATTTAAAGGATAGTTGGAATTCCAGGTAGCCTGGAAAGGGGAGGAGCAGCCTCTAGTCCAGCAATTACCTTGCATGGATGTGTCTGTGTCCATGAAGGTTTGGTTTCATGGCTGTGCAATCCAGAGCTTGAAACTTTCCAGACAAATGTAATTTGGGATCTAAAGCTGATTAGAGATGCATGATTACAAAATGTGCATAATAGTTTATGTGACAACTRGAATTAAATTTAAAATATATTTGAAATTAGCATGAGGAATGTAGCTGTCTGGTAGTGGTGATAATTTTGCTAATATAATTTGTTTAGAGATTTTCAGTTCRTGTTTAAAAACAAGACAATCTTAAATCTCTTCAAAATATTTTTTCCACTGGGCTGTTTCATAAGCTAAAGTGCATTGCCTGAACTAAAAGGATTGTGTCAGTGCAATCCAAGTGAAGCATTCAGGAATTGGCCCAAACTGGAAACCTCACCTGAACTTCCCTTGACAATAACTTAAAAAAAAAGCTTTAAAGCAGTGGTTACACATCTCTAGAGGTCTCTCTTGATTTGTCTTTGAAATACTTCATTTCCACTGGCAGGAATCAGGATGTCTCTCTGCTTTTGATGGTTTAAAACAGCAGTTGTTTTTTTCAGTCCTTATTATGAAATTGTTAAGGCCTTTTGCAGACCATGYAAATTGGGGGACTGTTTTGCAGAAAACACACTTTATCTCTTTCATCTCAAAAAACCACCAAAAAATTAAGAAAAAGGATAGAAAAATGTGAGTTTGATTAAATCATCAAAGTATAAAAAGGTTTCTGCAATCCTCAAAAGGTTTCTGCAATCTTTTGTGGCAGTTTAATTCTTCATTTTAAAAATAGCATTCAAACCCAAGCATTTTGCCCAAAAAGTATCTGAAAAGAAAGGAAGCTTTGAAAAAAATACTTGAGTTGATTCTGCAGGCAAAGGGGTGAGGGAATGAAGGTTTGTAGAGTGAGAAAGGCAACATTTATTGTAAAGAAACCTGAAAGTTAAGTGTTCCAGAAGAGCAATTGTGATACCTGTGACTGTACTCCATGTGAATAATGTGCTGCTGGAATTGCAGTGTCTGCACAGCACAACCTGCCCATTTCTGGGCTGTTTTGTCTTTAGCTGAAATGGCCCTGGTGTTATCAATTCCCAGAAAATTAACAGGGTATTCATAATTATTGGCGTTTCTGTATTTTTATGAATCTGATGCTGTGATAATTTGAGGAAGAACAAGGGCACACTCCAGCKGATCAGAGAGAGGCTGGCTCTGTTTCCCAGGCTGTTAGGATTGCACCTGGAGAGGGACAGGTGAGGGCAGTGACCACTGGGGTGACACTGGCAGAGCCCTCTGAGCCCCCCGAGTCAAGTGCTGAGCATTATTTCAGTTTAAAATTCTAATGGTGCCAGTAATGAGGCAACTTTACCATTAAACCAGGGAGAGAAAAATAACCTTTTCTCCCCGAAGAAGGATGTGTTGGAAAGGTCAGAGCTGTTCCTGGAGGCAKCCAGGGGCCTGCTGGCAATAATGGGAATGCAAAGTTCTGCAAATGCACTGAAAGTGGAAGTTTGCAGCAGGACAAAGGGCACTGCAGAAGGAACTGTAATTTCCTAGATTTAGGATCCTTGCTTCTAACGCTGTTGGTTAGGTAAGGCCAGGCTTTTAAAGAGCTCAGCACCAGAATTTCATATTCCCAACCTACACAGCAGCTGCTAGATGTCCAAAATAGCTCAGCTCCTCACAGTTCCTGTTCTGCCAGGCACCGAGCTCTCAGCAGAGTCTGGCTCTCYTCTGGCTGCCAAAATGAGCTGAACTGCCATGAAAACCTGACTCTCCTGAAAATCTGTGAGTGCATTCATTCCTGGGGGAGAAAGGAATCAAGTAAAAATCCATCCACTGGATATGGAAATGAGTTATAGCAGTATATTTATTTAGGAGTGATTAACTTCTTGGCATGATTGCCATAGTACTCTGAGAAACATAAGTCTTGTCTTCTGAGTAGTTGGTAAAAATAAAAGGTGACCTGTCCAGTTATTTCTAAATCTCTCTCATTAATGTCCCTCTTCTTTACATTCTCTGGTGCTGGTTTGTTTGTTTGTTTGTTTGTTTGTTGTTTTTTAAGGCACATAGAACAATGATCATAAGGACTTTTCCTCTAAAGTTTAATTCAGACAGGGACAACTGCATGTAGAATGTGTATTTAATGCAAGGATGATGCCAACAATAGATGCARACAATTCCAGTTTAGAGAAATGCTTCTTGAAAGTCTGTTATCTCTCTTGCCTTTTGAATAGGAAAATTTGATCTTCAGTAGATGAGAAGAGGGAAATTTGCTCTAATATTGCCTAGAGGGAAACTGAAAGAAAGGGAACTGCTAGAAAAACTCATGTCTTCAMAATGTTTACATAATTCAAATATAAAAYGTTACACCAGTGTTTTTTCTGGAGYGGAGTTGGTTTCCAGTAATGTGTGGGGATTCAAATCTGTGTTTAACAACATGGATAACACCAGRAAGGGAAAGCAATTGTTGGATCTGGGGAGATCTCTAAAATGTGCTTCTCACATATGTAGGAATGCTGTCTGACAATACAGATTTTCATTTCCCTTCTTCCCAAACGTACTCTCAGCAGCACTTTTGTAACCCTTCCTGTGGCCTCCCTCCCTTAAAGGCCCTCAGTGACCTGTGAGGCACAAAGAGAGAAAACGAGGCTTACCATGAATGTCAGATTTCACCATTCCCAGCCTGTGTAAATGTGGCCTTTGTCTGACACCTCCATGTGCCACATTTCATCATGGAATGAATGGCACCATATCCTGCAGGATGTGTGCAATAAATCCATATGTGCAAATATCCTGGCACATTGATCTGTGAGGTACCTGCACATCATTGATTGGAGGTGTGAAACACCTCCTGGAAGGAGGAGACAGCTCTGTACCCAGGCAGCCAGAGACACCAGCAGCACCAGTGTGCTCCCAAACAACATTCAGAAAGGCTGAGAACGAGTTCACTGCCCACAAGAAAACAAGTTTGGCTTTTTTTCCCCTTTTGTAGCATCTTGATTCAAGAAAAAATAGCAGGAAAGCAAGTTGTGCAGCAGGTGTATGAGGCAGTGCATTAACTGAATGGCAGCTTGTCAGGGGAGCTGCACAGTGCCTTTTTTAGCATGAGCTCCGTTCAGTGAGTGTGATGTCACTGCATGTGTGCTGTGTCCTGTGTGCTGGGCTTGGCAGCAGGAAAGGAGAGAATGCAATCCATCCTGACTTCTTCTTTCATCCTCTTCTGGAAGCATCTTTGGGTGTGCTGGAGCCTTGGCTGTGTTTCTCTCCCTGTGAATGTGTGGCCATTGCAGAAGGCAGAGCTGTGCTTTCCCTGACCCAGGAGTGAGCCTTGAATTCACTTGGCTCCCTTGATGCCTTTGGGGGCTACCCAAAAACAGAGGCCAGACAGAGTTAAGGGAACAAAAAGCAGTTCTGTTTACTGAAAGGCCTTCAGGTACATTTTGGGCAGACAAAGCCCCCCAGGGGCAGCACCCAAATGGATCATAGGTCACAGGTTTTCACACTTTTACAGGTTTCATCCTTTTAAAAAGTGTGGATTAATCTCCCAATTACAGCTTCAGGTGATGAAGTCATTCACCCCAAGTTTGCTGTCCCCAACTCACTTTTGTTTCCATCTCTGATGGAAGTGAGGGGTCCTTGACTGCCAGGCCTGGAGAGGAATTGTTGTGTGTGACCAGAATGGGGAAGCAGCAGCTCACACTGTGYGTGGAGTTTGGAGTTATGCACTAAAGAACTGCTGGATCACAAATACATGAAAAATCCCAAAGCTCAAACCCTAAGGCGCCACTCAGGATGGAAAGGCCCCATTGTGGTGCAGAGGCAGAAGTGTGTTTGCTCCCCAGCTTTACCTCCTCTGCTCCCCCACTCTGAGCCCATGAGCAGCTCCTGGCACCCCCAGGCCAGGGCTCTGAGCAGCCCCCAAAGCTGCTGCCAGCACTGCTGGAGGCAGGGACAGGGAGAGCCTGGACAGCCCCTGCCTCTGCCTCCGTGACTCTGAGCTTGGCTGAACTGAGCCCAAGGCTGACCTTAACATTCTGTCTGCTTGAAGCTACAGAGCAAATTCCCCATGACATTATCTACAGAGGARTTTAGGAAATATGTAACTTCCTTTCTTTTTTATTCCCCAACTATTTTTAAAAGCAGTAGTGGCATCTTTTTGCCTTTTACACGGACTTACTCATGCAAAGTGAATATTTTTCAGATTAAGTGCCRGAAGGCAAAAATTGTTATCTTTGAATTGAGCTGTTTTAGAGAAAGTCACCTTGAAAATGTATTTATTTATGAAACTTTTATGTCTGTAGGCTTGCGTGAGTGGCCATCTAAATGCAGCACAGAGCTGCTAWCACAGAGCTGCTGTTCTGAGCAGCACCTGTAAAACTACAGGCASTTCTGTTCAACTGAATTAACAATCCAAAAAATGTCAAAAAGAAATACACAGTCTGCCAGAATTAAAATATACAAATAATTTTTCAAATCTGGATTTTTAGGACAAGCAACACAGACTAAAGTCAGAAACACCTGATTTTTATGGGGTAAATGTGCAGATGGTATGGAATGGGCTCAGTGGCTGAAGTGTGAGCACAGTGGTGTTCTCTGKGTGCTCAGAGATCCTGGTGATCCTTTGGAGGGTTTGATGGTTGAAGTGGGGGAATGTTTCCTAGTTCTGAGACAGCAGGGTGCAAGTTTCTGGGGCTGGTAACAGTCTTATCCAAAAGCATCAYTTTGATGTCTCTGAAGAGAAGATTGAAAGACAATAGGATAAAAATTTAAAAATAATTATTTCAGAAATTATTTCTACTGTGCTTTCAACTAATTTTTCTGGTAAGTGCTAAAGGATCATTGGCAAAAGTGTTTTCCTCCTTATCCTGTTTGTTTCTCATGCAATTTTTGAARGGATTTGCTTTCTRGCCATGTTGGCTTTAYRTAATTGATCCATCCAAGAGCTGAAKTGTCTGTGGGTCAAACATGAGTTAAAATKTAWTTTTTAAWTTTWTTTTTTTAATATGACATTTTTCTAGGAATATTCTTGCCTTGCACTTAGCAAGCAGAAAGATCTGTGCTGCAAGGTCATTCTCACTGTGCTGTGCCCTGGAGTTTCAGTTTTGCTTAAAGGAAATGGGGCAGTGTGGTTGTTTGATGTAGTGACAGAGAKAGAATCAGGAGAAGAGAATTTTGGAATGCAGGTGGGAAAAAAAAAATCTGAATCTTCAGCATTTCCATGTGCAGGCTGCCAATCCTGATGCTTTGGGGAAAATGTTCCCTGCTCTCTCCTCCTCTGTTGCCATAACAAATTRATTTTGGGGAGTTTTGGGAGTTAAGGAGGCTCCTCTCAGAGCTAGGGTTGTGCTCACAGAATAACAAAAATCGTGATAAGCACAAAAAAAAGAGAGAGAGAGAATCCTTGTCTTGGTTTAGAAAGGGCAGGGTTGTGTGGGGCTGGCAGTGGGAGGCACTCACCCTTTCTGTACTTTTGGGGTTGGAAATATTAAAGACTTTCCAGTCTTGGATCTGACACAGGAGGGGTTCCTTTCTTAATGCACCTTCCAGTGCCAATTCCCTGCCTTGCAGCCTCAGACCTTTGCTCTCTCAGAGTCTCTGTTCTGTGCCAGCTCTTGGGCTCATCAGCTCACTGAGTTTGGGGCAGGTTGGATTAGAGAATTCAACCTATTTATTGTACCTATAKAGGTGCCTATAACCCATATATATATCAACCATATTCAGCAATAAATCTAATTCCTGTTTTGGTGATGAACTTGCTTGACTCAGGCTGCTGGATGTTCTCTTTGATCTGTCACTTGAAGGTGAACCAGCACAGAGCCTTCTGGAGGGCTGAAGTGGAGCACAGTGCTTGGGTTTGCATCTCTTGGGGGGTTAATCTGCGTTTGCATTTCATGAGGCTTCTCCAGCTCAGCACTTTTGGGCACTTTGCAGCCTTTAAGGAGCTGAGCTCCCAGGTTTGCTGCCACGAGAGGGAGGAGCTGCTGCTCCTGTTGTGTGTGGAGGGAAAAGCACACAGACCCCAAGTGATGAGCCCAGGGTTTCCTGGCAGTGCAGTGAGTGTCCCACACTCCCCTGCTGCACCTCATCTAGGGTGTTCTGCTTTAAGTGATGCTCACTTCTGCATTCTTTTTCAAAACACTGCTCAAAACCTTCCAGGTTCAGGCTTTCAGGTAAAGGCTCTGAAGAATGGAAATTCCCTTCCTACCCTGCAGAGCTCCCAGGCCAGGAATGGGACAGAGAAAGGGCACAGGAGCATTGGGAAGTTGTTTCCTGCCTGAAGTCATTCACAGCCTGTGGCAAAAGGATGGAGAATTAACCATTTCTCAAAATAATTCCCTTGATATAATTTTTTCCTGGCTATTTCCCCTCTCCTTGTTTGTCTGCTAGTTCAGAGTGGGCTTTTTGTTTTCCCTGTATTTCAGAAGCTCTGTTTTAGTGACATGTTTAATGGGAATGGTTTATTTGGAAGTTAATTTGAATTATGGCTTAATAGGCTAAAGAGCATGTTTAACAGTTTATAAGTATTAAAATGGGAACTGTGCCCTTGGCCTGCCTGCTGTGCTGGGCAGGGGATGCACACACAGGGGTTTTGTGACTAGTGCTAAAATGCTGGAGGATGCTTTTATATTCCTGTGGGTTCTCTGAGGTCTATAAACAAAAYCCATATGATAGAAACAATGTTGGTTTTGCAATAAGCTTCTAAGTTCTGGGTTTTTTCCCTTTTCATTTATTCCCCAGTCATGGATATCAAACCAACAAGAACATGTTTCCCCACAGCTGTATAAAATAACTATATATGTCATATAGTTGTTTAATGACAGATAATTTAAGAATTTTTTTTTCAAGAAGAGAAGTAATTTTCAGGTCTTTAGAGACTGAAACAGAGAAACTTGAGTTTTTTAGAAAAGCAGGAAGGTGAGGAGAGGGCTAATGGCAGAARATAGCTGGCTTTCTGTGGGTGGTGGGTTAAGAAATGGAGAAGTTCTGAACTCCACAGATTGCTGACATGTGGCAGGAGGAGCAGTAGGTACCTGGTAGGGTCATGCCTGGTACATGGTAGGGGTCTGAGGAGAAATGTGAGGTACCTAAATTCATCATTARAAGTCTTGGGATAAGATTTTAAATSCAGAGCCTTGTTTGGGAGCTTTCTCTGAAAATGTTCTCATTCATGCAGCAAGGAGAAGAAAATTTCTAGTSTMGATAAATGCTTGAGAARGTGGTAGAAGACTTCAAATATAGATTTTACTGCAACAAAAATAAACAGTTTTCATTATGCTTCTTTTTGTATTCAAAGAGGAATCCAGGCCTTGATTGCTTCTTCAGTTTGACTCAGATTACAGTCCTCTAATTGGGCCGTGCCTTATCCAGGGCTCCAGTGGCTCTGTTCATTCCCAAATCATTTCAAAGGGAAATTCTAGTTGGTGGTCAAATATATTATGTGGAAATCATCTTTAGGAAAGAGATGGATAAAAGGAGCAGCTAAATACAGAATATGGCCATGGAGCCCCTCTCTGATCACTAGGGAAAGAATGCAGCCTGCAACTGTGGGAATTCAGAGCTCAGGCAAAAGAAGGCAGAACTGCAATGTGTTCTGAAGTGAGAGCTGAGATTCAGAGCTCACAGAGTGAGCAAACAACTGCCCCTCTGAAAAATGTCAGGAAAATCTCTCATTCTGTTCCCACTAGATTGAGGCTGGAAATAATGCAGTTCATCTCATCACTGCCATTTTGGCACCCTCAGCTCTGTGTTCCATATCCTAGGCTAATAAAGCTGCTCTTTTGTATTCTTTTTTTCATTACAGAATTTACTGAGGACCAAAGTGGTCATTTCACATGGACAGCAGAATAATTTCAAACACTAAGGAGAAAAATTGCCCACAATTTTTCTCTCATTTCCTCAGGAGCTGGAAGTGCTGTGTGGATTGTTTSCAGCCCTGCCCAGGGGGGGCTGGGACAGACCACGGAGGCACTTGCTGGATTTCAAAGGCTTATTTGTGGAATTAGAGCTGAGATATGAAAAATGGCTCAGTGAGGGATTGGTGCCTGTTCCAGGGCTATAAAAGCAATTCCTTGTTTCCTTTGAACAGTGGCTCCCCATGGGAGTGGGGAGTTGCAGCTCATTGCTCTCAGGTGATGGCTCTCCTGGGACAGGGCAGCCTTGTGCCTGCCCTTATCTCTGGGAAATACCAGCAGGAGAAGGACAGGCAGGAATTCAGGTGTCTGTGTGTTTGCAGCAGCCCCTCTGAAAGCATTGCTGTGGTACCTGAGGGAGCTCCAGGTGGGTGCTGCTGGTCCCTGGCATCAGCCAGCTGTGCTGGGCTTGGGAACAAGCAGTGTCCTTGAGGGGAAGAGCATGAATTGATTGTTTCTGGAAATAAAAACTAAAAATGCGGTTTGTTAATTGAATGTGAGGGGGAAATAGCATTAAAAAAAAAAGAAATACCACGTGCCTTTTTTTTTGATAATGCTTAGTGCCAGGAATTTTTTTTTCTGCAGTATAAACCAGTGTGGCTTACATTTCCATGCTCTATCATTCCTAACACATGGGATATTTGAAAATTGCTATATGAAAAGCTTTTAGCCATGCAGAAGTGGRGGCTTTGAACATGTGATTTCAGTCCTTCATATCCTTGAGCCAGTTCCATTCACACACATATGTTTATCAATCACGTATTCTGAGACTGTGGTTAAAAATTTGGGAAGYGTTGAAGTGGATACACAGACCACCAGTTTAGTTCTGCTGGGTGTGACAGCAGGATGTGATGATGGAGTAGCATCCATCCCAAAGTGCCAGGGTTCTGGTGTCTGCCCTGTCCCTAAATCCCTCTGAGGCTCCATGGTGCTGCACCTTTGCTGGAAGAAAACCCAAGTGGAATTCAAGTTTTTTATATCTTGCMGAAGGTGCAGAGGGGAAGCTTGTGAGGTTTGCTGAGATGTTTCTCATACAAATATGATATTTTTTTATCAAGATAGCTTAAATAAAATCTCTGAGGGAGGTAATTTTAAGCAAATGAAAGTAAAATGACCAAAGGATAATGGTCATTAATGAATCTTTGGCTTTATGAATTGTTTCCAGTGCTTCAGTAGAATGGGAGCTGTTCAGGGGGGAAAAAAAAGGTCCTACTTGGCATTATTTACCCCGGGTGCATTTTGCTTCTGGTCCCTGTGTAGCTGTTTWARTAAAATKGATTTGTTTACAAAATAATACAAGRTWRTTTCACAAGTCTTAGTAACTGTGCTAAATTCAAGAGGTTGSAGAAGAAATTAYGTTTTCTGTTTTTATYRCAAGACTTTGTTTTCATTCTTCTCYCCTCTCCAGTCTGAGTTAAAAAGTGAGCTGTTAGGTGACTTACCTGCATGTGACTTCACCTGGGATTTCTCTTCTCCCGGTGACCCAACCCTGACCAATTGTTATTGTTTCAATCCTAATTTTGGCCCAGTTGAGGGCAGTTGTTAATGTAACTCTGCTCAGATACTCCTAAAGTGCCAAATGGGAACTGAAGCTTCTTCCTCTGACTCCTGAGGTGCCTTGGCTGATATTTTTCTGTAGCTCTTCTTCTCTCCCCACATTCTCTTATTATCTTCTCTGCCTTATCAGAACCTCACTGAAGCTTTATTATACTAAAAATATCTATTTTTAATATATTACCAGGCAAACTTTTCAAGCTTCTTCAGAGCTTTAAAAACCTTTGAACTACTTCTGCCACAGTAGTTTTAATGAAGCTACACAGAACAGGGAACATGATTCCTTTAAACATCAGCATTTCTTGGCAGAATGGAAAGATGAATAGATGAAATCCCTTGGAGGCCATGGAACTTTTCCCATTAATTGTAATGATTTTGGATAGAAACCACAGAAAGAGAAGAAATAAGTGTAACAATTGGTATAATTGGATGTATAAAGGGATGCTGGTAGGAGTTCTGTGAAATATTCTCYCTCTCAGGAGCACAGGATGCCTGATCCCGGGCAAACAGCACCCTGCAGTCCCTGAGTGCCAGTGCTGCTTTTCAGAATATTGCTGCAAACACACCCTGTAARATGTGTGTTGATGGAAGCCCTTTGAATCGTGTTGCATTGTACCAGGGAAGGAGTAGGGCAAAACATTTTTATTATTCCCAGGTGTATCAGTATATTAATTGATGTTATCCAGCAACAGGAAAAAATGCTTTGTGTGAGGAAATAATACTGGATTTTTCAGGTAATGCTTTGGTATTTGGTCTTTGACAAATCCCACTGAATATTTTTGCATTACTGATGGGTTGATAACATTTGTGGAATAAACAAAAACCTCTTTTTCCTCATCTATGAATAACTTACATAATGAGGAAAATAAATATTTTAGGATGGTTTGAAGATCAATTTTAGCTTGGTTGTCTCCATCAGTGTGGGCACCATGGACCTGGGTGTGGACTGATCCTGGGAGAGTTGCTRATCARTCCCACTGAACTCASAGCTCCTGAGAGCTCTCCTGCACAGCTCCCCAGTGCAGTTCACAGGGTTTGGATGAACTGAAATCAGTGTTGGGAACATGATATAAACTCGTGCCACAAACCCAGGAGCTGACAGCAATYTGCTGCCATTTGTGTGTGTTGGATCTTGCCTGTTTTGTGTGTCAGGGCTTTCTCACTGACCTCCCAGAGATGTTAAAACAAAGGGGATAAGCACATACTGTGGCTTTTCTGGCATTTTAATCTTTTTTTGGCCAGTGGTTCAGTTAATTACATGTCACTATCACAGGATTATTCTGTCCCTTTTGATACCAGGCAAGGAATAAATGTAAAATGTATCAGGCAGAGCCATTGAACCGGGTGTGTAGTCTTTGGCCAGTGGTGCTGAGAGATAAAGGSCTGTGTTTACCATTCCAATTTAAAAAGTTTATTGAAGTTACAGAGGAATTGCATTGATTTCAGTACATTGGTTTGAGTGAAAACTGAGACTCTTAGGACAAAAAAATAGAGGCTTCAAACACTGCCAGGAATGAYATTTTGAAACTTCTGGGCAGTGTTTTAAATAGGAATCACCCTCTTGCACAGTTACCCCAGGGCCTCCCTGACAGTACATGAGGCTATTTGAATATGAGACAAAATACAATTTGTAATTCCTGTGCACAACACAAGGCCCCACCATCAGGAGTTGTTTCTGAAGATACCAATACATGGGAACTGTGGTAGTGATTAATAATGGCTGCAGGCTGTTTTAGTGTAACACTGACTGTGCTATAAACAGGACTGGGAAAAAATGATTACCTTTAATAGGGTAGCAGCTGTAAGGCTGCCTTTATATTAAGTGACTTAATGAATACTGATCTTGAAGCAATAAATCAAAATGCAAACAATCTACTCTAATCAAGTAAGCAGAATATTTCAGATACCTAAATTATATTAAATGAACACTTCAATCAAGGTCCGTGCCTGCACGTGTCCTCACGTTCAATCCAGTGACTGTTTGTGTAACATCACTTTTAGGGTGTTTAGATTTAACACACACTTGTTTCTTCTTTGCTTTTCTTGGTTTTGCATTCAGGTTTTTTTATTGTTGGTTTGACATGAAGAAATTGCTTGCAGAATAATTAATAATCCTTAGTAAGTCCTGTCTTGGTATTGACGGGTTTTCATCTAAGAGTGATCAATGAGTTTGTGAAAGGTGTTGCAGCAGTTTCTTCAGGTAGGTGTAGCTCTGTCTGAATGTCTGCATTTGTGTATTTACTGGTGGAAATGTGTGTGAGCACACTGTGTGTGTGAGCACACTGTGTGTGTGTGCGCCCAGGGCATGGCAGCAGCACAAACACTGACAGTGCCACTGTGTGCTGGCAAACCAAGATCTGTGCTCACACTGTAAATACACGAGGTGGAGATGGAAAGGAAATGACTTTTTGGTCACTTTGTCTGCTGAGGTTCTAATTCTGGAGTCCCTTGTGGCATTCTGGGTGTGTCAGTCACAGGTGCCAGGGCAGGTCCCTGTGCACACAAAAAGGGGGAGTTTCTGCAAAGAATTTGCAATGCAAAGTCAGAAGTCTTTTTGCAAGGTGCTGGTCTCACCTTGTTTAGTAAATATTAGTCCACCTTGGCCTTTAGTTCATTTACTGACCCAATTCCACACCTGCAGGCCAGACAGTGGTCCAGAGGGGCACTGGTATTTCTGTTCAGGCATTGCCTGAAAATCCACCACTGAAGAATTAATAACAATCTGTTAGATTTTCTTGATTTATACTTTGCATTTGTTGTTTTTATTTATTTGCTTGGGGTTTTTGTGTGGGTGTTGGTTGGTTTTGTTTTGGGATTTTTTTAGAAGTGGAAAATAATACCTATGAGGCATCTGCAGCTGATTAAAATATTCAGAGGTCCTCAGTATTTGACTCTTCCCCTGATTTTGGAAACAGATTGCTGAGTTTGCCTCAAGARTCTTTCATCTCTGCTTCCTGGTGTCTCTGGTTTTGTCTGGGATCAGAAAGGTGCTTGATCTGCTGCTTGAGAGTTTCCCAACAGCAAAACAGATCCAGAGCAGCAGCAGTGGAAAAATCAAAAGCTCATTCCACTTTGTAGGCAGCTGGTCAGGGCTGTGAGCAGCTGCTGGAGGATGCACTCACTGTCAGCAGGGTGAGGAGGGTGGAAATGCAGCTCCAGGGGCTGTCCTTGGATGAACAGACCWAGGGAAGGGCTGTTGGAGCCCCGAGGTGGAACTGCACCATGCAGCTGCACAATGTGGGAACCTTCTGGAAGAAACCCTCAACAGCTGCTTCTGCATTAGGCAAACACAGATGTCCAGCTCCTCACACCTACGGAGGTCTTGGCTGCCTGGGTTTGTTCAGACACCTTTTGATTGGCCCAAGAGTTAAAATAAATGGTGTCACCTAAAATTGGTCCAACTTTCATGGCTGTGGTTGTCCCTAAACACAACACTTGCATGAGGTGTCAGGGGTTGGCATTCAATGTATTCAGTTAAAAAAACACCTTGAAGGAAACAGTGRRGCTGCACTGAACTGATTTTCCTTTRGATGCAGCCCTGCAGTTATTGAACAACAGAAAGCATGAGGGAACTWGAGGCTTTCTGCTTTGTTTTGAAGAGGAATTGTTCCTGGGTGTTCTGCTGTTGTTCCAGTGCCAAGGCACCAGCTCAAAGCTGTCAGAGTTCAAGCAGCAGCTGGATGATGCTCTCAGCACAGGAGTTTGTTTTAGGGAGGAGCAAGGAGCAGGGATGTGGACACAGTGGTCTTTGTGTGGATCCTTTTTATTCTGTTCTCTGATTCTGGTTAAACTATGTACAGCAAGGGTTCAGGCTGTGATTTACATGCTGCTTTTTATTAAAAACTGAGAGAGAACTTTCTTCTGGGAGCAGAGCTGATCCTCAGTTAAAGTATGCACTAAAATTGCCCCAGCTTTTTAGTTTTCATTTGTATCAAATAAAAGATGCAACCATCACTCACAGCTTCCAATGCTGTAAACTCTGAGAGTCCCTTTCATGTCACTTCTGAACTCTGCTTACTTCCACCTGAAACAAGAACAAAAGCTGTTTTGGTGCTTTTAAAGGGATGTTTCTGCAGAGCCCAGAGCAGGCCCTGAGCAGTGCATAGGGCAGGGAGCTGTTCCTGGGGAGCCTCTGTGTGTCTGGGCAGGGATGTTGATGTTTCTGCAGCTCACAGGAGCTTTTACAGCCCCATCTGGGCAGGGGCAAAAGGCCACAGGTGGGAAACTGCCACTGAAAGTGCCTCTGGTTTGTAAAAGCTGCACATCCTCTATGCTCTCATGATGGAATTCCCCCTAACAGACAACACAGGCCAACAATTAAAAATGGTACTGTAGGAGAGAATGTAGGGTAAAGTGCCTTTTAATTTGATAATCTTTTTATTCTCTCCAAATTAAAGTCCATCTTAAAGGAACAATAGCTCACTTACTGGAGTTACTTCCCTTCTGTGGGAAGTCACACATCCCTTGCCAACATGACCTTTCAAGGTGTTCCAGCATGGTGAAATTACCTGTTTATTTGAGKAATGCATCCTAAAACTGATCCCTTGGGAAGTCTCCTGTGGCACAAATGTTGGTGCCTTGGGGCTGCTCCCAGGGGAAGGACTGGCAGGAAAAGGATAATTGTGCAAATAATCCTGAGAAGGGACAACTTCTTCATGTCTGGGGCCTGGAGCTTATTTTCAGTTTTRTCCTAAAGAGAGGCAAAGTCCTGGGCTTGTACAGAAATGCCACCAGGAAACAAACTTCAGCAGGTTCTGAGAACACCTCTCCAGAGTGGAACCTTGTGGGAAATCAGTGCTAAATGAGCATTGCAAAGGTCAGAGCTGCATTTTGTTGTGTCTCTGCTGCCTGGGGATGTGTTGTGCACCCACAGAGCTGTGTCCAGGCCTGCACTCCTGCATCTGAGATAAATGAACACAATTAATTGCTTTCAGTAAGGTGGGATTTTTGTTAGTGATTTGTCCAAAAGGTACGTTTGGCTCTAAATTGTGAGGATTTTTTTCACTTGATGGTGTGTAAAGTGCCTTTTTTTCTAACTCTCTCAAAGGATGGCTGAGTGAAACAATTTAGGGAAGGTCTGTCAAGTTTGTTGCATTGCTGTAATTACTTGACAGACCAAGTTGTTGGATGGGATTGTGAAGATGGAGTTTGGGTTTTTTTGTATTTTATGATTTTGTATTTTCTAGTGGTTGCATTTAAAATGGTCATTTCTGATGGATTTTAATATTTGAAATTTAAAAAAACCCTGTCCCTTCTGAAGTAACCTCTTTGGGAAAGTAGGGAGAGAGCAGTTTGTGGTTGGTCCCTTCATGGTAAATGCTTGTACCCAGGTTGGAACTATATTAAAGAGTCCTTTTCYTCATGACTCCTCAAGCCTGATTCAGAGAATCTGGACAGAAGGATATGCCCCTCAGAGCAAAAAACACCTGCTGAATTTAAAACGTTTCTATTTTGCCTTATTAATTATTTTTTTTCAGCCATCCCTTTGTTGTTTTAAAAAAATCTGCATTGAAATGACAGCAAATGGGAAACTAAAATGCTGGTGATGTGATGGGAACAGCTGCTGARCTTYAGTCCYTTTGAATGCATGGCTTSCCAAGGCATCTCCTGAGTGTGAAGGARACTCTGCATTCTCTGTGTCCAGYTTCTGTTTTCTCTGTCTCAGAGTTKKCCCAAAGCACTGGGGGTGAGAGGAGTCTGTGTGCCTGCAAGGATGTGGATATGCTTTAATAAATTAAACAGATCTGGGTTTCTATCATTATAAACCAAATACTTTTTATTGATTCATGCAAGCCTCAGAGATTCTTTTTGTCCAAAGGAAGGAGAATTTCATGAAAATTCATATTTTGGCAGTAAGGATGTTTTCTGCTCTCACCTCTCTCTCTTTTTTTTCCCTGATTCTAGCAGTTTTAGGAAGTGTAAAGTTGTGGTGCTGATTAGCCTGGCAGCAGAAAGGGTAATGGTTTCTCTCTGAGTGTGTGAGAAGGTGGGAATGCAAACAGAAAAGCAGCTTGAAGCAATTARGTGAGTTAGTCTGGAATAAAGGGGTGCTGGTGTTCTCCTCCAGGAACACTGGATTTCTGAACAATTTACAGATTGAAAACAGGCCCCAGGAGATTTTCACTGCCATTATTGTTCACCTGTGCATCCAGGGAGCTCATAAAAATGCTRTTTCTGGAAGGGAATCTCACTTCAGCAGTATATCAATATACATGTTACCTTGATAGAAATAACATTCTGTGCATAACACGTTCAATAATTTAGGAATTCTAAGTAAAACTGTTTATCTGAGAACTCAGCAGGTTTGCAGATTGGTTTCACAAGGCACTGAAGAAATAGCATCAGGCAACTCACTTTATTCTAATAGTAATTTTATTTTTAACTTGGCACAGATGAATCAGGGGAATTGAAGATGTTGCATTACCATATCCCTYTCCTCTCCCATCTTCTCTTGAATCATACATGAAATTTAAAAAATACATTTTCTACACATGTGTACCTGTTAAAATGGAAAAGGTTGAAACCAGAATGRTGATGTGAACAGTGACTAGTTACAAATTTCTTAGGCTGAGTTTTAGAGTCACAGTCATTTGCTTAGGCTGAGTTGTAATCTTGGAATGAAAGATCTTTTTTCCTTCACTCCAACCATATTTAGTCATGTTTAGACTATTCAAAAGGGGTTTGTTATGTCAGCTTGGTGGGGTTTGTTCTATCCATATCTCTTTTCTAATGTTTTCTAAGCCATTGTTTCATGTGCTCTGTGGTAGGGATTGGAAAAATCATTGAGTCCTTACAAACCAAATACAAAAATTGTATTTGGTTGCAAGCCCAGTGCTCTGAGGGAAAGGCTGCACTGRGATCTGACCAGACCTTGTTAGATCACCAGAAAATTCCAGAGTGGTGTGTCTCCATAAGTTTCTGGTGACAGGGAAAGTTTTGTATTTTCTTAGGCACCAAATTTGATCAATGACAAGTAACTGCAGAGGAAATGCAGACTTTGTTATTTCTAGTTTCTGTACCATAGGGGCTCGTGGTACTCCTTCATTCCTGACTCTCAGCATGAGGACTCTCAAATGTCACTGTGCTTCGGAGGAGGCATTCCCCAACAACAGCCAGGGCTGTCTTTAACCCACAGCCAGAGCACATTTTCATTCTGTGTTGGCTATTTTACCTCCTGGACAAGATGGGGGTGAGGGTGAGAAGCTGATTAACCCAAAGGGCACAAATGGAGGTGTTGGTACCTCGTTAATCCTTGGTTATTACAGACAACAGCAGCACAGGTGATGAATGGATCAGGCTGGAACTTGCAGCCAATATCCACATAAAATCCAGTGTTTCACACACTGGCCTCGTGGTTGCAGTGAGCTGAACCCAAACACACGAACAGGACCTGGGAAAACAAAGAGGAAGCAGGCACTGGTTGGATTTGCTTTGCTGAGTCAGGACTGTAAATACAGCACAAGTCTGACCTAAAATCAACTGTGCTACGGAAAAAGTGCAGGTTGTGCCTCCCCTCCTCACAACTGTGGGATCTTTCTGGCTGCTGGAGGAGGAAAAGGAAGGCTCAGAGCTGTGCCACACTTCATTTACCTGCAGGGCCCAATGAGTCCCAGGGGCYCAGGCAGCTGCAGTGGAATCAGGCTCCTGGGCAGGCAGAGAACAGCTCCAAAACAGACAGCATGCAAGGCCTTCTAAATGCAGCTCTTTATTAGCCACTGATGCAGCCTCCTGGGGTCAGGTTCTGATACAGGACAGGTTCCATCTAGTGCAGTATATGCATTTCTGATGTCATGCTGCATTCATGACTTTGTTGTAATTTGAAATGTAATTTAATATGCCACACGTAACCTTCTAACTATTTGTGTTTCTTACTGGTTTGAAATAATTTGCTGTGGCATTTGGATGTATGGAAATAAAGTCTTYTAAATGCCATGATACAACCACCATTAAATAGTATTTCATCAGTGTAAGTGATTTYGTGTTGATGTTTAAGGATGTATTTGTGGATGGAGGTAGATTATAAAATAGTTCAGCACAACATGAATGAAAGGGAGAACACTTACTCTTCTTGATACCTACTACTTTTATAGTTAATTTACATCTTGCTTACCTCTTCTGCACAAAGAAAATGAATGGAATCCCTCACTCAGCATGTCCTGGGATTTGGTAATGGGACCCTTGAACAGCTGAAAAGGGGATTTGTGTGCAGGCTGCTGTGCTTCTCTTCCTTCAGAGCCTTCTCTCTGCTTTCCAGTGCAGAGGGAAATGTTTCCAAAACTGAAACGTGGCTGTTCCTCTCTGTCAGGGCCACATGCTGCTCTGGTGTGCTGGAGCTGGTGCAGGGCTGTGTGTTGGATTTAGGATGAGAACAGGGCTGGTCACACACTGAGGGCTCTGCTGGTGCTGAGCTTCCTCTGAGGCAGGGACACTGTCCTGGCMGTGAGGAGAGGGAGCACAGGAGGCTGAGAGGGGGGCACAGCTGACCCCAGCCATCCCAGGGACATTGCAGAGCASTGGGCACCAGGCTCAGCCAGGAGGGGAGAGCTCAGGAACTGGCTGGGCACTGCCCAGTGGGGAGTGACTTGTTCATTTGCAATTTGCACCACTTTTTCTTGGCATTCATTTCTCTCCCTCCTTTCTTTCCTTCTCTCTCTCCTTTTATTTTAATTTTTCATTGCAATTTTTTTTTCTATTTCAGTTATTAAATTGTTCTGATCACAATTCATGATTTTTCCTGTGTTGACCCCTCCTATTCTGTCCCCCACCCGCTGTGGGGAGGGAGCAGGGGGCTCTGTGGGGTTTGAGTTGCCAGTGGGGTTTAAGCCATGCCAGGCCAGGAGGAACTGAGATGGGTCGTGGTCCTTGCTTTGTATCTCCACAGAAACTTCTGCTCTGCTCTGCCTTTCAGATTTCAGAAGGTGGTGGGTTCAGCTCTGCTGTTCCTCATGTTGTGGCCAACAACCAGGGGATTGTTTGCCATCATCCATCCCACTGCAGTCACTGACAGATCACTGCTGTGCATCCTCCCCACATCCAAACACGGAGTGCAAGCACTGCCAGGGGCAGTTGGGCTGATTTCCAGCCCAGTGCACTTCAGGAGTTCASAGCTCCCTGGGCTTTGGTGGTGGCAGCAGCAGCTCCTCGTGTGCCTGTGCACAGACACAAAAAGAGCTTTAGGATTCAGGTGTCTTTCATCTCCCAGTCTCCCCATCTCATTCTGAYGTTCAAGATCTAGCCTAGTTTCATTTTCTGCCTTTTCTCACAAAAGTACTCTGGAAGGAGCCTTTATTTCCATTCTGATGCACCCATCCTGCCTTCCTAAATTATCCCTGGTTCCATCAAGAAAAGGACATTTCCAAGAAGTGCAGTTGCACATCCATGACTGGGAGCTGTTGGTGTTTGGAGTCAGTAACAGTGGGTTTATGTTTTCAGCTGTGTTTGAACACTGCAGAATAGTCATGATTGATTAGATTGTCCTGATCTTCTGCTGCTGCTGTGGACAGAGCTGCTCTTTCTCCTTTGGCAAAATTGGTTTTTCTCTGTATTAATTGTCTAAATGTCTGTGTTTAGTAATTCCACACACTTATGTAGAGCTTTCCATAAAGCTAATTTTCTCTCTATGTTCTAGCATTAYATCTGTTTTAGTGTGCTGGCTTCTGCAGTGGGTTTGTGTTTCCTGGAGGTGACACCCCAGTGACCTGCTCAGATCAATGCTTGCTGCCACAGCGTGGCTTTTCCACAGAGCTGTAATTAATTCCTCATTTCAGCTGCTATGCCAGAACCCCACCTTGCTTCACTGTGCAGTGCAGTACCTATCAGGAGSTGACATCTTAGGAATTCATTTTGGCCCTCTCTCTCAAAGATTTATCAAGTTTTAACCTGCTGTCCAGTTCTCTCTGCCCAAATGTCTTCCAGCAGTAAAAATCTGCTGTCAGTTGGCTGCAGGCTTTTGGGAAGATGCTTCCATTTTAGAGTTTGTGATGTTATCAGTAACAAAATGATTCAGAACTTGCTGCACAGTTCAGCTATTAATAATGATTGGATCAGTTTTGTCAGTGCCTTAATTTGCCACATAGATAAAAATCCCTTACATTGGTGTCTATCAATTGTGGGCAGCTTTCTGCTTGTGAGCCTGACATTTTATTCTGTTGTGCTATTGAATTTACTTTTCTTTTTCTGTGTACTAAAAAAGGAAAATCATTTTGTAGGTGAGGTTCCCTCCCTGCCCAGCTCCCAGGCACAGAAAGCTCTTCGTGCTGCCACCACCTGAGTAAAGAACCCAGCAAAAATCATTGTCTGTGACACAGGGCTGTGAGCAAAGTGTCCCATCAAGCCCACAGAGCAGCAGCTGTGGACAAACTGATCAGAAACTGTAATTCTGCAGGAGATAAAGGAGGGAAAAGTGAAGCCTGGTTCTCAATGGCAGCAGTGAAGGCAGGCAGCTGCTTCGGTAGCTTTAAAATCTTAATTTGAGTGACTTGTGTCTGTGCTTTGTCCTCCACTGTAAATACAACTTTACATAGGAAGTCTCTTTGAGAGAAGGGGTTCTCAAAGCTGATAAAAATTTGTAATTAGATACCAAATAGGAGTTCTTTGTAACTTCCCTACCATGTTCTGGTCAAATTTAGAATGTTGCTGTCCAGGCTGGGTTATATTTCCATAGGTGAAGCACAAAAATACATTTCTGTTTTTCAGCTGCCAGGCTGGGGTTAATGTTTGGCTGTCACCACTTGGGAACCCAGATTTCCACCATTCCCTTAAGGCAGTGGGAAGCTCCTGTATTTCAGTTTTAAGGCTGTGCTCCTGAGTCCTCCTGGGATGGCCCAGGGGAGGTCRGGGTGCCTCTGGCTGCTCTGAGCATCCTCACTGGAATAAAGCCATCAGTGGAGAGGGCAGAGACCCAAACCCAACCCCCCAGCCCAGCACCAGCTTTGGAACACTGGCACTGCTCACAGGGGTTTCTCATTTAGTCCCCTGCCAAGCTGCATTAATGCTGCCTCATTCTTAGGTAAAGGTAAGCCAAATTTGCCTTTCCAAGTCTCACAGCAAAATGAGACACTGGATACTTAAAAAATATCACATCATTTATTGTGGTGATATCAAGCATTAAACACRGTGGTGAACAGGTAAAATAACTGTTTTGAGAATTAACTGAAAGTCAGGTAGGACAGGGATCAGAATATTCAAATTACTTCCAAATGCTTTCTGTTTATAGTTTGATTTACTACATAATGTAATTTAAGCAATCTGCAAATTCTTTATCTGTTTTTGATGCCAAAACTATCACAGATCTCTCCTGACCCTCCCCTTGTGTGAGTCTGTGGTTCTGCTCTAGAAACATTGATAGAAATCAGTATAAATGTGTTACTCTATACATGTGCATTTGTGTTAAATACCTGATTTAAATTTTATAATCTTCTCTTGTAAGAATTTATTTATTTTTCCCTCTTGTTCTGCCCATTTTGCAGACAAAATAATTTTCTTTTTCAAGATGAATAGATGCAGATCCCCTTCCTCCACCCCTAAATTGCACTAAACCCTTCAGCTGTTACCACACCAGTCCATGTAAATAGTCTGGGCCTGGATTATGTGAGGGTAGTATAATTATGATGGTGAGAACTCTTCTGCCTCCCTTTTTATACTTAAAAAAGTTCCTCCAGCTGATTTTTATAACTTGGATGATCCATTCTTCATCTTCTTTTATTATCACTTAACATTGTTTGCGTATTTTTGTCTCTGTTGCTGTTACTGATAAGAAATTTCTTTAGACTGGGTTGTGTTTGCATCAGCAAAATCTGTGAAATTCATTATGTACACAGCTAAAAAGAAAATGGGAAATACACACTTCTGTTGCTTCCAGGAGCTATAAATTTATTTGAGTTCTAACATTATTTCAAAGGGATTTCTTGTCTAAGATAAAATTATTTTAAAAACATGTGGTTTTTTTCCTTAAAATAGTTGAAAATGTCTTTTCAGTAATATATTACTATGACAGCAAAAAGTAGAATAAATCAAATCCAATCCTGATGAAGAGGAAGGAAGGAACAGGATGATTTAGGACTGAAATTATTCTGGAGCTGATCTTTAAATATTTCCAGGGAAGGAGCTTGCTGTGGGATTTGGAGCTGCAATGCTTCAGGCAGCTGTAGAATCGATTTCTCTTAAGTGACACTGCCATTGGATTTCAGTTCCTCACTYTGGAATGAAGTGTGGAATTGTGTTTCCTAGAATTTTCTCCTCATTGATGATGAAGGGTAAAAACAGTGGTGTGCACTTTTGAATAGTTTATAGGTAAACAAAGGGTTTCAGAAKGTTTTATTTAAAATAGTGTCCTCCAATGCCTTGCAGTCTGTGTGTTGCAGAGCCTGGTGCATGTTTGGTGCTGCTGTTTCTGAAATGAATTCAGATTTTCTACTTTGGGACAGAGGTGAATTTTGCTCACAGCTGTTGCTGCCTTCTCTCTCACATTTTGTTCCTCCTGTTGGCTTCCTTAGCTCAGGGATTTCATTCATCCTCTGGATCCTGCACACATCACCAGAGTGTCTTTCTGAGGAGCAGAGTGGTGAAAGCCAAGTTCTTTCCCCAGCAGTTGCTCTGGAATTTTGTTAATGCCATCAAACTTCTCACAAGGCACAAATTATTCACTTCTGTGCTGAATGATGAGCTCAGCTGAAGGAAATGAGCTCCTTGCAGAGCTGCCATTGGCAGTGAAATGATGTTCAGATAAGCTCCCCTCAGAGCAATCTGAGACACAGGGTATGGTCTTATACACTAAAATAGGGGGTTAGGATCTCCTCTTGGACTGAGGGAGAGGATTTGGTTGAGAATCAAATMATTTTAACAGGATGGTGTCTTGCTAATTGGTTTTTTTGGTGTTCTGAGTATATCTTTGCCTGATCCATTGCAGCATCAACCAGTGAGACTTTTCACCTGAGCCTCTCCTTGGGCTTTACCTGTGGAGATCAGAGCTGGGTGTGTGCAGAGGACTTGGGGAGAGGGCAGGATGGATCATTTTGGAACCAATCACAGAGGAAGTTGGTGGCTTGTTTTTGCTGCTCCTCAGGCACAAGTCCCCTGTGCACAGCATGTGGGGTGTGCTTTGAGTCTCTCAGTCTCGGGGGCCTTTCCTGCAGACAGAAAATGTGTGTTTGGGTCAGAGCAGCCCTGGCACTGCCTCCCTGGGCAGTGGGTCAGGGAAATCCTGGGAGCAGTCCCAGAGATGCAGCAGCAGGGACTCCCTGCCAGCCCCAGGGCTGTGTGTGCACCCAGGGAAGTGTGGCCCTGAGATTTCTGGGTCTCTGACATTTCAGCCTGCTAACTTTTTCCCAGGGGAAGAATTTTCTGGAGAGCTTCTTCTCAAAACAATCTTGGCAAACAACTCTCCTTTCTCAAAACAACCTTTCTCCAGGTGGTGTTCTGCTGTTTCTCTGTTTAACCAGTGGGGTTAGACAGGTGTTGTTCCTATTCACCAATTGTGTTAAGTCTGTATCAGAACACCTTATAAAAGGTAGTCAGAATTAGAGAATAGAGCTTTTATACTTTTTGCCTTCTGAAATTTAGGAGCCTTTTATCTTCCTTTCGTGTCCTACAGCGACAGGGCAGTGCCAGGAGCAGAGGGAGGCAGGCAGGAGGTGGCAGTGCCCYGGTGACAGCAGGGAGCAGGATTTATGTGCCATCAGGGGGATCTGCCTGGCAGCAGTGGCTCCCTCCCGAGCTGCGGGTGCTGCATGGATCTGTCACCTTCCCCGGGAATGAGGCRATAATTCACACTCTGAACAGTGCTGCCAAAGGCCAGGGGAGAARGAAGGTGCCATTCAGCACAAAAGCTGACAAAATCTGATTGTTCAGTACCAGCCAGTACATTAAACTTCATATCTCTCTAAAGAGCGGGGAGGGAGAGCARTGCCTTGTATTACACAGAGACATGTTACAGGAGACAAATGCCAAGTGAATACTTTATCAAAACTGCTGTGCTTTAAAGCATTTTGCAGTCAACAGCCTGGCTTTTGTCTGCCCTTGGCTGTGACAGCTGCAGCGTGCCACAGACCTTAAATCAACAAAAAGCAGTGGAATMTCCTGCTCTGGCTGCTTTGGCAAAGAGCTGCTGCTGCAGCCTGCCTTCTCCAGAGAGCCTGGCTCCCCAGCACACCCCTGCCTTGTCTGCTGAGACTTGCCTTCTGTTTGTGACTCTGCTGTCAGCTCAGGACACTGACACCGTGCTCAGGACATGGGTGTAATYCTGATACAGATGTTTGGGGGACAAAAAAAGATTGGCAAAAGTAGCAATGGRAGGACAGAAGAATTGAAATGCTGGTTATCAAGTAGGGAGATAATAATCACATGTGGTGAGCTGTGATTTGTGCAGTGAAGGCAGAGGGAAGCAGAGGGAATGTGGTGTAGGAGTTTGCCAAAATTCCTGGTGCCCTTAGGTGGGAAGTTGTGTTTACAAGGTGTGAAACAGTTTCAGATACAGGCAGAGACTGGGCCCAGAGTTTGTTCTGCTGATGGTGTAAGCAAGCAGGGACTTCCAGATGGATTAAGGATGGCTCTTGAGGAGAATAYTGTTTGTGTAGAAGCTTTTTCTCCTGGCACTCTGTGCTGGAGATGGAGGACTGAGCAAAAAGGCTTGGTCAGAAACACCTGTGAACAAGCAAACCTTCAGAACTGAACTTTTCATTCAAAGTCTGAGAGTCACTAAAATATCAGCTGAAGCCAAGGTTCCCAAATAAGTACCACTCTAGAATTGGAGGGATTTTTAAAACATGGCAATTTGCAGTAAGCTGGCACAGCTATTAATTACTCCATCAGAATGTTTCCCATGAAAAAGGAAGAATTTGATCTGCCAGTTTACACCATTCAGTTTTCTGTAGGTTAAAAACACACCTGGTCAAACATGGGGATAGGATTAGGAGTTTGAACACTGTATCTAGCTTGTCACCCTTTTGTTTACCCAGAAACATAAAGGTTGAAATGAAGATTTACTTTGTCCTTGCCCACCAGGCTGAAGTAATTAACCTGAATGCCTTAAACATAAGGATTTTCTCATTTGGTYCTTAATTTCTTGTGAAGACTCCATTAATACTTAAATTCCTCCAGTCTCTAGTGGAAGCTGTTAATAGCCTTACCCAGTGCCAAGGAAAATCATTGGTGCAGTGTTTAGAAATGGAGTTAAGTCAAATGTTCCACCAGTTGCTCTTTGTTAAAATCATTGACATCTTGATTTCTTATATAGAAACCTTCATTTATTTGCCTTTCCTATAAAAGTTTTCTCCCCTTTTAACTCCTTTAAATGATTGGAGTTAGGCAAAAATTTCCCATTATCAAATCTTCTTTTTTATATTTTTTATATTTTGGAAATGAGAAGATAAATTATTTCCTTGACTGCTTTTCCACAAACCAGAGCAGTGTGTGCTTCCTCCCTGTCTCATCCTGCCCCCACTCTGAATCCCAGTGTTCATATTTCAGTCTCTAATGAATGGGAAACTCCTTTTTCTTCCGTGCTTTCACACCTTTGTGTCATTCAGCAMATTTTTATGCAGGTAAGGTGAGAAAAAGGAAAACAACTTTCAATTATCTTGTGTTACTTTATGTTTAAGTTGCCATTATGGATCTAATTGTGTTCTGTTTGCTGCTTCATGTTCTGCTGGATTGGCCCTGGGCTCACAAACCACATTAGCTTTTTCAGCTTAAGCAACATCAGAAAAAATAAACCTGAAGCCTCAARTGACATTTTTAATCTTAGAAAAATAGCTGTGATTTTGTTCATATGTTTTTCAGTCAATACCAAGCAAATCAAATCTCCATCCTGGCTAAAAATGCTTTAGCACAACTGCAATATTTCTGAAAAAGTTARATTACATTTAAAGACATTATTGAAACAAACACTTCAGAGATGCATTTATATTTCTGAAATTACTCAAATGGTCTTGTAGATATTCATTACACACATTCACCATACAGTGCAGGTTCCTATTTTTACTGTGCACCTGTTTTTAGGAACATTTTAGCCTCAGGATTATACCCTGGAAGCCAGGGGAAGATGTGCAAGGGAGGTGGGAGAGAGGTACAGCCAGTCTGTGGTGTTGACTTCTGTCATAAGTACAGTCAACAGACATGACAATAATAGGAAAGAAGCTCAGCTGATCTCAGTTTAAAAACATTTCATTTTTGTCAGCTTGAGCCCCTGGTTCTGTGCACTCTGTAGAATGCTGCATCCTACTGGCTTTATTTTTTCAGTGGGTTAAGTTTTAAGTCTCTGCAAGAAAATGCAGTTGTATTGAGGAGCTGAGGAGATCTGCAGGCAAAGCTCCWGAGAGGTCTTAATGTGTGTAATTTGTCACTGTTACTTCAATCTGTGCATAGAAAATAGAGTTTGTTTTGAAATTCAGTTTTTATCTCTGTCTYCTTCCTCATTACCCAGCAGAACATGGTGGTGGTTGTGGGGATGGGGAAAGGAGGAGGAACCTTTGTGTGTGCAGGGATTTCCTGGGGCTGAAAGGGATGCACAATGTGAGGGCAGCTCCTGCAGAGAGAGGAGAGGGCAGAAATGCTGAATATTCCAGCTGTGCTGCAATGGCACCTCCCTGTTTAATATCAAGTACCTCAGCAGTACCCTTGGTTTTATTATTTGCCATACCACTATTTGTACTGCAGACAGGGTTAGAATTAAGCACAGCTTAAATCTCAGTTTGGGGACTGAGGCTCTGAACTTGTTTATTTCTCTGGGATGTATTTTCATACATCCTGGTTTACTTTTATATGTTATTGTTTATAGTGTAATTTCTGGACTGCAAACCTACATTGTGCTGTTTAAAATTCATTTTCACAAGTTCAGAAATAAAACTYAGTGAGAAAAAGCTGTGAAATGAGGCAGGCCAGGCTTTACAAATTGCAGAGTAATCCCAGACTGCTGTTTTACTGCTATTTCCAAGTTATCTCTGCCTGGAGTAAGAACAAAACCSTTTAATATAGGGCTGCTCTCAAGTTTTATTAAACCAGTTGCTTAGTGTGAAATTAATTTGTTCAGGAAGGAATATAAATCAACTGAGGTGARAGAAAATTGATTTTTACACCACCTTTCACTTGTTGCACTCTTAGTAGTATAAGCTTCATTAGACTCTTGGAGTGTTTATAGGTGTTATAAAACGTTTAACACTTGATGTATTGAGGTACTTGAAGGGGTTTCAGGCATTAGAGGATTCTATTGAGATGATCAGTCTGGTRTTTGGCACCAGGGGAAGGAAATGTGTGCTCTATTGCCATCTCAGCCATAAATAGAAACTTTTTGTCTGACACTACAGGAATGATAGATGCAATGAGAAACTCCAAGACATGGAAACAGTGCTGAAGCATCAAAGGGAAAATAGGTGTAAATAGTTTCACAGATATAATGGCAGCCACAAAAAGCATTTGGAGTGGTGCAGGAATTCATACATTCTCCAGTGTGGTGGGCATTTTGCTCCTGAGTTCCAGCTGTCAGTCCAAGTCCCCAGAAATGTGGCACTGGAGGAGTTTCTCCCCTGTGCATGTAKAATTACAGTACTGTTAGAGTACACRTGCTGGCATGGCAGAGTGTTGTGCCATGAAAGAAAAGAACAAGGCAGAAAATACAGAAAGTACTGAGGAAGCCAATCCTGAGACAAATGACACAGTTCACTTTTATAAGTCTTGAAAATAAAATGCAGTGGATCACTGTGTGTTCAGAACTTTTTTGAATGCAACAGGTTTTACATATAATGGCTGTAATTTTCTTTCAGACTGTGTAGCAGATGAGTGCTTTCCTRAAGCCAGGTGATTCATGGAAGAAATGGAACAATGCCTGTGCTAGGTTTGTGGACTTTGAGCTTTTGCCTCATGTGCAGCAGTTGGGATCAGTGCATTGCTGAGCTGTTCTGTAAGGGAAGTTTGGAAAAACATGTCCAGAATGCTTCCATGTACTGCACATCCTCACTTCTTGTGCTCTTGGAGGTGTGTTGGAGCCAGCTGATTCTGTGTGAATGGTTGCTGCTGTGGTGGAGCAGTTCAGAAATGAGTTTTCAGTCTCTGCACACCTGGAGCAGCAGCGAATGCTGCTCGTGCTCCTGGTCCCCTGCCAGTGGGGCACAGACAGATGCCACTCTAATTAACGGCAAAATTAACACCCCTCAGGAATGAAAGTGATGGGGGGAGGGCAGTATGAACAAGTTAATTTTCTCTGTGTTTCCAGAGATTTGTTTTTGTCTCGTTGTGACCCAGCCCTGTTTACCTGAGTGTCTGTGAGCCTGCAGAGCAGGCACAGCTCCTGCAGGACATCAGTGTGCTGCTGTGGGCAGCACAAATGAGGTTCCTTTGAAGAATACAAGCTGTGTGTTGACCCTTCTTTCTTCTAACCAAAGATGTGTGCTTACTGCTTGAAGTAAGGTTTTTTAACTCTTCCCTATTAGCAAATAAGAGACGCTGAAATCAATTTTTCTTCATATTGTCGGATTTAATTTTAGAATTTTGTAAGCTTCATACATAATTTACAGTCACTTGGACAGAGGCTTTCTCTGAATTCTCAACTGAAAAATGAGGGCATACTTTAGTTGTTGTTTTCATATGACTTTATGTGCCTTTTGTCACCTCTGAGGTTTGTTAGTGGGGTGCTGTCTTTGTCTCCTGCTTGGATAACAGCACATCATCTCTGGTTTGCTTTAGCAAGCCAAGGAAAACGTGCAAAGATGAAGCAGTTTACTTCCCACCATTACAAGGGCAATTTGATTTCATGGAAGTACAAGCAGTGCATTCCTTTTGCAATAAAAATGCTGGCTTGATTTAAAAAAGTTTCCTACTAAGAACCAGCTAATTCCATTGATAGCACATTAACAGRATATGTAACTCGAGTAAAGGTGCAACAATAAATCAAATAAAGCAATTACATAAATTGGAACATCTTTGAAAAGTAGGACAAGCTAGCTGAGTGTGTTATTTATTTAATACCAACTTAATATCACAAGAGCAAACAGTAAGACAGGTAAAGTACATCACAATATTAATTATATGGATCCATGCTATAACTTATAAGAAATGCCTACTTAYTGCTCCTCTTCAAGGGAATTGCTGATAGAAGTTAAAGCTTAACATCTTGAATTATTCACAAGTATCTGAATTATGATRGGTAGATGTAAGTGATACCCAAAAGAGCTTTGATATTTAAACAGGACAAAGACATTTCAGCAGTTCTCTGTGAGTTGTGGCTCTGAGAATTGAATCATTCCTTCCTGCACAGGTTCTTCAAGCTACAAACTATGGAGGTGTATTTTTGGACAAAGAAAATAATCTTGTTTTGGTTTAGTAAGCTAGATGTTGATCATGATATCAAATGTTTCATTTTTCAATCCCAAAAGCATTTCCAAAACGTTTTACATTGCCATGATTCCTTTGGACAAACTGTTATCTGACAGCAGTGAGGATCTGTTGCTTTCCAAGTGASTGCCTGCAGTAACCAGATACTGAGCCATTTTTAATTGGACTTGGAATAAAAYTCCATTGGAGCAAGCACTTACCTCCTAGTGCTTCTAACAATTTCTCCTAGCCCCTGGGAAGGTGAAGGCACCTGCAGGGTTTGGTTATTGCCCAGAGGAGTGGGTGACTCAGGCTGGGATTTGCAGCTTTTGGTAACTGTGGCAGCTTTTTGAATCCAGTCTGACTCCTGGTGAGTGGCAAATACAAATACCAGCTCAGGCATTAGAGCTGGCAAACAGCTTGGGGCAGTGGCTGGCAGCTCCTGCTGCCTCTGGCTGCTCTCCTTGCCCAGGACAGGGGCAGCACCTGCACAGGCACTTCTGAGCTCCTGCATGGAGAAGCCAAAGAGCAGCAGAGCAGCTTCCAGGAGCAGAAATCAGTGTGGAGAGGRTTTCCTGCTGTGTCTCCTCTGAGCTGCCAGCACTGGGGAGTGCACTGAGGCAGCTTTGGCAGGAAGGRTTGYTCACACACCTTTCTTGGGAAGCAGCTCTGAGGAACATCCAGTTTAGTACTGCTTCAACCACCTCAGCCTCCATGTGAGCTCAGGTTACTGCACTTCCATGTCTGCACTCTCTAAAGAGAGATGCTGATCTGTTGCTTGGCAGTGGAGATGATCTTTTTCTCGGGCTCATTTAAGAAATCTGTGAAGAAAAATATTTTTATGGGAATAGAGGAGCCATTGCTTCATTTCTGTATGAATTCTGAGAAGTGAATGCTGACTGGGAGTGGGATCCCTGAGAAATGGGGTTSTTTTGCAAGGCAGTTCTGCAGGAAAACTCACAGAGGCAGTTAGTGAGGGTGCAGTGTGAGCAATCATTGCACCAAGTGAGACTTGGCATGTTCAGAGGAACGTGGGGAGCAGGGAAAGAAAYGGAATCATTTAAATATGAAAGGCAGTGAAATGTAATGAATCAAAGTATGACTAACAAGGTGAGTTAGTGAGGTGGAGTTRAGTGATGCAATGTGATTTTAAGAGGAAAAGGTAGATTTAGTAATCAAATTGTAGACATTTTAAGCAAAATACAAAACAAGCAGAAGAGTCTAAGGGTAGCTAATGTTTAGTGACAGTATTTTCAGCATCAAAACTATCAGGCATTTAATTATAATTTTGTTCAACCACCTCCTACACATATAACATTTACATAACAAACAAACAACAAACACAAAAAAAGAGGAAAAAAAAAGAAAGAAAAGGAACAAGTTGCCAGGTTTCTGTAACATAAAACAAACATTAACTAGAAAAATAAAAAATAAGAGTTCTGACCTTACAGTGCTGCTGTAAAATACTTAATATATTATTGTACTAAGCAGTGTTGGATAAAATACAACATAAAACATGACTAAGACTGAGGGGTAGAATGAAGTTGGAAYAGCMCCTRGAAAKGTGTTCACTGGTGACCCAGCATGGRACCAGTGAGACACTGGTTAGGTACCATGTTCCAGTAACATGCATCTGGCTTTTAAATATTTCCAGAGATTTTGATTCGTAGCTGATAGGCGAAATAAATGGTTTAAAGCAGTGTATTTCTGGCTGGAAGGATTTGGCCCTGCAGAAAAAGAGACTGCATGGCTTATTTGATGTATTCCTGTGTCTGATGAGCAAGACAAGGACTGGGGACACAGTGTTCTGATATTGAAATAAAGTATTTATTTTGGTGCTTCTTTACCAATATCTGAATGTAGACTAAAATGATATTTTCTCATTCCATTGTTTCCCTCACTAAATGGGAAGTACTGTAGTCTCTTTTATGAGAGGAAAACTCCTGATTCCTTTTTAGATTAAAAAAAAGATATTCAAAGGGAGCTCTGCACTGAGAATTTGTATGCTGAGCCTGTCAGACTGTGAATCTTTATTATTACTGAGCTTTATCCTTGAGTACATAGCTTGCAATCCGGTGTGAATATTAAGTGTCAGGCTCAGATACTCTGGGAGAGATTTGCAGGAGCTGGCAGCTCCTGTCCCAACCTTGGCAGCCCCTGCCAGTGATGAGTGGCTTCATTTCACAGGTGTCACTTTGCTGGCCTGGAGCTGCTGGTGCTGGSAGTGCTGGAGGGGGCTCCATTCCCTGCAGGGTGGGATCTTCCTGGGGTGCTGGGGAAGGTTGTGAGGAAGGAAAAAATGTGTGGAACTGGTCAGTCAGAAATGTGTGGTGCTTACAAATCTGGTTCTTTTCCTGCTGAAAGAACTCTAGTTAAAAAAACTCATCTTTATTTATTTTCGAATAACCAAGAGTTTGTCACTGGTGGATTCTGGGTGCCTGGCCTGCAGGTTGCATCATTTATACTTTCTGATCCTTTTTCCTCCCATGGAAAGTCCTGTTACTCTTGGGGAAAATCTGCTGCCTGACACAGCTSAGCTTCCCCCTTTGTTTGCTTGTGATCACAGGAGAGCACTGTGGGATCCAGGGTGGGGTCTGCATGGACTTCTCCCTACTTGKGACTTCACATTTTGTAATCAAGTTACACCCAGCTGGAAGCAACAACAGTAAATAATTCTTTCAGCCCAAGGCTCTCCTGTGTTGTATAAAGCAAACACTAACTTGTCTTGTAAAATCAGTTGTAGTCATTTTATGTAGCAGGAGTAAATCTCCAAATGTGGCAGGCTTAGATTATTTTGGTTTTGCCTCTTTTTCAGGCTGAAATAATTTCTCCTCAGAAACAGTAAGAATCCTTTTGCTAAAGCCAGATAATTCCAAGGGTGCAGTAACCTCTCCCTCCTCTGCAGCAGTGGGTCTGTGCAGGGTGCCACGGGCTGGGGATGCCTCCAGCAAGGTTTGTGTGGTATCTGGGGGAAGGCTGGAACCCTTTCAGGCCCTGATAAGCTCACAAAAGTCCCTTTTCCTGGAGATTGGAGTTTGTCAGCTGATCCATCCCACCCCTCCCTGTCTCCAGTGTGTGAAGTGATGCTTTTGTTTTGTAGGGTGATAAAAATGTCTTTGGATCAGAAAATTTGGTRTGTCTACCCAGACTGGRTTTTYTCCTTTGCTTTGTCCACAAGASACATGCTCCAGTCCATGGAATGTGCTGGACCCTCTCACTGTTATTCTTCTGTTAGGGCTCACAGATGTAGCCTAGAGTGGTGCTGTTTCTCTAAGAATAATGATGTCATAACTCACAAAGCTGATGGATAAACTGGTGGGCTTTGGTTTGTTTTTATTTATTCTTATTCTAGTCCTTGATTTCAAATGGTATTAACATCTGCAGTTCTTAAGCAATGTCAAAATTTCTGTTACAAAATGATAAAAGATAGGTAAGTTTACCATTCTTCTCTCTGCATGGGATATTCATTTCCAAACTGCATTGCTGGTGGAGGTGTGATTCATTTCTTAACCTGTGATAGATGGGAGAGCCACTCGTTTAAAAATGCAGAATGCAAAGCCTCTGTTGTGGAAGGATAATGTTCCTGCTTTCTGGTGTTTGTCAGGAACAAGGCACTCAGAGCTCACAGCTGGAACTGGTGGAAGGAATTCTCCAGTGGTAGATGAGGACAGTTGAAGCCTTTTCCCAATGATTTGGATATTTGTGCACCTCCTTTGGGTGTGCTGTTCCCTGGAATGTGTGATGGCTGCTCTCAGGCTGGCAGGGCTGTGTTACCATGGCTGACATGGCAGCTCCATTCCTGGGGTTGGTGGGATTGCCTGCCTGCTCACCAGGCTGAGCACTCTGTGCTGCAGAAAAGTGGGGAGAAACGAGCAAACACAAAAAGTGAGAAGTTCTGGGGGTCATGAGAGTCCCAATGAGAGTGGGAATGGAGAAACTCCCAGGCCTGGGCTCTGCCCCTTCCCTGCACTGACAGAGGAGCTGYCCACAGCTGAGGCTCTGCTCTGAGCCATCCCTGCAGCCAAAATCCTGAAAGCTCCTTTTGTGAGAGACCAGCCTTCCTTTCAATTTAGTGATGTTTACTGCCATTCTTAATCCTAGAGGTTTTATGCTGAATAAATACATAAACATGCACATGGCCTCAGCCATGTGACCCTTTTTAACTCAGGTTTACCTCCTTTTTTTTAAAAAAAAACAGGTATTTATTTAAACCTTCTGGCAGTTTCAGTCACAAGTGGGGGGGATATACATTATAAATGATGGTTTTATCTCAGTTAAGATAAGGAAATGGAAGCAGGGATAGCTTGAGGTTATCATATGCAGCCCTTTAGGGTTCAGAGGGGCACAAAGCACTTCTTAGACAGCTTGTACGATATTTAAAAAATAATATTTTAACAGATCTGTGCCATTTTTGCTCTGTAGCACCGTGCAGCTGTGAAGGCAGTGGTGGGCACAATCTCCTCTGCACAGAGCTTTCAGGAGATGTGCTGAAGTTCTTACCTGTTACCAGTCTTTTGTTGCACAGAATATGCACTGAGGGGCAGAGCCCTGCAAAGGGAAGGTTACACCTGGAGTGCTGTGCCAAAGGTTCAGGACTCARTCTCACAGAGCTGAGATGGAGTCTGTGCTCACCTTTCCAGTGTCTCCCCTCATGTACAAAAATAAACAATACAGAATAGAGCATCAACCAGCAAACACAGTGCAGAGCACTAACATTTGCATTTCATATTTCAAATCAGTTCTTATGCCAAGAGAAGCTATTCAATTTTAAGTGTTGTTTGGATAAATCCCTGCTCACATTCACTAAATCTCAGTGTTTATCCTCCTATCACAGAAAACTTCCACGATTCCTTTGTACAAAAACATGCTCTCTGCATCCCTTGGATTCCAAATGTGCTGTGTTCCTTTTTCATTTGGAGACAAAAATTTACTTGGTTTTGAAGGATCAGAGACTGAGACTTCATAGAAAATTATTTTCAGAGGACTTTACAGTATTGTTMATTTTACAGTGAATATTTGCTTCTAGCAATAACTGCAACTGGCTTCTTAATATTCTCCATGCTGTTACCCTTTGCAGAGTCCCATGGATCCCACGTGGGCACTCTTGCACCAGTACTTGGTTGTGCTTTTCCCCTTCCACACAAAGCTTCCTTCCTGACATTGTATGAAATGKTTTTTTCTCTTCCTTGAGTTTCTTCTGTGCCACTTCACAGGGTACAGTCTGTGCTTGGTGCTTTGTCCTTCCTGAGGTTCTCTGTCCCAGGGCACCGTGATTCCATGCTGCTGCTGGCACTCAGAGCATTCCCTGGGACATGGTGATGCCTTGGGAGGGCTGAGCTGGAACAGAGATGGGCAGAGCTGGAGAGTAAAGCAGGTATTTATTGAAAGGCCCTGGGATACACCTTGGGCAGGACAAGAGCCTGACTGGGGCTATACCCAAGGTGCACCCAAAATGGTCACAAAATGCACCCCTGGTCATGAGGTCTGACACTTGTATAAGTTTTGGTTCATTTGCATATTGGGGTTTAATTGTCCAATTACAGCTCCAGGCTGTGAGGTCTCATCCCTCTTGTTTCTCCCTTCAGTTCTCCACTGTTTGTCCTTTTGGCTCTGACTTGGTGTCCTTGGTCAGCAGCAAGGATTTGTTTTGTCTCCCTGCTCTGTGAAGGGAACTCACTGACACTGAATGTGAGGCTCAGAGCTGCACCCCTGGGCAGCACAGAGTCTGAAAAACAGGAAAGCTAAAACTGAAGGCATCAATGGGGCCACCTTTCCACCACTCCTGGAGGAAAAGGGAACCCCCGAGGGTCTGAGTGTGCATCCAGCACATCCCTGTGGCTGTGGCTGCCCTGAGGCCAGCTCTGAGCCCCCTGACTCTGGGTGCAGGGGCAGCTCCAGGGGACAGAGAGGAGCCCAGCTGGGTCTGGAGAGCAGGGACAGCTCCTGAGACAGCCCCAGGAGCCCTCTGGGGACWCCAGGAGCAGCAGCCCCTTGGGATGGAGGGGGACAGAGGCAAGGGGACCATTGGGGTCTGGAGTCCCCACAAGAACCAAAGGGCTGGAGAGAAGGTGCAGTGCAGTCACAGAGCCATGTCTGAGATGGAAACCCCATGGCACAGCTTAGGACAGGGCCCAGAGCCTGAGAAATAATAATTGTTTCTATTGTGATAAGAAATGCTGTTCTGTAAAGTATTCACTGTAATGATTGAATTAAAAAATAATWWWAAAAAGCCATTCTAAGGTGATGGTTAAGATTCAGGATTAAATTTAATGGTAATAAAGTACAGCTGGAAATGCTCAGTAAATGGTTTCAGTCCCCCTCTTCCAAGGCTAATCAATGCAGTGAGCTGCTCTGGSTTGAGTATGCTGGCATAAATATCAAATGTGGTTTATCATATTCCAGTTGCATTTCATTTTTTTCTCCTTTTCCCTGTTTTTAACCTGATGTTCTGAGGATTTCCTTTTAGTGCCTACAAACATCTCCTTTTGACAGACAGTGCAAATTAAAAGATATGGCTGGGCAAAGGAAACTGGAACCCAAATATGCCCCCTGGGTTTTCATTTACAGTTAGAAGCTACAGACACAATTACTGCTGACAGAAATGCAGAAGCCAGTGGCAGAGTGCATGTGGCAGTAGAGTCATGCCAGGCAGTAATTGGGAAGATTATTTTTAATCAGAGCATATCCTACAGCCCAAACATTAGAAATCTCTTGTAAGGCTGACAGGAAATTAAACTGAGACCAAACAAAAAAGGCCTCAAAATAGAAGTAATATGGTTAGAAGTCTAATGATGGCAGAACTCAGTGCTTGTTGTATTTGGTTGTTATCTAAAGGGAATGGCTTTTAACTTGCAGCAACAGATATCATTGTTTAATTGCATTTTTAGAACAGAATTAAAAAATATCAGATTAGATCAATTTAGAGYAGGCTTTTGATAAAGGTCTGAAGCAGTAGATGTTAAGTCAGACTTAGTAATTGTATATATGTATTAGCAGTGATTATTATTGCTTTAGGTCCTTTTTGGCTTTGCCTTTAATATAATGCTTAAYGAAGCCACTTCTCCTGGAAAATAACAACATGTCTGGGATACTCTYGGAATGCTGGAGTCTGGTGATATTTTCTGAAGCCTGAATGGCCTGGGGCTCTCTCTCTCTCAGGGACCCTGCAGAGCAGCCTTGGCTTGTTTGGGCTGCCTGAGCTGCTGCCCCCAGGGAGAAGCCCCGGGGGTAYCTCAGTACTGACACTTGCACCTGAAACACTTTTTCATTTTAAACTGAATCTTAATAGATCATCATCTGTGCCAAACTTCTCCCTACACACTCAGCCTGATTTCCTCAGCTGCCTCCCCAGCTTCCCTTGTCTCTGGGCAGAGCAGGAGCACTGTGGTCACTCTGCAGAAGGCTTCTGCTGTTCCTCGTGTGCCTTCACGTGCCAGTGTTGTGATACCAGCTGCAAGCAGAGCTTTGCTGATTGGGAATTTATTTCTGAGTCACAGCAGTGCAAAACGTGCCTGTGTCATGTTTTGTCACAATTTATGGCAGTTGAGGAGAAGAAAATTTAGCACTGGCAATGTGCATGTTGTGTTTCTCCACAGGRTTGCTTGTAGGTGTGTGGGCAGTTCTCAATGGCATCTCATGGCAGTGGGAAGAGTAAAGAAATGCCCAAGTYCAGAGCCAAGCAGGTTATCCTGAGGCCTGTAGATAGGATTTTATCAGAATCACAGAAAGGGGTTTTCACACAAAACTACTGCATTTTCCAGCTACTACTTCCAGTATTTCCTTCCACTGAAAATTGCTTCATAGAATCACATGAATATGCCTGAAATCTTGCTCAGACATTGCCTGAGCAGCTGCATAACAAATGCAGTGCTTGGTAAGACAGAGAACTCCAGCCCAGGGCTGTGTCCCAGCCCTGTGCCCTGCTGTGGGGCAGTGTCCCCAGGGCTGTGGGACTGGCCCTGCACAAGGAGCTGGGGGTGGTCAGGGGACTGCACTGCCCTGCAGGGCTGGCTGTCCCCTCCGAGGGGACACGGGGCTGTCCCCTGCAGTGGGGACACAGGGCTGTCCCTTCCATGGGGACACAGAGCTGTTCCCTGCAGTGGGACACTGGACTCTTCCCTGCAGTGGGACACAGGGCTGTCCTCTCCATGGGGACACAGGGCTGTCCCCTGCATGGGGACACGGGGCTGTCTCCTCCGAGGGGACACGGGGCTGTGCTTTCCATGGGGACACAGGGCTGTTACCTGCAGTGGAGACACATCTACACAAAGGGACATTTCCTAAGTGTGCCACTCTTGCTTTTGCCCAACGCCACACAAATAAAAACAAACTTGTGCTCAGCTCAGGAGTTGTTTGTAGGGAGGSTTTGGGCAGCACAGTGTGAAGTCAGTTCTGAACTCAGAGAGCTGCTCCCCTAGTGCTGGTGCCAGCTCCAAAGGGATGGCAATTCAAGTGTTTGCTGCTCCTGCTTGTCCCTTTCCAAACGCTGAGGTTCTTTTATCAGTGTGTGATCATTGCAATGCTGCCTGACCTGTTCACAGAGCATGGGCCTTTCTGCTGCTGCTGGGTCTTGTTCCCATTTTTCTTCAGTTGCATTAGAAAAAAAACTCCACTGATTTTTTAGTCAATTTTGTTGTTGTTGTTTTGGGGGTTTTTGTTTGTTTATTTGTGGGGGTTTTGTTTGGTTTTTTTGTTTGTTTGGGTTTTTGGATTTTTTAAGGGTTTTTTGTGGTGTTTTTTGTTTGCTTGTTTTGGGGTTTTTTGGTTTTGTTTTTTTGCTTGGTTTTTTTTTGTTTAAAGTGAAATCACATATAAGGGGCAAGATATTTTGTGAAAAAAAACCCCAATATGTTTACTGTTTGGTATTTTACTGAAGTGGATAAAAAATGTATTGAATTTATTCACAGAATGATTTGATTATACCCTGAACTAGGTGTGCATTGTCATTGGAGACACAAAATATGAAAAACAATTCTATTTTCAGGAGTATTTGTATCAAAGAGTACATATTGCCATTTGCATGTGGAAATCAARAATGCATGTAGGGAGAACCTGTTGGTAAAACATGGCTGAGCTTACTGTACCTACTGAAATTCAGTGAATAATTCAGTAAAATGTTATATGTCACAGCTGCTCATTAATAAGAATGGCATGGAATAGGATACTGGAATTCCCACAATGTGCTTGTAGAATATATTCTGAACACCCCCCTTTTGGTTATGCTTTTAATGATAATTTTTCTTTTGCAAAAATGCTGCAAATTTTTAGTTTAAGGATACACAAAAAGCAAATTACAGTGGTGTGTTCCTATTGAAACAGAAGCCTGTGCTGGGGAAAATTTACTGTTACAGCTTAGTAATGTCTATTTTAGTAGGTAAATTTGCAATGAAAACATAAGTTTTTGGTTTCAAATGAATTGCAAACTGTCTGAACGTGTTTACTGTCCATGGGATGTTTAATAAATAATAAAATCCCACTTGTGAATCCATAACCAGATGYTGTGTTTGGCTTTGTGCTACAGCAGAACTGCACTCCTGACCCATGGTGTGTGCAGTTTCAGCCTGAGCACTGCATTAGCAATTGGATTTTCTGTTGGGTCTTGGAGCCTTCTGTGAGTGCAGGGCTCAGGCAGGAGCTGAATCCCTCACACCCAATAAGAACGCATTTTCCTTTCTTTTCTTCCAGGAAACTCCACAGAAGCCCCATGCAAGTGGTGCCTATTGTTTCCATGAGCAGAGCCTCCTCTCAGTAAGTCCCTGGTTCTTGTGGTGCTGTTGATTTGCTGAGCTCTCTSCTGTGCTGTCACAATTAATGCAGAAATCCTTTGGACTCTGCAGCTTGCTGCATCACCAGACTCTGAGAGCACAAGGAAAGGGTCTGATGGCTTTTAGTCTTCAGTGACATGCTTAGAAAACAMCCTTACCTGGTTCTGGCTGTAGGTTAAAGTGATTTTCTCTTGTGTTCCCCTTGTAGGTGTTTGGGTTGTGTCCCYGTCGTGTTTGTGCCACCCTTGGCTGATTATTTTGTGTACAGGTTACTCACAGACACTTCTTCCCCTCAGAACAGCTATGGATAATTAATTCATCATGTTTTCCTTCACAAAATGCTCTCTATAAAGTCAGAATAGTGAATATCATGAATTAAGCTCCAAAATTTGTAGGACATATGAAAAAAACACTTGTGCTGATCAAGTTTTTGCCTTTTCTGAGGAGAGGCTTTCAAATCCAAAACGCTGCTCATTCATACTTGGAATCTATCCTTTAGTAAAGTTTTTCTTTGTAGCACATACATAAAACCAATAATGATTAARCACTTTTTATTCAGGATACAACTTTCTATACTTACAGTAAACACAGGAGTATCAGACACAGCTGTGTAATTCGTGGTWGATGTGTATTTTTTACTTCTTAACCAGTTTTTCATAATCCTCTGCTTAATATAAACTCCAGTTCTCAGATATTTTGAATTAGGCAATGAGCATGGCTTGTTCTGGATTAGGCTGAGTATATTTTTGCTTTATATACATTAATACATTTATAATTACACTCTTTGTTCTGTCTTGCACATGGGTATTGCCAAAATAATAGACTACATTCCCTTTTTTGTTCCACTGTGTTAATATGAGAAGCTGAGCTCTGCCCCAACACACAAAGTTCCATGTCACTGAAAAAAATTAGACACACAATCCTTGCTAGAAAAAAAAAGTTGTTTTGCATTTATTCTCCTACACTGAATACAATCTTCCTGTTAATGTCTTTGAAATAAGATTTCATTATTTCAAAAAGACTGCCTGGCTTACTGGATGGRAAAAAAAAAAAAAGCCTGTTCATCTTGAGGATAGATTTAAATCAATTCTGTAGTGCTCAGCATGCTTGTTGCTTTTAGCTTTTCCTCTGTCACGAACAGTATTTTCTGGCACAGAATAACCTTACAGCCCTGAGCAGAATCTGATGCAATTGGCAGCTTTTGTTAGAAAAATCCTGGTAAAAATTGCACGGAGGAGGTTGGGGTTTCCAACCCAGGGGAGACAGCAGTCCCTGAGATAATCACAGCATGTTTTGAGGAAGCTAACATTAATTTGGCTGTGAGCACAGTGYCTCAGTAGCTATAACTGTAGTTTTCAGGAAAAGATATTCATTTTCCCCTAACCAGCTGTAGCAGAGCTTTGGGGAGCTACAAGAAAGAAGAAAACGCTCATTGGGAACCCGAGGAGGGTTTAACACTCCCAAAGCTCCACGTGCATCCTCTGTTGGTTATTTTCCCTGGTGCCCCTGAGGCAGCAGCAGGAYCATCCATCAGCTGAGGGGTCCCTGTGTCAGCAGGCTCAGCCCCAGCCCCGAGGGTTGCCTGGAAACAGCTGGGGATGGGAGCTGGCTCCTGGCAGCTCCATCTGCCTGGGCAGGATGCTCTCCTCACCTGGGCTGCCACACTGCTGGAATGAAATGCTCTGTCCCCTTCCCTGCCTGAGGAAAAGCAGCTCCAACCTGAAATTCCAGCCCAGCACACAGAGGTGTTGGAATTGTGTGTGTTAAAACAAATATCTGCCCCTTCTCAAAAACCTCTTGTAATAATGGAATTTTGTATTCCGTGTCCTGCAGTTGAATTTTATTTCAATTCCTAGCCATAGTTGCTTTCCAGTGTTTTCCTATTTCATTTCAATACAGAAATATGTTGAGGTAAGTCCCGTTTTAACAGCCTAGCTGCAGAGAAATCCTGGATTTTAAAATTCAGTTTCACAACCTCTGGATTTAGGTGTTTGACCTTCTGTTAATGGTGCYGTAAAGCCTCCAGTACTCCAGCAGTGCATTGAGCAAAGCAGTAAACAAAGCAATAGAAGACAGCTCCAGAAAACCACTGAAAATAAACATGACAGGCAGAGGAGATAGAATTGTTCCAAATATGCAGTGGGAAATCAAGGACAAATAGTGACTGGCAGGGGGTCTGTGGCAGAAATGGATGTAAAACCCAGATGAGCAGAGTCTTCACTGATTCCCTGATGTGGAGAGCTTTTCTCACTGCATTGAGACAAACTGGGATTCGCTGAGATGGGC